>JAOVVG010000018.1:8648058-8660107 GCA_028566375.1 Leptodoras nelsoni
TTGGCCTGTACTGTATGTAAAATAGTGCAAATCTTACTCTGCTGCAGGAAAACCTGGGGAAAGCTGCAGAAGACCTCCAGACCACCAGATGGCACTGCACATATTTATAGGGAGAACTTTAAGATTCTATTACTTTATTCAAATCCCGTGTGTTTCTGTTTTTGACCGATCTACATTCACGGCTTTAAAAGTGCCCTGGCTATGTCTGAGCAATTTCCGTCTACTTAGTTGCAATAGTTAGATTGTTAGAACAAAAGCCAGGCGAGAGCTTCAGCACAGACCTGCTTTTGGCCAGCAAGCCCTATTATCAAGTCAATTCATTCAATCACCGAGTCATTTCACTCAGGTAAACTCTACACAAAGATGTTCAAAACAGCAGAAAACTTTGCGATGGTGTGTGGATGTGCGCTTTGTGGCGTGGAGGCGGTGAGAGCGCGGAGTCCCGGCGGCAGGACCGCTGAATGAGCGCCGCTGCACCCACGTGGTTAGATGGCGGAGACTCCGCACGCGCTGCTCTTTTGTTCCAAATCAATCAAAAACCGGAGGAAGACGGACAGACATGAGCGGACTCGCTAAATCAGGAAATCCGTAGTTTGCCAGATAGCATTTAAATTTTAAAGTCTTCCAGAGCATCCCGTCGCAAGTTTAAGTCACGTTTATAGTGCTTAACTCGAAATATCCACATTTAAGAAGCGAGGAAAAAGTTTTGAGCCGGTACGTTCAGGTTATTTTCTCTGTTTGGGATTGTGGCTTTGTTGCATGCAAATGCGGTCCGCTTGCTTGCTAACGCGGCTAAATATATATTTTAGTCAAATCCGTTTTCAGTGCCGGTGACTTTATTTGCATTGTCCGCACAGTCTGGGTTGGTGTCGCGTTGCCGTTTAGCCGGGCGGCTCTTGTATTTTGTGCTGAAGTGTGCTCGCTGGTGCGCGTTTTAGCGCACTGGTTAATTGTTTAGTTAGCTCGGCGGGATGCGCGCTGCTAGCGGCGCTAGTTTGCTAACCAGCTGCATAACGTACAACAAAGAAACAAACGGAGCCGGAGCTCTGCAGCGATACTGCCCGAGCTACAGCCAGCGCAGACCCGCTATCAGCCCGGGCATCCCCCGCTAACCGGTAACCAGCGGCCACGGGCTACATGGAGCACAAAACTCCCCTTAAGAACTTTTATAACTAACTCTCTTTAGGGTGGTTTGTAAACACTGACACGCGGAAGCTAATTCTCCCGCAGTTCATTCACACGCCGTGAGCACTGACCCGCTCCTAAGCTAGCAGTTCCTGCGGTGCGATGGGAATGGAAATAAAAACAAACTTTATTAAACTGCATATTTACATTTTAAAAGTGCACCTGAGATGTTTATATGGATTAGTCGATAAGTTAGAGAGTAAGGAGTTAGGAGTTGATTAGGATGCGGAGCTCGTTAGCGATGGGCTTTCACGATCATGCGGTGTTATTTATCAGATTTTTCAGTGATTATGCCACGCAAGAAGGTGACGGATGTCTCTGGGAATGGAGGACTGAAGAGAAAGAGAGCCGGCGGCAAGAAGAAGGAGCGGGAATTCAGCAGCGACGACGAGTTTGAAGATTACGAGCAGGAAAACACAAAGAAACCCGGCAAGCAAGCCACCAAATCCGGCCTCCAGCCGGTCACTGTGTCTGACGATGTGAAGGAGAAGATTGTAAGAACACGAACGAACACACACACACACACACACACACACACACACACACACACACACACAGGATACAGCTGACTTTATTGTTTTTATACACTCAGCGGATTTTAAGCTTTTTTTACATTTAAAGACAAAAAAGGCACCCACTTTTAAAAGTGTTTGCATTTGTAATTAATAAATAAATAAATAAAATAACAATAGGCGTGCTTGTGGGTTAATGCGGTGTTTGGTTATTCCCGTGAGAAGTTGGTGGTTGTGTGCCACGCTGACGTCACAGGGTGACGTTCCTAGCGCCGCTCCACGGCATTTAATAGGGGGAAGATTATTAAGTGCTCTCGCACAAAGGATAACGCCAGGCTTCAGGGGAAGATAACTGAAAACCAAACACAAAAAGCAAAGGCATCTTTTCTCACACTCTGTTTTCCAGCAGTGTGCGTTTGTTTTATGAGGAATTCAAAGCAGAATTGGTGAAAATGGCATAATCAGAGGTCCAGCGTGTGTGGTTATGGCTGGGTGGAGAACTAGGAGGTGTTGAGGTTTATAGGGGAGGAGGTGAGAGAGCGGTACTAAAGCACTGCTGCACTGGTGTGTTTAGGAGAAGGTGACGTTAGGGCTAAATCCTGCGATGATGCAGTCCACAGTTGCATGGGGGGTGACTGTTAACCACGTGAAAATGGGTCTCGGTGAAACAGGTTTATTAAAAAAGAATAATAATTCAGGTTACATAAAAAAAATTATAAAAAAAAAAAATCACCAACAATTAATTATAAAATAAACCTTATGCATTCTCAAACCCCAAACATTAATATGCACAGGTTGTTCAGGTTTCATTTTCCCTTTAACTATAAATTATATTTCACACACACACACCACTCCTGACACAGATTTATTTTATAAGCATAATCCAGCTCTCTTTATATGTTGGGTTTATTGCACACCTGTGTGATGATATTCTGTCTGTTTATTGGAGCTACAGAGCAGTTATTCATTCATTCATTCATTCATCCATTTATTAGTTTATTTTCTGAACTTTCCCCTGCCAGAACATGTTAAGTCTAAGTGAATATTTTTTATAAAGCTGTTTGTTTTAATTTGACATTTGGATTAAACCTATTCAATTACCAGTCAAACCAGCTAATAGATATAACTGAATAAAAAAAATTATCATTTTATTAATGTTTTTGATATATTGTCCCAAAAAGGCTTCCAACTTAAAATAATAAATCCAAAAATTCCAAAAATAATAAATGTCTATAGTGTTGCCAAGTACAATGTTCTAATTTTTCTTTTCTTTTTCCTCCCGTAGAAACTTGAGGCGCCCAAGGTCAAAGGTCAGCTACTTGTTTTTGGAGCTACTAACTGGGACTTGATCGGCCGAAAAGAAGTGCCAAAGCAGCAAGGTACCTACACAGTTGGACCTAAAATGGTTTTCTCATGGCTGAATGAATCATTTCTGTGGTTTGCAGATTAAATATGTGTCAGGTTTTAATAAGAATCACCAACATATTAAACACAATAAAACATGAAATTCTTACATTATTGCCTAAAATTAAAAAGAAAATTCTCACTCACTTTCTCACTCCATTAGTATAAAATGTAATACATTTGAAACAACAAAACCAGTTACATTCTTTAACAAAAAGACAAATGTCCTTTAAACACAGTGGGCGTTCATATGTAAGGATTTTTGTTCATGTATAAGGAGTTTTTGCTGGATGAGTTGCACTTGGAAGAGTATCCACAGTGTGAACACATTTGTGAGGTTGTGTATACCAAATCTGCATTCCTCTGAGTTTTGACCCTGAGCCATGTATTGCATAAAATTATAAGAAAACAGTTTGTGTATTAGAGCTGTCTGAGAAAGCCATATTGTATGTGTTTTTGCTTTTATGAACATAAATAGAATAAATTCTAAACAGTTGTTTGGTAAGGGTTATTGTAGTGAATGAAATGTAAGGAAGTTGAATTTGAGAAATATTCCCGTTTACCTTGGTGTTCTCTGGCTTCAGGCAGTGTTGTAACAGCTGTGCTGCATGTAGGCCACACTATAATGGGATCAATAAGGAATTGATCTTGGTCATGGCTGCTCTGGCTATTATGCTTCAAGAAAACCTGCTCGCTTTAAAAGAGCCCGAGTATAAATGATACCTGCTTTATTTATGATTTAATTCTTCTCTGTATTTAGCACTTTGAGGATTAATGTCCTCATTCAATCCTTTCGTATGCTTTACTTAAAACTGTGGCAGTTTCTTTTTCGAAATGTCTAAAAGAGTGTCTTTTCATGTGTAAAGCTGCATACAGGAACCTGGGCCAGAATCTGTGGGGCCCGCATCGCTATGGCTGTCTGAATGATGTGATGGTGAGCAGTGTGGTGTCGGGGCCCTGTTCTGCCCACAGCTTGCTCATCACCACCGAAGGCAAACTCTGGAGCTGGGGTGAGTCCCTGCACACAGCAATCTGTTCCATTGTAGTGTTAATCCTTACCTATGATGAAATAAGTCGTGTTTTTATTTATAATTTTTTAAGCTTTTGTATGCCCTTAAATGCCTCCCTGTGCCCTTAACAAGAGAGTGTACATGGTGTGGGATGAATATTACTGGAGCACAGAGTGTGTGTTGTGTGCCATATCCTGTAAGATATAAAAGAAATATTGGGGCTTTACAAATATAACTGTTTATTATAAGTGCTATTTAAAAATGGAATGATTCATTTTAGAAATATTTCCATTTGTGTTATGTGCAGTTGTGTATAGTAGAATACATAATCAAGGGCACTTATATGGATGCATGCCAATAATAATATAAATACAGCTATTATTTATATTATAAACAGTCACTACGGGCTGTTTCAACCTTTAAAAAGTCTGTCTGATGTCCTGGGTTGAGTCTTAAGCAGATGCAAAGACAATGAACAAATGAAGTATTTGGATGAATATGATGCTTTAAATGTTGAATGTTTGTGTCTGGGGCCTATAAGCTGTCTGTGTGGCTGTGTTTTTGGCTGCGAGGAATTACATTTTTGTATGTTCATCCAGAGAGAGAGAACGAGAGTAATTTATGTGATTAATTTATTATACAAACTATACAAAATATTCTTTTACTTTCAAGTACTTCCAAGTCAAATGATCATGCACAGCTTGAATCACTTCAGCACAATCCCACTAGATTTTTAGATAAGGAGTTGTTAGTTTATTTAGCCTTATCTTTAATGCTGCATCAGTGCAAAATAACTAAGCTTTCAGTCCAGAGCCACAGCTAACAAGAAGGTGTTATGTGCTAATACTTGTGTATTATTATAAACAAACACTCAAACTAAATCTTACTATATAGATCACATTGTTGTGTGCTTGAACAGAATGATTAAAAGTAACTTTCGCTTTCCCTCTGTTGCTCTCTCAGGTCGTAATGATAAGGGCCAGCTGGGCCACGGAGACACCAAGAGGTTGGATGCTCCAAAGCTGGTGGAGGGGTTGGGGGAGGAGGTGATAGTGTCTGCTGCCTGCGGTCGGAACCACACCCTTGCTTTAACAGGTGGGCTGACGGAGTGTGGGATTGTGAAGCTGGGTGGGATTTTCATCTCAGATCTACTCTAAACCCAGTCACTGGCTTCTGCTGTGATTTTATGATGTTCCAACTCTAAATATTTTCCAACAATTTGTTAGTCCAATATCCCAAAAACACTCGTTTTTTTTTCCCTAAGTAGCGAATGTAATAGATTTCACACGATTTCACTCTGCAAAGAGCAAAGACAGATTTCAAATACAGCTTACCCAGCAAAATGATCTCTCTTCATATTCCCATATCCTCTCCTATTTACATGGCAAGTCATTTCATTATCTTTAAGCCCATGTAAACTTCTCACTAGCTAGTCTGCAAAGCTTAAACATGTCTTTCTTAAAAATCTGGATGTGTCTTTGTACTGTGTTCTGTTTTCTGATGTTCCTGTCTGCATGGAAATGACAATGTCCCAGTTTTTTTCACTGCTTGAAATTCAAGTCTCAGTGCCCACCTTCTAGTGCAGGATGTTGCGGTGTGAATAGTTTTGACTAACTATAGTGTTTTTTCCCTACAGAAAATGGTACCGTCTTCTCATTTGGAGAGAACAAACTTGGGCAGCTTGGTCAGGGCAATCAGACCGATGCAGTCTTGAGCCCAGCTGCTGTAAGAATCTTCTTCTGTCTGCAATATTTAATCTTTCACATCACATTTCTCTAGTCAGTAGCACAATTCTTATGTTAGAAGGCAAAGTTAATTGTTTTCTTGAACCATTTTGTAATGGATTATTGAGTTGTATTGGGTGTGTTGTCTGAAGTATTAACTGTGTGTTTTGTATCATTTTGTCTGCAGATCTTGTACAATGGACAGCCTATAGTTAAAGTGGCTTGTGGTGCTGAGTTCAGTATGGTGGTGGATTGTAAGGGCAATATTTACTCTTTCGGGTGTCCCGAGTATGGCCAGCTAGGTAATCTATTATAATATATAAAGGAACATTGACTATTATTTTAGTCAGATTTCTTTATGGCTTTTGTTTCTTTCGCTTCCTACAGGACACAATTCAGACGGGAAGTTCATAGCTCGAGCCCAGCGTATCGAGTTTGACTGTGAGCTTATCCCTCGACGAGTGGCCATTTTCATCGAGAAGACTAAGGATGGCCAGGTGATGCCTGTACCCAATGTCGTGGTGCGGGATGTTGTCTGTGGCGCCAATCATACTGTGAGTTTTTATTTATTTTTTAAATTGTGTTTCTTTTGAATGCTCAAATAAGTTTTTAGTTAAACTGACAGTTTGTTTGAGCAAGAATGTTTATGTGAAATTCTGTTGACATGAACATGGTTCAGAATGGGCAAGGACAGATTAAAGGGATTGCCTTAAATGTTTAGACATTTGAATCATAAGATGTACTGGATTGAAGGGGTGGCGGGTGATTTTCTTTCCAGTCTAAACATGTCCTTGGCAGCCTCGTTCCCACCACAAATATTATACAAGCTGTTATGCAAAGCTGATCCAGAAATAAAATGAGAAACCTTACATTCGGGGCAGCTTATCTAACCAATGATCACTTGGTTGCTTGTTTATAGCTGGTACTGGACTCGCAGAAGCGTGTTTTCTCCTGGGGATTTGGGGGCTATGGACGTCTGGGCCACAGCGAACAGAAGGATGAAATGGTCCCTCGTTTGGTCAAGCTCTTTGATTTCCCTGGGCGCGGAGCCACCCAGATATACTGCGGATACCAGTGTTCTTTTGCTGTCAGTGAAATGGGTAAGAAGAGTCTCTGTAAGTGATATGACTCATAAATAGTGCTTTTGTCTGTCAGTGAATGGTTTGCCGTGTTTTTTTAGGTGGTCTGTTTTTCTGGGGTGTGACCAATACATCTCGTGAGTCCACCATGTACCCGAAAGCTGTGCAGGACTTGTGTGGCTGGAAAATCCGCAGTTTGGCCTGCGGGTGAGACTTAAGCCTAATTTTAGCCATCAACTGTGCTCACTAGTGTCATGCCAAGCAAATGATATAGAGGACATTTGCTTTAATTATACAGTGTGTGCCGTAGTGTAATCATTGTCCTCTGTATTTTAGGAAAAGCAGTATTGTCATTGCTGCTGATGAGAGCACCATAAGCTGGGGACCATCACCTACATTTGGAGAATTGGTATGTTTGGCTTACAGCTATAGTTAACTTTTTTTTACTGAGGGGATTATTGAATTATCATTTGTTGAACTTTTTACATGATCCCAGAGGTTTCCAATCTTTCAAGTAGTTTTCTGCCAAGCATGTAATCTTGAACCTGAGAACAACCATGAGTATTCACCATAACCCACATTAGATTACACTGCGCCGTTTACTTGCTGCAAGATACTTAAAGCTGGAAAACCGTAAAGTGTGCGTGCTTTACATTTTCCTGCTATTGTGAGAATTTGTGATTGTTAGTTTTTGAAGAAATAAAGTCATTTTGGTTAAGTTTAAGCTCCCTTCTTTTGAAAAACCATCAGTAATGCATAAATCAAACAAGCATGTCAGTATGCCGTGAATGTAGGTACATGGAGAAGTATACTCTGGTATGAGGGTGTGACATGGTGCATTTGACACATTTTTGAAAACTTCTATTTAGCAATAGCAGAGGTTGGACTATCACTATGTTTATCCATGAACCAAAATGTGGGCACAACTTTCTAAAATTAGGAAATAAGTAAATTCTAAGGCCAACCTGCCAATCATGTGGAACTGCTCTCTCGATTATACCCATCCTTTCAGAATGCCCAGTATTTAATGAAGAAGGACAAAATATTCTTGGAAAAATGACACAACCCATTTATCGCCATGAAATGGCCTAAATGTGCTGAAATGGCATAAAATGCAAACAAAAACAACAAATTCTAAGGAAACTGTGATTTTCATAGGCCTGATTTAGCTGCTACATTAAACTAAATAATGTAACTACAGGCACAAGAGAAAAATAATTTAATGGCTTCTCCACAGTCACTCTTTTAAACCAGTCATCATGCCATTCATTGTTTCAAGTCTCAATATGAATGCCCTTTGTCATCAATGTAGGATTACACAGTTCTCTTGCACCTCTCAATACACCCAGCTAGTCTGACCCAGCTCACACAGGCACACAGAGAACCAATTCAACCACTTTGGAGTGATCTTGATTAGTAGACCTGACGTGCAGTACAACATCTTATCTTGTATTCCATCAGCATAAGAGCAGGGCTTAATTTGTTTTCTAAGCAGCGCAAATCCCATAGCAGCAGACCTGCAAACCGAAGGAATACAGCTCATCAAAAGCACATATTTGGCTTTAGGTCTGTCTCTTGCCTTTCATTGATGCATTGCAGTCCACTGTATAAGTCTTGTATGTTTTATAGGGATATGGAGACAACAAGCCCAAATCATCCACCACAGCTCAGGAGGTCAAAACTCTGGATGGAGTGTATTCAGAACAGGTGAGAAAATTGTGCCTTTCAAATGTCAGTGATTTTCAAACTATGGGTATTTTTAGGCATGAAGCATTACAGTCACAAGCAAGGTGTCTTGAACTCGTAATGAAGAATGTCTCCTTGGAAACACTGAGAACAACATGGGTTTCTCAATACAAGTATAGAAACCTTTTTTTTTTTTTTTGGTGGGGGCGTTTTTCTTGGTGAGGTCAGCAGAGGTGGTGATGAGAAGAGTACGTTGGTCAAAATAAAGATCAGAGAAAGAAATCAACATGCCGTTCATGTTAAAATAAAACATCCTGACTTATTTTGGATTTAAGGACATGGATTTGCGATTTGTAAAGAGTGTCATGAAAATTGAATATTCTGGGAATACTACAAATGTGGGCTCACCTCACACCCCCTTCCAGGTGTTAACTGATGACGGCAAAGCCAAAGATAAATCGCGCACTTTGCAGTAGAAAAAAAGGTAGTAAATTGCAAAATATCACAATATTCAAGAGAATAATATGCATGAAATGATCATGCATATGATGTCTGTTTTAACAAATACTTGGAAATAAACCATGTGCAGTAGTGGAGTTGCAGTGTGCCCTCTGGTGGACAAACTACACATCTATTTATTTCTCTAGCTACAACTGGCAGGGATTTTACAGCACACACACTGCACATACACCTTTTAAAAACTGTATGTAATTTTTAATATGGTGAGGTTTTCAGGAAAGTATTTCTGGAAGCAGACTCCAGTGTGACTGCATTTTCATCCTTGAGGTTGAAGGGTTTTGTGCTTTCAGCATATCGTTTTGTCTTTTTAACTGCATGAGGGGGAAAAAAGGCAGCTTTGAGTGAACAACTGTCTCACAGACGTTCCCCAACATTAAATGTAACTAAATGAATAAAAAGTTATGGCGTGTCATTCTTTAATGGATAAATTTATTTCTGCTAAATGGATGTTGCATAAGAGGAACAAAACACCTCAGGACATGCTGTTCTAGGAATACAATCAATTTCTGTGTAGTAAAGCCCACAGCACACCACCTCATCATTGATTATTTTCTTGTAATGCCATGCTCCCTTGTGCTTAATTATTTAAGAAATCCATCTTTAAATGTGATGTGAATGTAGTTGCCACTTTATAAGGTATACCACTTGTATCTACATGAGGGGTATTTTCAGATACATTACAATACACATCTGCTATTACAGACTTGCAGCTATAGAATTACTGGCATGTGTGTATGGTGATATGAGCATATTAGATGCGGCACTGCTGCCCATACCTAATTAGTCCTTGTAACCCTATAATTGAAGAGAATAGCATAATCTGTATTAATCAGTGTGTTGCTCTACAAGACTGCCGTTAGCTGAGTGGTGGACTGCAGTAACATTCTGAGGTCTTGTTGTTTCAGGTGACAATGGGCTACTCACACTCGCTGGTTATCGCCCGTCAGGAAACAGATCAGGAGAAGGAGAAACTCAAGAAGCTGCCAGAGTACAATCCACGCACACTGTGATTCATCCAGGTCCTTTCATCATGATGTTCTGCAGAGGCTTCTGAACATCATGATTTTCCACATAGACCCTCTCTGCTCACTAGGTGTAGTCACAGTTTGGTTGGGATGCAAATTATTTTTTTTTTAGGACTTCAGATTACAAGATGCAAGATGTATTAATATCAATTTCAACCTTGGGGTTTGTAATAAGTGTTTCACCGAGCTGGAAGTCTCACAATGGCTTCCTTTCTGCACCTGTTTTAATACTTAGTGTCTGGAGCTGAGAGGGACCCCTCGTACGGCTCTCTCCAAGCACTTAAACTCCATTTGGATTTCTTTTACTCCTCCACTTATACATTCCTAAAGGATGTTCAAAATGTGTTTTTTTTGTATTTTTTTCCATTAAGTTGGCTGGGAGAAACTGTTGTATGTCTGTCTGTTCTCTTCAAATAATTGGTGCTAAATCATTTTGAGGCAGACTGTTTCAGCTGATGATGCATTAGCTGGCATCACTGAAAAGACCAACACTCCATGCTTGTGCCTTTTTAAGTGATCGAATTCAGGCTGTGGATGCTTCGTTGTCCCAAAGATCTTCCTTCACTATGTAATCTGGGACCATGGCAGTGTGTATTTGTTTTGCAGTCACTTAATGTTTTGTGTTGTGCTGGTTTTTTTGTGTTCACCTGTGCTTAAGTGTTGTCATTCCCGTTTCTCATTCTAGTAAACTACCTGTATTTAAGTGACTACAGGATGTCTAAGTAACAGACTCTGCAGGAGAATTTTTTGTGTAATGCCTAAAATCATTTTTGTTCACGAACTGTATGTCCATTAGAATGCCCAAATGTTTCCATAATTTTAAATAAAGGTTCATGCTTATGTTGGTAATTGTGTTCTTAGCTGCATGTTTGTTCAGGATATTTAGTTCTCAATGACATTTTAGAACGCATTACTGATATGAATGAATACAGAATAAAACACAGCAGCTTTGTGCAATGAATCCTGGCCCATAGCAGCAGAGTAGTTCTTCTGGAATAGTCATAAAACCATCTGATTCCTTTTATAACAGCTGTAATCAGTCCTCCACAAACCTCTGACAGCGGCGACTCCTTTCTGCTTACAGAAAACCTCGCTTCCAATTATATTCAAGAATTTGACTGCTCTGTGATATAAAACATTATAACCAATAACAGCTAAAATACCATTTGCTGTGTCTGTTTCTGAGCTACACTCATTTTGTTTGTAGCAGATACCAGGGTCTGGATGAGGAAGAGTATAATCTGCAAGCATTTTGTTTTTTAATTCTGGGGAAAATCAGCATCTGGTTTAATTGTTGACAGGCAATCCAAGACAAAAAAAAAAGGTCACTGAAAATCACTGTTAAATGAATTTATTTAAACGTACAAAAAAAAGTTTAATCTTCATCCTCTTCGTCCTCCTCATCCTGGTTGATCTGGAAGTAGCGGAGTTCGTAGCTCTCCTTCGTATTGGCCACAACACGCAGCCAGTCTCTGAGGTTGTTCTTCTTCAAATACTTCTTGGTAAGGTACTTCAGGTACCTGAAGTGAAAAAAGTATCACGATTCAGCGGAGATTGAAATTATGCACAGAGGTGCAATCGTATAATATAAAGGGAAGGGAGAAAGGCTGACGAACCTTTTGGAGAAGGGAACTTCAGAAGAAACTGTGATCTTGCTTTTGCTCCTCTCTATGGTTATGACTCCACCACCGAGGTTTCCTGCTTTGCCATTCACTTTGATGCGCTCCTGAAGGAACTGCTCCTGTGAGAACATGCACAACTTCAAACTTTAACCAGAGGAAAATCCAGATTTACTGAATGAGTGACTGGGTGAGTTTTATAAATAAGAAGTCATAGACTGGAATGATCGTGGTGAGCCTAGACTACTGTGTGTGTGTGTGTGTGTGTGTGTGTGTGTGTGTGTGT
>JAOVVG010000018.1:8755158-8769598 GCA_028566375.1 Leptodoras nelsoni
ATGGATGGATGGATGGATGAATGAATGAATGTTATGCCTTGTTGTCTTATCGTACTACATGTTATCAACGTTTCACTTTTAACACACTGGTCTTATATTTTGCCTTTTTTTTACATTCATAAAAAAACCATGACGGATGCATATGTTTCATTCAGGTGTAAACATGAGCTGTGTTGCTGTGTTGTTTTATTTGTACCTGATGCAGACCTGCTCAAAAATCACACTCCTGACAAAAAGTGAGCACGTGTTTTCAGTATTAGAAACTTGCCTCCTTCTGTATTCGTCTCTCTCTCGCTTCACTTTGCCCAACACGTTGTAGATGGCCCTCAGCTCTGGCGTGATGGTGTCGATCTGGACTCCGACTCCATCTGGGTGCGTCCATGAAACTCCAGGCCCGTGATGGAGCTCCAGCCGACCTCCAGACCGCGTGCTGTGGGAGTAACTCCAGATCCTGCCCCGGACCCTGCTCTCGGCAAGCGGGCCTGCAAACGGGAGCGCGTAGTCCGTTTGGATAGCCTGCTCCCGGCTTAAAAGGCTCCTGTAGCGGGACTCCTCCAGAGCATGCTGCAGCTGGCTCTCCAACACTTTGTTCCTGCGCTCCAGTTCATGCACTTTGGCGAGGAAAGAGCGGAAGCGGAGATTCAGCGTCTTTAAAACATGAATATTGGAGCCTAAATCATTCCGTAAGGCGCTGCTCACGGCTGAACCAGCTCCCGTCCCTGCAGAAGCACCGAGCAGAGGAGGTAACGGCGTGTCCATGTGAAGCGGAGGGCTCTGGTCGGGAAACAGATGAGGGAAGTCATCCATCCTGGACTGGAAGTGTTTCATTCAAACAAAACCACTCGCGTCATCTCATGGCTGCGTTCAGATGCGCAAGGTGCACTACTCCCTATTCCCTGCCCTTTATCTAATGTCATACAAATAAAAACACATACTACTGTTTAACCGGTGAAATAGGCCACGTAAGGTCGTTTAACGGCTACCAGAGACATTACCTCACTTTCTCTGTCTGCTCGGTGTCGAGCAATGGCAGTTATGGGCTCCTGGAAAACCTCTCGCTAGCGAGACTCCCATTCCGAGCCGCTACAATAAGCTTCTCCAAACAAACGGGAAATGGCAGGAGGAGGAGGCTAGACCTAGACACACACACACAGACACAGACATACACGCTACACCCTTTTCACACTCAGCCTATGGGAAGAGAAGATAAAAGGATTTGCGTGTCTAAAATAAAATGAAAAGAATAAATCATTAGAGCCAGTAAGCAGGAAGTCAGTAGTAAAAACTGAAAAGCGATAAGCCGCCAGAGAGCTGTGAGGGTGTAGCTACCTGCTAATCCTGAGAGGGAGGCAGTGATGTGAAGTGAAATCTCATAAACATAGCCCAAAAATTAAGGAACTTTGTGCTTGGTAGATTATTTCTTTGTTGTAACAATGCTTCGGTTCATTTCCCTTTTAAATGGTGCCACATTTGTAAGGAACCTGTATTTGCTGGATGAGCAGTAGAGCTGAGAATGTGGGTTGCACCCATGAAAAATTTGCCAAACCTTCTCTGCCATTGGCAAACAGCTTATGATGAAATTCTGCAACCAGTACGATATCTCCACAGTCTGGGACCGAACTCTATCCTCCAAGATAACAACGCTCACCCATACAGTGCGGGGTTTATCAGAGACTACGTCCAGAATTTGGGAGTGGAGATGATGGAATGGCCCGTCAGCAGTCCTGACCTCAACCCCACTGAACACTTCACTTGTGGGATCAGCTTGGACGAGCTGTTCGTGCCAGAGTGACCAACACAACCACATTGGGTGACTTGTGACAAATGCTGGTTGAAGAATGGGATGCCGTCCCACAGCAGTGTGTGACCAGGCTGGTAACCACATGAGGAGGAGGTGCCAGGCTGTTGTGGCTGTGTATGGTTCTTCCACATGCTACTGAGGCATCTGTTTGTTAAATAAATGAATTGTTAAATTGTCAATATGTCTTGTTTCTTCAAACTTCACTCATCCAGTCCACCAAACGGGTCAATGGCAGAATAAGCTGTTTGGCACTGGCAGAGAGGATTTGGCTAATTTTTCAGGGGTGCACCCCACATACTCGGCTCTACTGCTCAAACCACAAATGCATGTTCCTTACAAACATGGCACCATTTAAAAGGGAAATTAACAGACTTTGCAACAGTTCAAGACTTATTGCCAAGAAGCATTGTTACAACAAAGAAATAATCCACCAAACAGAAATTTCCTTACTTTTTGTGCCATGTTTATTTGTAGTGACTAAAATGGCTCTTTGAGTCTTTTACTTACTTATTTGTGCATTTATTTTAACACTTTCATGTTGTTCCTCATAAAAGACAACGGCATGTCATGACAAGTTCTAGACCATCTTTAAATCTTTACTGTTCCCTGTCATATACAGGAAGTCCCGCATATACAGTACTGTGGAGAAGTCTTAGACACTTGTTTTTAGGTACAACGTTTCAGACAAAAAACAATGTAGGCTGCTGGGTTTTGCATGCAAAAAAAAAAAGTAAGTGTGACCATCAGAGTCTCCAGAAGAGCTGTGGCAGATTCTCCAAGACGCTCAGTAAATCTTACCAGTTAATTACTGTACAGTACGATGCAAAACTCTTAGGCATAATCTTATGCAAAGACTCCCTGTAAAGCAAAGATGCCTTTGTAAATAATGATGTTTCTACATAAAACATTATTAAGTGCAGTAAACAGTAATAAACTAAAGAAAGTCAATATTTGGTGTGCTCCCAGGTACAATGTGTGCAGTTTTACAAGGAAATTAGCTTTTAAGTTTTACTGAGCGTCTTGGAGAATCTGCCACAGCTCTTCTGGAGATTTTGACTGTCACACTTACTTCTTTTTTTACATGCAAAACCAAGAATTCTTCAAAACAGAATTCTTATTCATTTATGTTTTAATAGAGATAGAGGCAAATATGTGCACAGTGTCCATCATTTTAAATAAACCTTTTACCTTTCAGACCTAAAGGTAGAGAGAAATAAATTGTGTATTGTTTCTTTGGCTGATCAATCGTGACTATGTGAGGTAGTAAAACAATGATACTTATAAATCATACCATCACAACACTGTGTTTACAGAAGCCCAAACTGCCTACGTTAACTTCTCATTAATCTTCCATTACAGTATTTACTCATGACAAGGAGAGTCATGTGTGGGATTCTTATAGTTTTATTCATTTGAGATAGTTCAAAAAGCGGACATTCAGCAACAGTTGAACATTGTAGCAGCGGGAATAGGCAAATAAACACTAACTGGATTCTTTTTTTTTTCTTTTTTTTTTTTTTTAAACTCCACACCATGCATTCAGCTCAGAGTACAAGATCACCCTTTACAGGTGTTTATATACCGTGTATACATATAGAGATATATTACGAATTTATTTGTCACCAAGACTGCTTTCAGTGGCACCTTGCTTAAAATCAAACGCGTTTTGGGAAAATCCTGTCTGCAGCACATTTTGGTTTGCTTGGGCAGGGATGTGAGAAAGAATTCACACAAACAGTTAGCCCACAAAAAAAAAATCTAGTGTTGTAAACTGGAAATCAGAAACAAAAACCCAACCAGCCAAACAAAGCAAAAAAGAAAAGAAAATGCTTCCAAAGTAAAGATGCAGGCCTTTTTATTCTTTTATCTCGAAAGTCGTCGAGTTTCATTGTGAAAGGTAAAACCCCGTTACAAAAGCATTCAAATTCCACGAGCATACACGTCACACAACTCGCATTCTCCATCATTTACACAAGGAGAGAAACCTCACACAGTTATGTTCAACAAAGTAGGAAGGCCTTGTCTTTCTCACAAATTACAATCAATTCACTGAACACAAAATGTCCAGAAACAAAGTGCATGACACCAAGAGATCAATTCACACTTCTGTGAAGCTGCTGCTTTTCACCACTCTGGAAGTTAACTCAAAACAAAAGGGGGGAAAAAAATCTAAAGAGATAAATAAAAGCCACAAGATGTTTCACACAGTCATTAAATTCCCAAACATTTAAAGTTACTTGAACAAAGCACCTGCAACGTGTTGGATCAAAACAGCATGGTCATGGTATGTTTCAGTGTTATTAGATGTTATAGAAACATTTGTAATAAAATGCATCACTTGTCAGACTACATATATCGTTTTCCAATTTAGGAGCATTATAGTTGAAGACGCTGTAGAAGAACAGACCCGCGTCAATATCAGGAGATGGTGATGAATTAGAGTGGGTGAGCTGATAGATATGGGAGCCCAGAGCTTAATTGCAAGGTGTCCCTGTGGAGTTGCAGTAGCAATGTCCAGGTACAGGACAAGCTCCATGTTTAAGCAACACCTGCGCTGAGCAGGCAGGACACACACCCAGGGAGGGGACTGGCTGGATACCATCAGGGCACAGAGTTCAACAGGTCCTGCAGGAAACCATCAGGGTCTGGGATGTCTGAGAGAAGCCCTGCCACGAGGTAGAAGAGAACAGGTTAAAAATAATGAGTATTACTTAGTCAAAAAAAAAAGGGCTCAGCAGAAACTATGAGGACATAATACTATTTAGATGACTAGATCATAATACTTCTGTAATAGTGCAGGTTACTGTATAGACAACTCCATATTGAAACCTCTCTTCTGTACAAAACATCTTATCTGGAATCCACAACTCCACGTTGCATCTCGGGTTAAGGCACTTCTGTACCACATCGTGAAAATCAACACCCTTCATACAAGGACTGCTTTGTTATTGTATTACTATTACTATAACCAAGTCTCAGTTTACTAATATTTTCCAATATGAGCTCTGTCAAGCGTTTATGTCCAGGAAGAATACATAAAATGTACCTAACAGAAAATAATTTAAAATGCAAATTCAAGGAAAGAAGGAATTGTTTGTAATTTAATCTTATGGGTCACATGACGTGATTACAATGAATCTATTATTTGTTGGACATCATAATTTCTATCTTTCTCAACTCACTTAAGCAAAAATGACATCACTGAGCTCAATTTAAATTACTTATGTTGCTTTCATAACAAGACTCATTCATATTTCAGTATATCTATTGCATTAAAATGTACTTAGTTGCATACTAACTTGAGTTTAAGACCCAGTTCATGCGTCAAAAAAACAGTCTTTTATTCAGATTTATTAGCCATTTAAAAAAAAGTGCTTCCTTCTGACAAAAGTGCAATGGAATTTTCTGATACTAATTGTTTTAATAACAAATAACCAGCCGATAGAAAGAAACCTTTACGCCTTTCCACTTACCTACAACATCCAGGAATTCTGCAAAAGAATCGGCAGGCATGAGCTCATCCTGGAAAGCCCTCAATACTCTTTCTGAAGCCTCGTAGATTGGCATGTCATTGTGCCGCACGTACTCTGCTAGTGAGAAGGACCAGCCTCCCTCTGTGTTACTGGTGGGCACTTTCTATTATATTCACAGAGAAATAGTAAATTAGAATATTAGAGTACCCCTTCGATATGTTGCATTTTCAACCCACAGGTTAATACAAATGGATATCCCCAAAAAAATGCATGTATTTGTACCCTGAACATGTCATAGATGAGGTCCACCAGGCCCCAGAAGAGAAGTGGGGAGCGATAAACTGCATATTCCTTCACTGTTTTGTCTGTGAGTCTGTGGGAAAAAAGGCAATCACTCAACTTGGCACGGTCATTGCCTAAATTACAATATCTCTCCCTCTAACCATATTGGTGGGCTCAAAAGTTAAATTTAGTTTCAATACATGGAAGAATAACTCCAACAGCAACTGCAGAACTGCACGATGAGACATGCTTACAAAAAGTCATATTTAAACCCAGTCACATATCCTTTTCTTACTTGTTGGCGCCCCCTGGCGAGACTTTTCGTGCATGTGCAGTGACGAGCAGCCGGCGTAAGAAATCGATGCGGGTTGCTCTCCAGCGCTCAGGAGGGAGGATGTGCATGGCCAGCACAGTGAAGTAGTGTGGCCCGTCCACTTCATATGAGCTCTCCACCCACTTATCACAAGGCTGCTCTAAGAAGCTCTGCAAGTTCTTATCCTCTCGTGATGTGGCCCTTGTGCTGAAAAACAAAGATGTGAATTCCTAAACTACTGCGCATGCACAGACTTTCACACATGGTTTGTGTTGTTGGTTTAAAATGGTGCTGTGCATCCAGATCCAAATGCTTAGTAATATAAAGGCAGGGGTGGGTCAGTGGTTAAGGTGTTGGGTTACTGAATAGAAGGTTGGGGGTTCAAGCCCCAGCACCACCAAGCTGCCAATGTTGGGCCCTTGAGCAAGGCCCTTAAACTCTCAACTGCTCAGTTGTATAAATGAGATAAATGTCACTCTGGATAAGGGTGTCTGCCAAATGCCATAAATGTAAATGTAACATACGTGTTGAGGACGTAGAGGACTGTATGGATGATGTAGGGAATGAGGTGGATGTTGCTCTCACGGCCTCCTCCCCCTGTGTCCACGCTGAAAGATTGTTCCATTGCAAAGCGCAAGAACAGCAGCTTGGTGTCGTGAATATTCAGCTGATACGTGGGCTCTCTTTGCCCCGTGCATTCCTGCAGATATGTGTTGTGCCTGCAAACCAACATAACTCACAATTCAAAAGGGAGGAAAAAAAAAAAAAAAAGAGCAATAGACTCGGATGCAAAAAAATGTGGCCTACCGTGCGAGACAAGTGGCAAATGCTGATTCAGGTACGTGAGGCCCCCACACTGGTAAGAGCCCATTGCACTTGGTGTTGGCGTTCTGTAGAGCGGCACTTTCCCACTCTTCACGCCCTCGAGCAAGTCTGAGGCAAAGATCAGAGAGAAGGGTCAGACCAAAGGCTTGTTAAAATAAGACAATAATAGAGACAAATATGTAAACTTGTATGTACCGGACAGCAGCAAGGTGGCAGTCATAGTGGACTATGTTAAAGTGCGAGACAGTGCTATAGCCCTGCTGCTTGCGGGGTTTGTTCTCAAACTCCTCCAGAGCCACACGCTTCGTAAACGTGTAGATACCCAGGACCTTAGTTGGCTGTGCAGAGAAACACTAGTTACTTTATGTATACAAAACAAAGTGATGTTTTCTTGTACAAAAACATATAAACATCACCACAAATGAGAGTTCAGCACAGGTACCTGAAACTTGTAACCTTCTCGGCAGATACAGCAGGTTAGACCTGGCTCCTCTATAAGCTCCTCCATCTGCTTCAATAAGGATGTCTTGGTCACAACCTGCCCCTTCTCGTTGGTCTGAAACAAAACATTCATAACTCAGATGATGGCATACATATCAATGTAGAGAACATGACCAAAAAAATTATTCATTCTAAATTGAACACCGTCTGATTTATCCAGAAACCTTTCCTGATAATTAATACATTATTCTAACTTTTTATTTAGCTACATTACCTACATAGCAACAATAACTATGTATGGGTGGATTATACTGCGAGGGACTCACAGTCATTCCTAATGTGCCCAGAGCTTTCTGTCTCATTGCCATAGCCATCCGCTTCTTCTCCGCACGAGTCTCCCTTCGAGCTGCGTCGATTTTCAGGTTCACTTCTGCATGCTCCCTCAAAGCTTCCAGAAGGTTCTCAGCCAGAGTGCCTATTCCCTCATCACTTGACACCTGCTCCAGCTTGTGCAAATTACTTATAGAGTCTGTTCCAATCAGCATCTAAAGAACACAAGAGAAAATGAATGAGATGAGATCACAAACAATCTTACGAAAAGTTAAGCAAGTGAGCAAAAGCACAATATTCTTGAGTAATTAAAAAAAAAAATCACTATACCTGTGTAGGGGGGTGCTGGGTGGCCAGACCACGCAACAGTCTGAGGATAAAGGGAAGGGCCGGTCGAGCAAGGAACTTCTTCCAGACATCTGCATCCAAACTGGAATACATACAGCTGATTAGCAAGGGTTATACAAAAGAAATTAAGAACTACAAGCAGCAGAAGCAGGGCGGCAGAGTGTAAAAATATTGTTGCATGTGTTAGGAAAAATTCTCTGATGCTGAAACAACAAACGGTCACATCTATAGTCTCTAACCTAAAGTGAAGTCTTAAATCTTTATTACACATAAACATGTCATTAAGAGCTGAAATTTGCAACATGACGATGTGACTGTATTCAATTGTGAAACATCAAAAACATTTCAGAAGCTGGCTCCCGAGTGGCGCAACGACATCGTGTTCGCCCTATCATCCGGAGATCGTGAGAATCGTTTGAATCCGGGTGATGCTATAGCTGCCCGTAGCCGGGAGCCGAGAGAACAAGATTGGCCATGCTCTCAGGGTGGGAGGGGCAGCATACGCTTTCCCCCCATGTCAATCAGCGCGACACTGTCCAATCACAGGCGTCTGTGAGCTCATGTATACAAGATGTGGGCGGGAGCGCTCTCCTCCAAGCGCGCTACACCGCTCCCAAAGGTTGCATGAGCCGCAGTTCGAAAAGAGGTGGCGATTGGCGTCACGTGTGTCGGAGGAAGAGCGCGAAGGCCTCGCCCTCCCGGACTGGCAGTTCGTCGTGACAAGGGGGGAAATACTGATGGGTGGGAATTGAAGACGACTTAATTAAGGAGAAAAATCGGGGAAAAGAATCCAAAAAATAAAAAAAATAAAAAAATAATAATGTCATTTTTTTTTTCTAATTGTTAAACTGGTTTAAAAAAAAAACATGAAGTAGTGTTGGCAAGAGAATTGCTTCCACAGCATTAGGGTTATATACTGAAACTGTAAACCATTCAGGGAGCCATGCTGGAGCTACGTCAAACCCAACATAGTTTTAAATAGCACTAATGGAAATTATGTAACTTTAATTAATTTAATGTGTGAGGGTTTAATGGTGTAAATGGCTTCAGAAGAGTGTCACAGTTGCAAGTCAGAGTCTACAACATGACTTGAGTCCAAGTCGAGTGCAGTTAAGTGTTTCTGCTATTATGTTTACAGTTAAAACAATAAATGATACCACTAGCACCTTTTAGCAAAATTATTTCAGAGAATTAGCCCCCAATACTACCTTACAGTGATATGTCTCAAGATATTAACCAGCCCTGAAAAGTGAGGTAAAGATGGTCATACTTTTTGGCACTGGGGATATGTTTCTTCATGTAGTCTAAAGCACTTTGGGTGATGCCCTTCTGGAGAATGAGGTCTTTCAGCTGATGGCCATTGCTGTTGTTTTTGATCCCTGCTGCAATTTTACAGAAACAGTCCAAGAAGACCTTATCGTCTGCATTGTGCTCCTCATCGTACCTGGAAAAAAACAAGAAAATACAAATAGTGTTGGTGGTACGTCCAAATATTTTTACTCAATAATCTGTACTTGCTCTAGTACATCTCAAGTAATATTATTACACATAAGGGATTGCTATACTTGTCAAAACTGCAGCAAGGCTTGAAGCGCTCCACCAGGATATGCATTTTCTCCAGTTCTCCAAAGGACAGGTAGGGAATGATGCGGAGGAGGCCCTGCAGAACGCTGGGGTTGGAGCGTACAAAAGTAGTGTTGATCTGGTCCAGCAGCATCACCAGCTGATCCTTATCACCAGTCAAGAGCAGGTTACTCTACAACATGGATGAGAGCACAGTCAGAGTACATACTTGAAACAATCTGCACAGCTACAGACTGGTAATGACCACTGACTTCATAAATCTCTGAAGTGACTGATAAAATATGACTCACCTTGTCCTCAGACAGTGTCTCGGCATTGGCCTCATCCAGAATGATCTCCATGATGCTAAGGACCTGCTCCGCTATAGATGCCCCTCCACTATCCTTACTCTCCTGCTCAGCGACCAGTGCCTGACAAGTACAAACACAAAACTCAAAATTAGTCTAAAACTGTGTACACATTTATGCTTGATGTCCCTTAAGTGCTCAAGCAAGCAGAATGTGTTACCCACCAGGTTCAGTGTGCCCAGCATAACGTTAAGAGTGTTCATTTCTGGTTTAACCAACTGCTGTCTGTTGATTTTTACTTTCACACAGTAACTAAACAGCTTCAACAGGACCTAAAACATTGAGAGCAAAGTCAAAGATTTTAAAATTTGAATGTAAACTATAAAAATATTTACACATTACACTTTTAATATATCCAACATCCAGTATTTGTAAAGTATAATAAATTCAATACAGAGGATAAAACACAAATACACTTTTACTTACTGTGAGTAAATGCCTGCCCTGTTTGAAGTCCTTGATTCCTGATAGTCTGTTTAGCATACACTCCAATCCCCCACACTGTGCCATAACCCCTGCCATTTTATACACCTCCTCATCATCCTCCTCCTCATCTGTAATTGGAGGAAATAAATAATCAGTTTGTAAACATGACACTTACGGAAGGTTTTCTTATGGCACTTACTAATGTTCACATACCGGTGGTAGAGTCCAAGGATTCAATAAATTCCTCTGTGGCATCACCCAAAAGGCCTCTCATGCGGTAAATGATTCTCATTGGTTCACCCTTGGAAATAAGTACAATATTAGAGTCTTTTTTCTGTCCAAAGCCAAAGCAATGAAATAATGACAAAAAAGGGGCAGAAAATGAAAGATGGTATAAAATATTTGACTTTACCTCATTGGTTGGGCACCAGACCTTCTTGTAAACCTCAGCCACCGAAAGGTCCAAGCTGATGATCTTGTTGTTCACAAGAAGCTAACAAAGCATTAAAAAAAAATAAAAGAATACAGCATATAACTCATTGAAGACAACAGCAGAAAAAAAACAACATTTTCTACCAGCTTATGTCTGCATTAGCTACCTCCATGCCACTGTCATCCTCCAACAGCGCCACAAGGTCACAGTCTTGACAGATCTTGTTCTTGATGTCCCTCATGAGTGGACCGATGCCAGGCTCATTACTACTGTAGGGATTTCCTGGCATGCGGCCCTGTAGAAAGTCCTCCTGCTGAGGATCCTTCTCCAGAGTTACAAAAAACTCAGTCACCTCATTCTCTTCCTGAGAGATTAAAGAGAAAGAGAGATAGAAAAAAAAGCAGCATTAGCAGGGATTTTGATGAAAAGGGAAATGCCTCCACATCAGAGTGGCTCACAAAAACAGACAGAAGAGCCACTCACAGGATAAATGATGCTACAAAGCCTCTCAAAGATGAAGACAGGAGTGCGGTAATCATCAAGGTTGTATCGTTTTGCTGTCTCGATGCACACTGCCATGAAAGCCTTTGTTTCAGACTCTGTCCCTGCAAATGTAATACAACTGTTAGCATAAAATCCAGTAATCCTACAATCAATCATGCTTAAAGCCTGAGCCAAGTGTTATGCAGAAGTACCTGTAGTCATGTCCTCCAGCATCTCCAGCAGCATGTCCTGAGTTTCGTCAATCAGTTTAGTTCTCTGAACCACCAGCTTCCTCAGGCAGAGGTATCCATTCAGCACGGTGCCCACTAGTCGGCTCTTAAAGTGCCGTTTAATAGACTCCACTTCCACAAAGGAGGACAACAGGCCTAGGTACACATAATAATAGATATAGGATAAGTCAATTTCATTCCTGAACATAAGTAAAAGCTTTCTGGATTTTTTTCCTTACCAGTGAGACTTTTGAGCGCATATCCTTGCTGCAGGTCTGTGCTCAGTGTTGCTTCTTCTAATGCTAGGAGATGAGCAATTTCCTGAAGGAATAAAGAGAAAAATGTCAGACGAATAGATATACGACGTAAGAAAATAACCGGTCTCGTCGATGTATTGGCAAGCAAAGCTTTAGCTGTTATCACCTTGGTGATAAGGTTGCCGATGTAAGGGAGAACACCACGGGCTGCCAGGTACACTTTCCAGTGAGCAGGCTTAATGAGCTTCTGGTACAGAGCCAGGTACTCAGCAGCACATTCTCCTGCAACACTTAGCTCATCCAGGTAACTAAAAGACAAAAGATCCATCGAGTTACATATACACCTGAAGACAGACCACACCCATGATCCACCAAATAGGTTGAATGCTACATCTGATTGAGAATTTAGATCCCTGTTCAGCAAGCCTAAGATGACAGAGGCAAGGCCCTAGACTCTAAAGGGAACCCTTGCTCTGGGCATCACTGGAAAGTGGGATTATGAATCATCTCTCTAAACTACAAACACACTATATTAATTGTAGGAGAAGTGAAAATTAAATGTAATGAAAGGATGCGAATGAGAGAAAGAATGGGCATGAGCATACTGTGAAACACAGTCCTGGGTAAAAGGACAGGTCTTTGATTACAGAAGGAATTATTATTAGGTACACAACTACAGTACCCAGGTGTGATTATCCACTGATAAAACATGGAAAGATTTGTAAAATACAATCTCTCTCTATATTGTAATACAGATAATGGGTAATGCCACTCTACCTTGTGAGAAGGTCCAGGACCTGCTGTTTGCGGCTGGGAATAGTTGTTAGGGCCTCAACTATGGTGCACGCAGCTTGTCTGGCTGCCTGAGTGGCTGGGGTGAAGAGCACCTGAGAAAACAATTGATTCACTGAGAGTGTCTCCCAAGCACTTGAATGAATTGCACATATGCACTACCAGGATTGTTTCAGAGAAGCTTTACCTGTCTTAGCCAATTATTGTGTCCCAGTTTCAGCAAGCGAGGAAACAGACCCTCTGATCTAGATCTCATGAACTGTTTCCATTTCCACACATACTTTTCCATCAAGTACTGCTTCCTAATCTCTGCCTTATTTAAAGGCTTAGAGGCAGTCTCTTGGCCTGAAAGGGACAATAGCACGCATGCATTAGTACTACTTTGATACAATACAAAAATATTTTTTAATTGGTTAATTTAATACATTTTGGCCCAAATGAAGGACATTTACATCTAGCAGGAAGGCACTTTTTCCAGGCATCATATGCTGCTTTGGGATCCTTCTTGAGCCAGAGCTGGGCCTGAGCATGTATCTCATTGCAGTATGGCTTGACTGTAGTCAGAGATTCAACAGCAGCATCCTAACACAGAAGAAACCACACATTAATGAGAATAAACATACATAATACAAAAATACAATAATTTTGCAAGTATTCTACACTACCTTGTTTTTCTTGCTTGTGGGTGAAGGGGGTTTTATGAGTTTCTGTAAGATTCTCAGGCACATCAGCGTAATATTCTCCACCACTACTGGAGTCTTTATATTGACTGCCATTAGGAACAGACTCAGGGCTGAGGACAGCAAAACAGGCCACTTTAGTGCTTAATCAATGAATCAGTTATTAGTGTGCAACTACAAAGACGACTGTTAAAATAGGTTAATAGTAGTGGATAATGGCTAGCCATCATAATAAGATGCAATAAAGAGAGAACTCACCACAGCGTAGCCTCAGCTCCCAACAACCTCCTTCCTTTGCTATGGAGTCAGTGAGGAGCAGCATTTCATACTGCAGACTACTGACCTAAAGAACAATTCACAAAACCATCACAAACAACATTTACAATCTTATTTTCAGATTTGTTTAGTATGTGGTCTTAAGGATTATAATCTACTTGCTTGTAGATAATGAAGCAGAAAATTTGTATTGGGTGAGATGACCACAATCTGGGATCAGTGTAAGGTATTGGGTTTCTTTCTCTTTTCCCCCCAAATGGTGTATGATTTAAAAAAAAGACCAAAGTACAAAACTAGATATCCTACTGAACGCAACTCAGAATCAATGAAATCAACAGAGGTTCATACCAGGTCTGGGTTTGCCCAGTGTCCTTTTAAGGCAGCTGACACCTTTGCAATGATTAGGTCATTCATCTGCTGAGTGGCCTCAGGGTGATCTCTGTAAATTAAATGATAAGATAATAGAAACTATTTACTTCAACACAAATTCTTAAGGGTGGGCCGCCTAACCACCAAATGGCAAGTGCTTTCCAATACATTAGACACATTTGTGTACCTTGTGAGAAGGCAGATGAGCTGACGGACTTCCTCTCTCATGGCACTGGTGCCACGGCGAAGGTTGTATTCGAACAGCTCTCGAATGAGGCCCTGCAGTACCAAAATCTGTCTGATGGCGGTGTTGGTGGCCAGCGCACGCAGCAGAGTGATGCAGTGACCTGTAACTGCAGAGGCACAGCCGTAGCACTTGGTGGAAGACGTGTGACCACAACCAAGCACGGACAGGGCCCGGTATTGACTGGCAGTAAAGGTGGGTTGTGTGCTGGTGCGTGAGGACTTGGTAACAGCCTCTCGCTGCTGTAAGTCATACTCCAGCAGCTCTTTACGAGATGCAAGCACTTTCTGCAAGGGGTGGATAAGAACACATACATCAGCTCAATCTACTTCTCTATTCCTTTCCAAGTTTTCAAAATTTTACAACACTACAGGATATTAAAAAGTTTCCAGATTCTGTAAACATGAAATTGAAAATTCCCACTTTGCCTATTCAAGCACCTGCCCAAGTAATATATTGAAGCTATATCCATTTCTTCAGTGAGTTTTTGCAACATGTACACATGT
>JAOVVG010000018.1:8773402-8783485 GCA_028566375.1 Leptodoras nelsoni
GGGCTTTGCATCGCACCATGGCATCACTAATAATGCTTATGCACATCATACCCATAAGTCTTTCATTAACCTATTTTTAAATATATAATAATTTTTTTTTTTAACCTCAGACTTACAGTCATCTTTGATACAGAACTTTTGCCAGTTGATGGTTCTCTGGGTTGCTATTTCAGCACAAGCTTTCAGATGTTCCATCTAAAGCAAACAAACAAACAACACGTTAACTCCAAAGCACCGTCACAGTAGAAACAATCCTACACAGCATTACCAGGGCCCCATACACTCACCAGACTGATGAGTGTGTCATACTGTAAAGCAGATCCAGAGGTTGCTGTGACAATGCCTCCCCTCAGGAAGATGCCCTGCTCTTCCAGAAGCTTTTTGATGCCGCGAACATGAGAATCTAACGTATGGAGGTCTCGCAGCTGGCGATACTTCTCTTTTGAACCACAGATAAAGAGCAGCAACTTCCTCACCTGCCTCCTTACAAATGGAGTCTGTTGGATCATCAGGTACTGCAGGGATGCAAGACAGAGGATTTCAAATGGGTCACCATTAAATCTAAGCATATAGAATTTAAACATGCATGCCAATATTATAACGGTATATGGACACCTGACCATCAACCCATTCCAGACCTTTCCTGACGCATTCTTCTTTTACATTTTCGGATTCAATGCAGTCAACATACCAGATCTTCAATGCTTTAGTATGTAAAGATATTCTAGACAATTGTGTGCTTCCAACATTTTGGCAACAGATTGGTCCTACATATGGGTCTGATGGTTGGGTGCCCACATACTTTTGGCCATATCGTGTACATGGGAAGGATATGACTGAATTACCTCAGACAGGAAGTAAAACCAACAGTGATCAAAGATGGGGGGTGGAATGCGGGGGTTTGTATCAGCAATCTTCTTTATCTGGTAGGGTAACCGTAGCACCATTTCAGTGAGGAGCTGAGAGTATGCTTCAAAAACATCAGCAGCATGACCCTGAGGAAGCAGCACAACAAGCTTGGTTATTTTCCACTCTAACCGATTTAACACAAACCTTACCTTACATGAACATTTAAATAATCTGGCAACTTCTGAAATCAGACAGTCACTGGATTATTAGAGAACAATTTGTATTACCTTGACATACTGCCTCAGGAAGAATGGACTCATGTCAGGAGGAGAAGACGTGTGGGGTTTGAGGAGCTGACTGGCAGCTGTTGGTTCCTCCTCCCCCTGTTGGGTTTTCCAGAACTCTAGTAAAGACTTCAGCACATGCAGACAGTAGTCTATGGCTCCCAGACTCAACAGAGCAGTAGCTGTTGCATTGGAAATGAGTGAGGAAGACTGCAAAAAAAAATTCAAATAAAAAAGTAGTTAATATAATGGTTTATGAAAGTGCAATTTAATAGCCTGGCCTAAATATAAGCAATAAACAACAAAATCCAGTTTGTTGTAGATTTTGTTTGGTTATTGTGAGAATGCTGATTAGTGTTCAGTAAAGTGTAATTAGACAGATTAGACCAAGAACCTAAAACATTATTACTGTGTATAAAGGCAACAAACCAAAGAGAATGAAGATGTATAAACGAGCAGTAACTGTGGAAAAAAAAACAAGTTGCTAGGATACCTCAGAGGAAGGCTTGGAGCCAGACTTTGTGCGTGACATGAAGACACTAAGCAGCCTCATGATGACCAGGTGCACTTCATTTACAGGGCTGCGATCATTCTTCTTCGAGACATCCTGAATAGAAACATGGAAAAATCTGGTTAAGTTTGGGAATAAATATAAATTCACCAATACCCTCACTTTCTGCAGTCCCTATGTGGGGTGGGGGGGCATGGGGCTTTGTGTGAAGCTGGGGAAAAACCCAACCAACTTCTGACCTTCTTGTGCATCCCAAGCTCTCCAATGAGCTGAGCCAGCAGGTCATCTAGTGCTCCTTTGTCCTTCTCATCCTCTCCATCCAGGTCAGTGGTCAGCATGAGAATCACCTGCATATAGGGAATGGCACGTACTCCGCCCACACTGTGCAGCTGAGGCAGGTGCTGCAGGAGCCGCTCCAACAGCATTAACCGCACCATGTGCAGCCTACACAAGGCGATACATACAAAATTTCCAACATGATTTAACTTGCATATATATAACTTATATATGAAAGATGTCTGTTGTATTTTAGTAACACTGCTTGGTGTTATACAAAGCATGGACCTGTTGCTAGTGTGAACATCCCCCTCATTTTCTCCTTCTCCTTCAGAGCCATCTCCCTCCTGCTGGGCCATGGTGGTGCTGATGGCACCAGTGCTGGAGCTCACACTGCCTGGCCCTGCATGGTGGCCCTCGACTGTGGTGTCCCCATAAGCACTGCTGCGCCCAGAAACTACCAAACAAAAAATACAAATAGATTTTTCAACCTTGGGTTCAGACAGCAAAATCATGGAAATATAGCCATAATTCTATAATCCTAATTAGCGCCTACATTAGGCTACAACCAATTTAATTTTCCTGAGTTATGAAAACGAGTAGATTTAGGTTTTCAGATTGGTGTCATACTGATTGGTGTCAAAAATCCACCAAGATAGTTAATAAGACTTTAACCAGCAATCTATAGATTGACTGAGACTACCTAAGGAATTATAAAGCAGTAATATGTCCAGTCTCTCATACTCTTAGCCAAAAATATCCCTCACCGTTATGTTCTCCAGCAACCGACTCAATGGCACTGCCTCCACTCTCAGAGCCTACACTGCCCCCGTGCTCGGCGGGAGAGGTACGCAGCGTGGAGCCGTCTGTGGCTGCTGTGCTCCCCTCATCATCCGAGGCTGGGGCTGAAAGTATAACCAGAGCTGTTACAGGAAAAAAACATCAGGCTTTGCAAGGGGGTTTCTAAAGGTACAGGCAAAAAAAACCAAGCAAACAGCCATTGTAACAGTTACAGTGATGCCACTGATTACTATACATGTCTATATATACTGCCAATTAAGTGCATGTATAAGGGTCTATATATGAATGTTCTAACCCAGTGCTTCATAATCCTGGTCCTGGGGTAACCCCTGCCCTGCACCTTTTGTAATTTTACCTTCTTTAACTCATTGACTCCATGCTAGTTGAGGAGTTGAATCAGGAAAAAAAATGTGCAGGGCAGATGCATTATGGTTACTTAAAAATGAAGGATTTATTTTACTATGAAGGCATCCAAGAAAAATACTGCTAAGGACAAGCAGATGCAGTTACCTGATGCAGTTGTATCTGATAAGGTGCCTGCATCCAGAGAGGAGGAGCTTGGAGCCTGACCAGAAAGGCCCAGACTCTGTAGTCCCAGAGCACTGCTGCTGCTACCTGTAACATAACCATTCATATTTAAAAAAAATATTTTTATGCTGGGACATTAAGATTTCTAGAACAATCACAATCAATCTTAGATTTTAACCTTGCTGATCCTGTTGAAGGCTAAGAGCTATGGCAAGCTCAACCATAGTCTCATCATCAGCATCAGGGGGGATGTCCAGCATTGGGGGGAAGCCCTCGGCACCAGCCAGCAAAGCTTCTAGAGGAGATGGGTTGCCATTGTTTACATTCTCTGCAGTATCCAGAACCATGGACTCGGACTGCACAGAACAGACAGGAAAAGTAGAGAATTATATAATAACTGCCTTTTCATAATGATATTAATGACATATGAGATTTGATTAAGAACCCATGAGGGCCAATACTTGGACAAAACTCACCACCATCTCAAAATCTCCGTGATCCACCTCACTTTGTTCTTGGCTCTCCTGCCTGCCACCGTCTCCTCCGGTCAAACCAGAGGGCTGCATTTTGTCATCAGCATCATCGTCGTCTTCATCATCTTTATCACCTGAGAGATTAGAATTTCCCATGTTAAAATGGTGTTACAATGCAAGGCTGTATACCTCAGTAAGGACAAAGAATAAGAACACTCTTTTTCCTGTTCTGTCCCTATATGCATTTTTAGGACATTTACTAATATGAAAGCCAGACATTTAACCCTGCAACCTTGACATTATTTGGGCCAATTCCAAAAACAATTTTCATCTGGTGATAATACAGTGATAACTGTATTATATAAATATAAATCCTACAAACATTCAACCACTCATTCTGGACATGATGGATTATCAAGAAACTTTTTGATAATTTTAGTGATAAAACACATTGCTACTTTAGCACTTACCCATGGGTGTGTTGGAACGTGGTGGAGACGGCAGGGTCACATGCCTACGTTTATTCCTGGGTCTTAATACTCTTATAAGGGCTTGTTTGCAGGCAAAGCTCACAGAGGTGTCCTGAAATGATTGCAAATAGAATCATTACCTACAGAGTACTTGGATTACAGACAGAATGATTTAATTTGCTTCAGGTAACAATAAATGAAAAGTGCATCAGCATCCAAAACAATCAAGCTCTTACAGGGCAAAGCAGCATCTGCATATAGATTTTAGAGGCCACATTAATGTAGTCCAGCTCACAAGTGCAATATCCATGAATGATGTCCACGATTGCATTTACTGTGGCTTCAATATGGGTTAGTCCTAAAAAGGGCCAAGAGAAAAAGAAAGTTATATTGAGCAGTCTTGGTAAATATGAAGTAAATATTGTCTTGAATACAGAGATGCGCTTATTTACCAGGCAAACAGGCTGGAGCAAGGAACGCATTCTTGGGTTTGAGAGCATGGAGCTTCCAGAAATTATTGACAAGCTGCATAATGAAACTGCAGCCTTCGGCATCTGCTTGCTTCAACCCATCTTCACTTAGATCTGAGAATAGAGAAAATAGCACAAAGGGCAGGATAAATGACAGGATATGTGCAGGAGCAATATTAAGATGTAGGTGCAGTGTTCAGCATTCTCTATAACCACTTCTATTGTAATACAATGCTAAAAGCATTCACTGCTGTGTACCAGTTTCTGGATGAGGCATCTTGGACTCTGTGAAATGCACTAGGTTGTTGGGTCTCATGATGGCGATGGAGCGGGCGGTTATCACAAGCCGCTGGAACACTTCAGGGTCCAAATCCTTACTTTCTTTACTGCAGCTATTTAAACACTGCACTGCATTACTCAGCAGAGACTGATCCTGCAAACAGGAGACTCCACAGTTAAATAGGAACCTATCCTCTGTGATTAAGACAGGAAAAATTGCCTTGAATATCTAGAGCTAGACAACTTGGGTCAGTACCTTGTGGTTATGATAGGCTGTGCGGCTAGTGTGAAGACTGGCCAGAAGACCTTTGGTCTGCTGCTGGACACCAGCAGGTGTGGACATGGACAGCAGGAGAGTGGCTAATTCCAGTGCTCGGGCTTTGCTTTTCTCCTAAACAAGTGAACAGTCATCCACAAAAAGATTTACATTTCTTTTTGCAAATTCACTGTTAGGACCAAAATGCCAACAGGGGTAACCAAGTATAACTCACCTTCTCACTGGCGGAACCAACTGCATAGCAGCTCTCCAGGGCTTCAAGAGAGCTGACCACCAACCTAGGGAAAACAGGAAGTAAGAGTGTATTAAGCCATGTTTAGGTACAAGTGAAGAAAGTATAAAGCTTCAAAACCACACAATTCAGAGCAATGCAAATAACTAACTTAAATATTTCTAGCACATCACTGCACCAAAAATACACCCAGTTAAAAAGCACATAATGTAAGCAATATTATGATAAATCATGACAGTGAAAACTGCTTGCTTTTTTCTCTAAGCCATAGCAAGTTTAGTATAACTGCTTTGTTTTTGCCTTGTATGTGCCGACACACTCACACACCATGCAAACAAGCAGAAAAAGGGCGGTTACTAACCGGTCCAATGTTGATAAGGACTCAGTTTCACAACTTTATTTTATTGTTTTTGGGAGCAAAGAAAAAGAAATATGTGTGAGGATCACAGAAAGAAACAAGTAAAAAATGATTTGTATGTAACAGAAGACATGTAAGCATGCAAGCACAAGTCATTATGAAGGCAGCCATGCACTGGACACACCACACACTCCTCCACTCCATATCCCCCTGCTTTCCTGCTTGCATTGTTAAGTTTTAAAGCAAATTTAGGCAAAATATACTAATAACATGAAGACAAGACAATTTACATACAGAGAAATTAAACTAAAGAAAATTTGTTAGGTTCACAGATGTATAGGCTATACTAAAGTACTGGTTATGATTTGAATTAAGGGTAAGTAGCAGAGACCACAAGCAGGTTAGGCTCACCTCTCCAGTACTGTGCCGTTGGTAGAAGTGGGTGTGGTTATATCACTATCTCCAGTGCCATTGCCTTGGTTCAAGTTAGGACTGCACACATTGTTGACTGATGCAGAAGGGAAGTCCTCAGGTGGTTCATCAGGCCACCCAAACTGCTCTTTGGTTTTGCCATAGATCTTAATGGAGTCTAGCATTGTTACTCCTGTAGGGTCTACAGATGCTCCAACTGTGAAAGGCAGACACAAAGAGAGAGAGGGGGACGACGGGGACGACATCAAATAATGCAGACTTGCATCACAAATCTCTTTTCTGTGTGTTTACTGTTTATGAGAAAGGTGTTTACTGAAAATGGAGAGCTTCTTGTCAGCCTGTAGAGCTTCTTCTCGTGTGAAGGGCAGATCAAACCAGCGGGAGCGAGTCAAGTTCATCTGCATTGTGCGGCCAAAGATCTCAATATACGATGGAGCTCTTTCTATGGCCTGAGTCCCAACCTGCACCCTCATGCCCGTCATCACCATGGAGCTGTTATTGTTGACCACCTCCACTGTAAATCCACCAGGCTACAAAAACAAATCACCACAGTTGCTGCTTTTACTCGAAACACATTGGCTTGGGAAGATATTCATTATGAACACTAAATCAATACAGTACTGTTATTAACACTCTAGACCCTGTAGTGGCCACAGATGGCCTGTTAGAATTCTGCTGTAACAGCTGCGGACAGCCATGATCTTTAAAGACGCATCTGCTAGTATAATTTTCATTAATGAAATTATACTGTGCTTATACAGTAGATACACAAACACCATGTTAACATCTCGCTACTGTCTGACTGAGGAGTTACAGTGTAGCTAGCTATCGGAAGCATGTCAGTTCTCATTGAAGAGTATTTGTGTGTACCAATGACAATCCATGTTTGGATGATCGTGACAACTGTGGAATGTCAAAATAAAAAAAGTTCTGTATAATATAAAAAAAATTTCTAATTACAGCTGTTTGTTCACAAGATGACAAAATCAAAGTAATTTCTGCAGTGAATATTCTAATATTCTCTTTGGGTATAGCGGGCTTTTTTTTTTTTTTTTTTTTTTACCTTGGTGTTGGCCACATACATCCCAGAAGAGTTGAGACGGTGTTTGATCTGCTGCCCATTATAGACCTGCAGTAAGTCATTGCCTCCAAACTCCACTTCTGTGAGCTGCTGATTGTGTTCAAAGAAATCCACAGGGAAGGTCACCTGGCTGGATGTACGTGTAGCTGCAGGAGCGACAAAGCCCAAGATTTAACACAGTGAAGAAAAGAATATGCTAAACATTACATGTTTTAGGGTTAAACAATTAACCATAAGAGTATTTTCCTCTTCCCCAATTAAATATCCATACAGTACTGATAAACTTGGATAAGGTTAGCTAATTTACTCATTTAAGATTTCTTTATTTGGTGCATTAAATCTCAAGCTCATGAGTAACACAGGAAACTGATTTGCTTGCATATTATGCTGGCATTTACTTGTCTAATTGTCAGCTAATTTGACTAAGGTGAAGTTTTATACATGTGAAGGAACTACACACTTATAACCCTATAAACCACACAAAAAAAAAACGACATACAACATTATTTCTTGAAAATCAACTGATTTGTGTTTCCACTTTATACATTACAGTGCTTAAACATATTTCAGGCTGTAGTGTGGTGTGACTCACTAGCCGCAGCAGCTTTGCGTTTCCGGACAGGCTTCATGATACTGATGACACCACTGGGCTGCAGAGATGGCTGGAGCCAGTAGGAGGTGTTCTCCACATTGGCCATGTAGATACGGAGGCTGCCGTCTTCACACAGCAGTATCATAGTAGTACGCTGCTGCTCATTACTAGCTGTGTGACGAATGGCCACCATGTCCTGGATCTGTGTAGCAGAGAACAAGCCTTCAGAGTAGTCCCTCACACCCCCAAACCTACTGCAGTGCTCTGACTGAGGACAAACCTTGGCTTTAGCAGGTAAAGTCTTGATCTCCTGGATCAGGAAGGTGTCTGGCTTCACCATGATGACCAGAGGGATCCCTGTGGTCTGCTGCACACAGCACACTAGCCCTGGATGGTTCATTACCTCAGACCACTGACACAGAGCTGGAGAGGTTTTACTGCCTCCATTTGATCTTTATATAGAATAAATAAAGTAATTTACATTAATGAAAATGTTAGTCGGTTCTGACACTGTAAAATTTCTTTACAGTTGAAACATCATATCCGTGTAGGAAAAGTGGCCATACCCTTTAACATTTATGGTGAATAGTCTTTGCGTCTCCATGTTGCTGCGGTTGACTGTAGCAGCAAAGGATTTACCCTGGCTGTAACTGAAGAAAAGCATCTGCAGCACGTGAGAGTAGTACACAGAGACGCCTCCTCCTGCCACCTGGCCATTACTGTCCTGTGAGGCACAGCAATACAACAAACCAAGCAAATCAAGCTCTCCTCCAACTTCAACCGTGCTTAAGCATCTGTATATCTATATATACATAAAGGCTGAATTACCTTTAAGTCTTCATGGCTGATCTCCAACACGTTGGTAACATAGAAAGGGCCGTGCTGAGCACTGCTGGTTTCATCCATCACCTGACTGTACATGTAACCAGCTGAAGACATAATGACTATGATGTTTTTACCCTCTTCACTGAACAGGAATGTTGCATCTCTGATCTTTGAACTTGGAAGTAGGAAGTAATACATAGGGCTCAGAGCATCCACAGATAAATCATAGATCTAGAAAGAAAAACATAATAGTTATAAAATGATTTAAGCATGTAGGTGTGTGTGAATTTCTCAGCTTATGCTAGTAAAACCTTTTGCAAATTCAAGCCAGAAGTATCAATAATATCAGAATGGTTCACCTTAACAAAGTCAGCTGTGATGATGGCTAGTTCCGTCTGCGATCCAGGCAGCCAGATGGCCTTGATTATGAAGTTTCCGGTTGCCAGTTGAGGATGCAGAACCAGGTGATCTGACACAGAGCCTGTACTGCTGAATGTAAGCACGTGACAGTCCTGCAAATTGGAAAGACATAAGAATGGACACATAGACAGTGAAGCTGTTTTATACATTTAAGAGTGCCTATAAAATATATACACGGATCAGCTAGAACATTAAAACCACTGACAGCTGAAGTGAATAAAACTGATTATCTTGTTACAGTGGCACCTGTTAAGGAATGGAATATATTAGACAGCAAATGAGCAGTTGATGTGTTGGAAGCAGGAAAAATAGACAACTGTAAGGATTTGACCGCCTTTGACAAGGGCCAAGTTGTGATGGTTAGATGACTGGGCCAGAGCCTTACTAAACTGCAAGACATGTGAGCCGTTCCTAGTATGCAGTGGCTAGTACGTACCAAACGTGGTCCAATACTGTGTGAACCAGCAACAGGGTCATGGGCATGTTGAACTTTGATCAAGCATCTGTGGGATGTGGTGGACAAACAAGGCTGAAAAACAGCCCCCAGCTTGGAACTTATAGGATTTAAAGGATCCTGTGCTAATGTCTTGGTGCCAAATACCACAGCACACCTTGTGGAGTCCATGTCTTGATGGGTCACAGCTACTTTGGTCACCCAAGGGGAGCCTATCCACGATTAGGCAGATGGTTTTAATGTTATGACTGATCAGTGTGAATAATTGCAGACTTGCATTACCTTAAGGCCACACACAGCCAGATAGTCTTCATTACATGGGTTTCCAGTCAGACTCAGGACAGTGAAGGGCACAGGTGCCGAGGCCAATCGTGTCAGAGTCAGTTTCCTTTTACTGGAGTCAGCCTGCTTCAGGAGGGCTGACAGCTGCAAGACTGTAATCTTTGAGGGGGAAAAAAGAATCATGTTACA
>JAOVVG010000018.1:8877538-8905955 GCA_028566375.1 Leptodoras nelsoni
AAATCTATCTGGATTGGTGACAGACAGAGGTTTAGTGAAAGTATGGGGAAGTTATTTCGCTATTAATAACCTTTTTTCCTCAGGCACCGGGAGTTACTCCATCTGCACTTTCTCGCAGCTACTGGGCTAGGTTTAAATTGAGGGAGACCCAAATGTTGGGCAGAGATAACACAATCATCAGAGCCGCGCTCCTGAGCTGAGCATCAGTGTATTAAACTCGGATTAACCTCACCGCGCTACCTCCCATCACATTTCACTGGTATCCTGGCACTGGGAAATATACAGTCCAGCCTAAAATGGATTTACAAACAAGATAACAAGCATCATCGTCATTAATAATAATAATAATAATAATAATAATAATAATAATAATAATAATAATAATAATAATAATAATAATAATAAATAGGTGGTATTAATATAATAAAAGAAATGTTAAAAAGGCCACTATTTTCAACTGTTTGGCCGTTTGCCAATAATAAATGAATTACATACTATTTCATTTTAATTGTTTTTTTTTTGCAGAGAAATATAGGGCTCAGTCAGCATAAAACTGACAGAAATTCAGAGGAACCAAGTGACGTAATTCGTGGAACGAATCAAATTAGTCAAACCAGCAAAAGTGACCATCATTGTGAACTGGAGCATCTTCGTAGTTTAGCTCATGTGTTCGCATGGAGAACAAATGCAGTTTCTCTTATGATATTGTTTTCCTAACGGTGTATTTTTTTAAATGATGAGTGCTTGGTTAACAGATCTACTTGCTAAACTTAAGAAATCTTAAAAAAACTTAAAAAAAAAAAACCCGACCAATTCACATTTTCGATGTAGCTCAATAGTTCATATATTAATTCCTTAATTAGGTTATTAATAGCTGCGTTGTATATATACATAATGTATTTGATGTCTTCCGAGCATAAAGCATTTTCTACATTTCATAGAATCTGCTCCATTGGATGAAGCAGCCGGTGTTACTCGCCATTGCATAATGCAATATTACATAAGTTGCATCACCTATTTTGAATCGGTTCTTCTGGCCATGTGCAGATCCTGTATTTACCACAAAAACTCATTATGCATTTTGCATTTATATTCAAAGGAAGGAGAGAATGGAGAAAATAGACGTTAGGTTGTGGAAAAGGTTGGAGGTGGCTTGGGGGGAAATCGAGAGGCTTTAAGACTTTTGATCCTTGGGCGCTTTTGCTTATCAGAAACACCTGTGGTGACACCACGACAATGAGAGTTCATCATATTACAGAGTGCCAGTGCTACCTTCAAACCTGTCTGTCTACTCATTAAAATAGTCCTTGTTGTTTGAGATCTCTGCGAAAATATCCGGATTTTTTTAAAAGTAATTTGTCATTCAGCATAGGTTAAAGTATTTCAAGATGGGGGTTTTACTTCACAAATTATATAAAGCACAAAACCGTTGATCGCTCATTAACATATGAGTAACTTTAGGATAACACCAGCACGTGGTTGCCGACAGAAATGAACTGAACGTTTAAGCTCGAATATAAGCAGCAATTGATATGACGCTATTCTGAAAGCTAGTGGTTCAGAAGGAACGGGAACAGGTCGGAAACCCTTCATGCAGACTGGCACCGCGCTGTGCACCACGTCTTGCTAGATCAGAAGACCAAAATGAACAAACGACTAGGGAAACTCCTGCTGACAGCAATAAAAGTGTTGGCCTTCGGGCTTCCTATGTAGTAGCACAAAAGTGGTTTTGATCGCCCAGCCACCTTCAGTGCTCGATGCGCAACCATAAACCATAAACCTGGGGTCCTAGAAAACCCAAGCTAAATACAATCTTCTGTTTCAGGCAGCTCTATAAGGACCTCCTAGAAACTATTATACACTGGATATTCCACATTGTAGCCCAAAGAAGCTGCAAAACGACTATTAAAATGATCAATACTCCAGTGAAGCAAGCTGACAAGCCGTGGCTCTTGACCCAGGTTACTGTCAACTAATTATTCGGTCGTTTTAACATCACTGAAACAATTGTGGTTCCTTTTTTTTTTTTAAAGAACCACTAGCCTTCAGTTGTGGTACTTTGTTAATTAATTACCACATCTAGGAACCAGGAGCCTATATTACGCCCGGATAGAGGCCAGCTTTAAAGCAAAGAACTCGGGAAAACTTGTTGAGTTTCGTTAGCCTATTGTTCGTTTCGCTTTCTGACGGCATTAATGGTCTCTTTGGGAATACAAATATACCAAAAAGAGGAGTTACCAAAGTGGAAAAGGTTTTTTTTAATGAGATGAGGGTGAGGGTCGGGGGTGGGACGAGGCCCGCTCCTTTGCCATGGAGTGTTCAGTAGCCAGTCGTTAATCCCGCTTTCATTTTCGCCGACAAAATGCCGAGAGTCTTGTGTGGAGAGCCGATGGGACGCTGATCAGCTAACAAAAGGCACTTCTTCCACAAGACTGACCAGGCGAAGCGCTGCTTCAGGGCAGCTATAAAAACCCAAGCGTGTCTCGGAGTGAAAAGTAGCATTTAGCCTAGAAGTGATCATCTTTGTTTACAAAGAGAAACTGAAACAGGGATTTCTATCTCAAGCACTTCCGTAGCATGACTGCCCTCCAACGCTTAAGGTGTCAGAAATGCTTAGAAAACGCAGAATAGTTCATGTGTAGGTGTACTTTTTTTTTGCCTGGATGTCATTTTTCTTGTCATCCACTGAAAACAACATTTTGAAACGAAAACATTTACATTTCCTCCTCGCTGTGACAGTCGTAGGCTGCAAATGACTTCTGTAAAATGTCGGTCTGTATAGATACGTGTCCCTCAGCTGAACCATTCATTATTTTCCACAACACCTCTGAAGTCTGAATTTAACATCAGCAACCTAAACAGTGGTCTAGTTTTAAATAGCTTTCATTTTAGCCTATAGGCTAATAGAAACATTTCTTGCTGGTGTAAAGGTTTTTTTTTTCCAGCTTAAAGAGTCAACACTCGTCTATTCTTTTCTAAAATCACTTTGTTCGTTCAATGTTCCAGCCATTTGTCTGAGCAAACATCATTCTGTTGTCTCACAGCCTCCTCAGCCGACTTAAATACAGCCACACTAAATGAGAGAGAGAGAGAGAGAGAGAGAAAAGAGGAAACTCTCTTGTTTGGTGTCTTGGCTTTTCCACATTGACTATTCAGGCAGGTTGATGAACTCCTCCAAAAGTTTATTAAGAGGCACGAAACAAAAGGCCCCAAAGCCTTTAGGCAAGCAGGGAGACAGTTTATAAACTGGCGGCCATTGTTCCTCAAAGGCGGGTGCATGAATAACTTTGAATAGGCTCTATCAAACTGACATGATCAAGTCAGACAACAGCATGTTAAAAAGGGAGGCTTTTTTTCCTTTCGGTTTCAGGGATCAGTATATTTCCTGCATTAATGTACATCTGCGGTAGGAGGGCTCCAAGCTGGGCACTCTTGCCCTTGGTCAATACACTGTGCAGCAGTCTTTAGACTGCTTTAAGTAAAAGTCTGTGTTCTGCACGCCCACAGTGGGCAGCAGGTGTCACAGGCGTGGGAGTAGTATGGTAATCTCAAGTGCAGAAAGAAAAGGGTCAACCCTTTTTTCTAAGACCCTAAAACAGGCTGTTTTCCAAGTGAGTGACTTAGAATTGGCTTTTTGTAGTATTGGATGTTGTCTTAATGCAAGTTATAGGATTCGCTTTTCTCTGACTGCTTTAAAGGTTTCAAAAGTGTTTGCATGCTGCTTGTCAAAACTGTTTCTCTCTTAAAATTATTAGATGTTATCATTTAAGATGAAGTGATCTTCACTATATCGAAAATATTAAGTATTAAGTATGCATGTTGTTTTTATTAACTGCTAGATTTTTTAACCCGTTAGACTATCTTCAGAACTGAGCAATTATAACAAACAAGAAAAACATACCCAAAAAGAAACGAGTCTTTGTATGTGTAATGTGCTGTAGCTAAAGAAGAATGGGTGCTGTGATTTGTGACTTTTCTAGCCCACGCTCGAAAAACGGGTTGTGTTTTGCAGGACATGGTGAAAGGAAGAGCAGTCCATTCACACTGACGTGTGCTACTTTCTCGATATTATGTAAAAGGATTTAACGAAGCAGATATGAAAATGTAAGGTGATAGTGGCAACAGCAGGACAATTAGACCAGATTATGGAAAATGCCATTATGTGAACACTCATACAACAAAGTACAATGATGTCTTTGAATAATAATAAAATAAAATTGAGCCATCTCAAATTCCAATTTTTGATTTCTATAAATATTTGAATTGACCAAAAAAGATTATTTATGTTCTTCTTCATGAGAGATTGGGTGTGTCCAAGAATAATGTATCCCAGCAACAATGTTTTATTAATTTTCACAGCTCTGTTAATATCATTGTGCACACCTCTATGTAGATAAACTGCAAAGATCTGGGAAAATAACTTGCATAAACAGGTAATTAGTGTTCACTTTTCACAATTTTTTGATAATTTGTTTGACAATGGAATTGGCAGTGATTGACACTGGCATTGGCAGTGTTTGGCATACTCTTGCCGTGTTGGTTTTATAAGTTGATTGTACATAAACGCTTTTCTTGATGTCAAACATTGGCATCTGCAACTCACTAAATACAGGCTGTGAAATACCTAAACTTAATTGTTTAAGATGTTGTGAACAAAATGATTGGATTGAAGAGTCTTTGCTTTTGCATCATCTGGTCTCATGGGTCTCTTGTGCTATGGAAACTTGCTGGTGTTGATGGTTATTATGGGACAGCCAAACTCAACCGAGTGCCTCAGATGGCATTTATTGCAAGGATGCAGTTCTTTTAAAAATATTGAAAATATTGTATGCTGTGCTTGTTCACAACCAAAACAATTATTTATCACATACAAAATTGAACATTTGTTTTTATAAGAAATGAGTATTTATTTTTTGCAATTCTATTAGAATATTACCAAACAACTCACCCTACCATTATGGTTCAAAATGCTTTGAAACGATAGCGACTGACAGAAGATTATCAGACCTGTTCTCAATGAAAAGTGTCTCCAATTAGTGCAGCTCTGTCCTAATGTTTTTTTTATTCATAAAAAGATGTTCAACAACGCATACATCCAATTTGCAAAGGCTAAAATTTCAGCTCATTGAGATGACAGTGGAAGCATGGCCCATGTAATGTCTTGCACTAATTAAGTGGAGAGGCATTTGTCCCGCATCAGTCCTATGATTAGCAACTAACACCATAGTCCAATAGCTTAAAAATCAGCGTCAGCCCACGCTACTTAAGGCCATAAAATTTCCCATTTTATGCTCTTTAGCGGCTTCACCCCAAGATTCTTCATTAGCCTTATTTATAAGTTGTGCATTCACACAAAGACAATAAACATGTTCCTAGAGTGTTACAAATCAGAAATGTGCTCAGATTTTTTCCGCCATCTTAAAATGTGAAAGCGGTGGGCAGCGTGAGAGTGATAGAGGCTCCCGTCTCCCCCATGCAGCTTCAAAATGGGCTCAGGCTATTTCTACACTGATTTTCTCCCTCATTTGTGTCAATCTTTTAAATAACTCCTCTACTGTTAGAGCAGTATGTGGTGTATTTTTTTGTGGTGTAGTGTTTGCTAAGAAAGATTGAATTCGATTTCACAGATGGTTTCTACTGTATACAGCAGCACTTAGATAATGTAAATGTTTCGTTTGCTGTGTTAACAATATTGATTAAATAATAACAATATTGACTGTATATTCAAATGCTGATCTCTAGTTTTCTGGATGACTGTTAAAGGAAACCGTTTCTTAGTTTCATGCACATTATGAAGCACTTTAAAGCAGCACAATCTCTAAGGAGGTTCTTTGAGCCCAAATGGCCTTCTTTCAAACCATAATTGTCATCTTTATTAATCTAATATCAATGCAAGTTTTAGATTTAAGCCTCAGGCTGTCCACTCGGTGCCCGCATCTATGTATATATTACGATTTATTTTGAAATGTTAAAGCAAAACTGCTAGAGCTGACAGCACTTTTTTGTTTATCTCTGAGAGAGACTCAGACATGCCATGGTTAATAGAATGTGCAGATAAAGACTTTCTGAGCCGTAATGCCTTCACAAGAAATATATTTTTAATAGTTAATATCAGTTTTAAATTTTTATGATTATCGAAAAAGCTTCAGGTTCAGGATGCTTTCTGGAATTTCCATCACCGTAGTGTAGAATGCTTTAGACGCTTTTTTTTGGCAGGAATATTTTGAAATAGTTCAAATAAACTGATCAATATAAATTACACATTATAATTTAAACCCAGCAAACCTTTTCGGTGTTCTGAGAAATTTTGCAAGCACCTGTACAAGTAAACTGTTTTCTGAGGAATGTATTAAACTGGATTTCAGTTAAGGTGTGCAAGTTTAAAAGTCTGACTTTACTCTGAATCTCTTCCTCCTTTTAGAAATTTGATTAAGTTCCACCATTTTGATTGCTTTTGACCTCAATTACCAAGATCCATATCCCAGGAAATGAATTGAGCATTTAAAAAAGTGCAAATGAGGCTGGTGTAAATGGACACCTGCTTTTCACCTGCAGTCTGAACAATGCTGGCAGGTAGAAACCGAACTTTCTACTGACTGCCTCAGCATTTCCTAGCAAATGGAGTCCACTTTTCATGTTGCAAGCAAAAGGAAATTATACCATCACCTCATACAGCCTGAAGCAATATTAAGAAATTTGATTCTTAGCACACAGATATAAATTTCAGAGCAGGGACCAGACAAGGTGCTCAGACATTTTTATGTTCACTTAAAATGTGGTGATGAAATGTCAAGAGGCTATGCAACCAAAGCAAAAATCCATCTCTCATGTGTTACTACAACTCAAGCCTGAGACAGATGACTTTACTCAAAGTTTACTAGATTACGACTCATTTCTTAACCTTTTCGTAGACCAAACATGCGGCTTCCACATTCCAGGACATTCAAAACCTAAGAGACACAAGCCATCCTTGGCCACCCCCCTCCCCATGGTGCCGGCCCTCTCCCCAACCCCTTAATGGATTAATATGCAGGCAGCACTTTCCAGTGGCGCTTGGGCACAGAAAGTCAATATGTCAGCATTTATTGATGCCCCACAGAGCTGTGCAGGGTTTTCAGCCCTCTTTTCAGGCTTAAATGGTCCCCTAAGGTGCTGCCTCTATTGGGCCTGAAAGGCCAGGGAGGCCCCCGAGGCTCTCTGTTGTTTAAGGTGAGCACGCTCACACACACAGGCAGTGGACAAAAGACCACTGAGCCTTCAAGCACATGACAAGACCTATAAAAGAGCATCACCCATCACCTCTCCTTCACTCTTTCCCTTTTTCCCTCCAAACTTTTTTTTGTGCACAGCAACAGAAAGAAAAGAGAGCTAATTGTTTGTTGTGGGAGCTAGAGATTATAGAGCCTTCCCCCCTTTTCTTCCTTTTTTTCTGTTTTCTTATGCAGCTTCTTTTTTTTGAGGATGTGCTTTTATTCCATGGAATGAAAGGACTGGACATTGGTTTAGAAGATGTGTCACCCCTAAACATACTGGCATTGTAATTTGCCAGCTTGTCTTAAAAAGTTAGTTATACTGTGGAAGATGTTAGATAATATGAACCCAAAAGGTTACAATTTGTGCAGTTAGAGAAATCAAAGTGATATATTTAAATCAAATGAACTATAAGCAAACCTCATTTCTGCATAAATCCCCATCCTGGTTTCAGACAATATCTTGTTTTGTATTTTCTATTTTGTGCGTGTGTGTGTGTGTGTGTGTATGCTAATCCTTTGCTGCATTTCAGTTCTTTTAGCAGACGTTAGAATCTACAGGTCAGCTTAATCTGGCCCTCAAGACACATGGACTGTTCTGTAGCAGATGCACATCAGAGATAGGAGATTATAATAGTCTGTTTGTACAGTATTTCTTCCCTCTTTCTTGCTCCCCAACTGACCTATAAAGAGGACACTGGAACAACTGTGAAAACAAGAGAAAAACTGCAAAGAGGCTGGAGTTGGATTACATTGGTTGATGAGAACACATTTTTTGGCAGTTTTGGTGTAGTTTCTTTAATGTGAAATGGATAGTGGTGATTTACATTTGTTGTGAGGCAGGACTGAGGGTGATTTGAAGGGATTTTCCTCTGCTGTGACTTTACACAGAATGAAAAAAATGAACATCTGTTTTCTTCCATAACAAATCTTTGCATTAGAATTAGCTTTTTAAAAACAGGGGTGGTCTTCTGAAGAATCACTTTGGACTGTAAATAATAGTCCTTGTAGTGCATAGAGTATATCGACAGAGGCTCCATGCCATGGCTCATTACTTCCATGGCTAACAGAGGCCGAACCCATTTCTCTAATTTGCTAATCGCCGCTTGTTGGAAATGAAGAGAGCAATAATGTGCCCTGGCTAATGTGTGACACAAGCTATAATGTTGTTTAGACTGCCAGGCCTGATGAAGACAAATGTATAAATGTTTGCCACCGTGCTAAGTGCAGTGCCCTTTCAAGAATGTGCAGCTGTGGAGTGCCACATTTCCTCAGGCCCTTTTAGTTGCCGGCAGGAGCGACTGAAGGAAAGCTAGACTGAAAAGAGGGCTGAGAGGAGGAAAGTGTGGCTGTGATGATGAATATCCCATCTGCTCCTTCACTGGTGCTGGCAGTTGATGGGAAAGATAGAAGAGAGGAGCTTGTGTTGGGTGGTCATGACTCCTCTTTGGCCCCAGTCACACTTCACCCATAGCAGTTAATCACCATCCTGGACTTGGCCATATTTAACGGGCTCCACAGCCTAGGGCTGATGATGTTCAATAACACACATTATGTAGGCTAGTGAAAAGTATTTGAAAGGTTTGCTGTGCTTTTTAATTTCCTGTTTTTTTTTTTTATTTATTTTGGCTCACTTGAGCTTGAAGATCAATCAATAATCAAAATCTTCACTGGTTATATGACTAAATGTGCCATAAATTCCTTCAAGCTGTGTCATTCCCACAGTGAGCAATTAATTTGAACAATTCAGGAGAAAGATTTCAATGGAACAAGATAGTGTATTTTGTCCTTTGGGGGTTTAACGTGAAGATGTGAAGTTTCTTTTTTGTTTCAGTTGCTGAAGAAGTAAAAGCCGCATTTTAAATTATTTTCTTAATTACTAGTCTTCCAACCAGGTTCACACCAATGTTAGGCATTTGACAAAATAGTAAACCCTGGAGGATCTTCAAGGATTAATTCCTTCTCAATAATTCTTAATTAAGCTCTTATTTCAATGATAAACAAGAACATTTTATCAGCATCCCTTGAACTTTCAAATTGAATTACATGTCATTTTATTATAATCAGGGCATTCTTCATTATTGCAGAGACAGATGAAGAGCATGAGAAGTATTCCTGATGGAATTTTAAAACAGATATATCTTGTCCCATTTATGGTATACCAAAGCCAAGCTCCTAGGCAGCATATGTTTTACTCTATTCCATTTATGCTGTAGCACATTCATCAGATTTGCAAACTTGCCATGGGCCCATTTGTGCGAAGAGACCTAGCATGCCAATAGCGGGCTCTCTTTCCCAAGACAAAGATGAGGTTCAGGTTCGGGCATTGTATCTCCGCCAGCATCTGTTTCATTACCATAATCCCATCTTCATTATAGGGAGAGATAGAGAGACGCTGACCTTCAGCATGAGCACGCTGTCAAACTTATTCTCTTTCTATCATGTGGTTGCTCATGTGTTGTGATGTGGAAGCTAAATGACGTTGTAATTGTTGTGACCAGGGCAGAATGAGATGTGGCAGGATGCATACTCATCAGTCATGCATGCACCTCTCTCTCAAGCTTCTGGCCTCTCGAAATGCATTACTTAAGTTTATCTCTTCAGCTTTTATTTATTCAGCAGCTGGTGGAGAGAGAAAAAAACCAAGATGGTATTTGGGTGTGTGGGCAAGTTGTAGGGGGGTAGCTGAGAATGGCAATAAGAAATATTAAAAGGACCAATCTCAGACTCAGGCTGAATCTGAGCAGATAACTATATGGGTTGGTGATACAAAGCAAGACTGAATATTGGTGGATCCCACCCCCCCATTTGAAATCCAACAGCATGTAGGAAAACATAAATAAATCCCATGCTGTCTCTGAAATGAAAGCTGCAGCCACCCCTAGGGTTTGGAAGGTGCGGTTGGAAGGTGAGCTATGGACCTCTGCATTGGCCTCAAGTATTGTCATGGTGACTTAAAGCCAAACTGCTTTGTTGCAATCTTCCCTAAAATCAACAAAGGGATATTTGCTACATGTACAGTGCTGTTTGTATATGAGTATATTTTTTTACCCCAGCCTTTCAGAGGCACTTGGGGGGAAAAGGAATCTTTGTAAAGAGAAAAAGCAGAGGAATTGATTTAATTAATGCGGCCTCATGTCCTACGGCCACGTGTAATCCGCTGAGAACTGTGCAGTGTGAGCTCTGGGAGACAAAAAGACAGCCACCAGAAGACTCCTCAAGTGGCCTGTAATGAGAGTCTCTATGTAATCCCATAATTCCTTGTTTAATTAAACTGTGGTGCTGGCCTGAAGTTGGAGCCACTTTGAAGGCTTGTTTTTTTAATGCACTTTTATGTAGCCTGGGTTTGGACATTTTGCGGGGATTTTCATGCATTTTTTAAATAAAACATACAAAAAACAAACTGAATGCATATGACTTCCATAATCTGGAGCAAATGCTATTTTGACCGCAGCAGTATTATGTCTACCAATAGCAGAGTGTATACAGTACAGTTCATTCAAAATCTGAGGCTGTTCGTGGAAAAGCTTCCATTTTGCATTCTATTTTCATTACAAATTCTATTATTCACAACAATTTGAGTAAAAAGTATAATCTTATAAATGAATATGAATATGTAAATAAATGATTTACATGAACTTAATGGCAGAGGGTACTCAAGCAAGCATAGAATCCACAAATTTGTGAAAACCTAATGATCCATATTAGATCCATGTTGAACCCAGACTTCAATGGAAGAAATAAATCTGATCTTTTGTACCATGTTACAGGAGATAACATGGTCAATATCAGTAATTTGTTGAAATTTAAGTCATTAAATATTGCATATTCAAGATTTTTAATATTTGCTTTCTTTGCTTAATTTTTTTCTAAATTCTAAAACATTGTGTTTATTTCTAAAGAAATAATTTTCAGTGTGATCTCAAATCTTGGGAACCCACTGTATATAGTGTTAATCTTTCAATAAAGATATAAGAATCACTTACCCTATGTCTAAAACATTTTCTCAGGTAAAAACAACCATAACGTCCTTACATTTCACTTAGGCAAGAACATAAAGTGTTAGACAGGGATATCAACCAGGTATACATAAGGGTCATAGAGCGTGCCGTAATGTCTTTTATTTTGCCTACTCTGTCTGACTGCTTGATAATTAGCAGTTATACAACTCATCTCCTTCATAAGATAAGGATATCTTATCTTAAAATACAAATATCTTGCTGTGATATTTGTATTTACCTGCTTAACCGTCAACACTTTGCTGTCCCCTTTGGCAGGACATGTCCTGAATCAAAGCATGAGTGAACATGAGCTGCTGTCATCATTAGTGCTAAGATACCTCACAAATTCCTACCCAGCATATTCATCCAGAACAGCAGGAAGGTTTATATTGACAGGCTGCATGAGCTGGTTTAGTGTAAATTTCAAAAAGGTTGCTTTAAACAGCTTTAAACACCTTCAGGTGGTTTTCACTGTGCTCACTTGTATTCTTATCCTGATTCTGGAACCACCTGTCATTCCAACCAGGACAGAAACACTGAGTTGAAGAGGTCAGATAGGGGTCAGAGCTATCAGTTCATGTCCAAGATTAATTAAACTCTGTCATATTGCCGGAAGCTAGCTCCTATAAGCCCTAATTTGGCCCTCTGCCTGAACCATCCTCCTGTTGGGCATTTCTATACCTAATACCACCACAAAAAGTGATAAAAGTAATAACTGTCATTAAATTGGACGTGTCAATCATGAGAGAGTAAGAGTGTGAGCAATGAGGTCTTGGTTCAGGGCTAGGTATTGCAGACCATTGGAGTAGCAGGTTCACCTGCTATATAGTGGCTCATGGCCTGTTCCATCTCCTTCAAAATCAGTCCTCTCAGAGGAAGGCGGCTGGGAAGCCCCTGGAAGCACTGGCCAATAAGGAGCCAGGCTTCAGCCGTTCCTAATGTGGAATGGCTTAAATTTGTGGGGAAGTCATGGCCTGGATTAAGGCCTGCATCTGCAGCACTGGGCCCCTGATGCTGCCAGGGGGATTTTTAGAGGATCAGACCAGTGCTTCCCAAACTGAAAAATAAATAAGGAATAAACTCAAGGCAGAAAAGCTCTCAGAGCCTATCTTTATCATTCCATTAATGTGGAATGGGTGAAGGCTCTTGATGTGACTTAAAGAATAGAGCAAAAAGTAGATTGATCTTTTATCTGTATTTGAGGGGCTGGGTGGTAGGATGAGAATTTTTGAACAAGATTTTTGAAATTTTGAACAAAAATTCGGAAAAAAATAACAGTTAGATTTTATTTCATATCATATAAATCATTTACATTTACATACATTACTAAATATATAAATGTAAAGCAAAATTAAAATGAAAATTTCCCCATACGATAATGGCCCTACCCTGTTTCCGTTATGACCTGCACATAATTCCCCTGTATTAAGTGATGGATTTAAGATGATTCTCTAGTAATTTGAAAACATTCCTCCACTGAGCCACTAAGCAGCAATGGTGTGTTATCTGTAATAGACATGGATAGCTGTGGTGTCGAAGATAATCTGTCGTCTGCATTTTAAAAGCAGTGAGGATATATTGTGCACCTGCTTTAAAGACACAACATAATAAAATACTATGGATATTAAGCCAGTTCCATTTTTTTTTCAGTGCAGAACAATAGTGGCTCACTAAGGTGGTCTGCTAAGATTAACTCCCCCCAGAACTCCATTATGGCCTTGGGGCCAGTTAAGATTTGTCCTCCTACAGAATTGCCTTTACGAAAACTTTTTTTTTTTTTAACTTTTATTTATTTTTTTATTCATCTAAATAAGAAACAGGGCATTCATACTTGCTTTGAAAGTCAAGCTACCATTTTAATTTTCTTCTCGCTCATTCTTCATCTACCCTCCCACTGAGATTGCTTAAGACCAAAAGGCTTGAATTATTTGCGAGTGTTATATAGTGTTAATCATTAATACCAATTTTGATTTTAACTTCACAATAACTCAGTTCTGCTCCTTTTTTTTCCAATGACAGGGGGTCGTGTAGATGACGGCTCAGATGTGGACTCGGAGCCGGACCTGCCGCTGAAGAGGAAGCAGAGACGCAGTCGAACCACGTTCACTGCCGAGCAGCTGGAGGAGCTGGAGAAGGCCTTCGAAAGGACACACTACCCTGACATCTACACCAGAGAGGAGCTGGCTCAGAGGACTAAACTCACAGAGGCTCGAGTGCAGGTACCCTACCTCTCTATCCACCACTGGTGTCTAATTCTAAGTGCATGCTTGCAATGAGAATATCACACTGTGAAAGCATCATGTAATGAGACATCAAGAACATGACCTCACAAGAGCCATAATATATGTGAGGAAGGTGAGCAGAAATAGATAATCAGATAATTATTTTATTTATATTATTAACATATATCTCTGGTGAACATAGATGGCTCTGGCCATGACAGCTAATGATGGCAAATGTTCCTTTATTTATGAATCTGCACAGATGTGCTATTGATGCTGGCTATAGTGATATAGGCATTTCATTTATTATGATACTTCTCTTTAATCACTTATGAGTGCTGTTAAACAGTGGTTAAGTAATACAGAAACCCTGAAACTAAAGGAGAAATAAAAACTTGAAAGGACTTTTCTTCATTCGTGGGCAGAAAGAAACAGTAACAGCTTGCCCCTGTTTTGTGAAAAGGCTTTTGTGGGTCTAACACTAAACATTAATGATGCAAGTGAACCATTTACTATTACTAAACAGATCTCTTTTAAATCTCATCTGTGCTACAACCCCTCCTCAAATAAATAACTGCAACAGCGAAGAGGGAAACTACAGTAGAGTTATAGCAACAGCTGTGGTGGACCGGGTGGGGGATGAAACGAGAAGGAGTGCATTCCTGATGGATTTCTCACTCCAGCTCTTGGCTGAGATAGTTTCTTCCCACCACTTTCAAGCCCACCGCTGCTCCTCAAAAAAAATTTGCTGCATATCAGAGTGGATCCCTTGTGCTCTCCTGGGAAGTCCTTCTACACCAGCAACATTTATCAATCAAGAGCTTGTGAAAAAGAAAAAGGAAAAACACGGCAGCTTACCTCAGCTGTGAGATTTCTTTGACAGTTCTGCATTGTACCGGAACAGCACTGTTGTTAGTGACATCATACAACCTACCACAGTTTATAATTAAAGATGACAAATTTATTAGATGGTACACTGTTTCCTGTAATCTGCAGGACTGTGATGTTAAAAGGATTTTATTTCATGGTATGTGATTTCGAGCGTGTAGGAAAAGGACTTTGCAGACTGTCGTGATTATCACATACCACAATTAAACTGCAGCTGTCCCTTTCGATCATTTGCCTTTTTTTTTATTTCTGTAGCAAAATTACATACCAACCCACTTTCTTTCTCTTTCTAGTCAGGAATTTGATGTAAACCAACTTTGATTTGAAGTGAATTGTAGAACGTTGGTTTTATACAAGTTTATTTAGTCAAGTTGTCATACTTTTATAGCAAAAACTAGTGAAATACAGTATGCCTTCAATACTGTTGAAGATAACAACACAGTAATATGGTAAATTATATCATTTAATTTAATTTTAATTATATCATTATATATGAATAATATATAGTAAATATGAATGCAATATTTGAAATGAACAGATAATTTAAAGCATACAAATGCAGATATGAATAGGAGGCATGCTAGTCATTAGTGCTTTGCTCCAGCCACCTGAACTAAACCCAAGTTTAAAAATAAAAGCATATTTTCTGTACAAACTGGCCTGAAATTCACAAAAGAAATACACTTTTATTTATTTGACTGAAATATGATTTCAGTCTAATTTCCATTTTAAGGCTCATCACTGCCAGCCCATATGCAGTATGCAGATGAAACACTGTGTTGGGGTCTCTAAAAATGCATTTATTATATTTTCTGAATGAAAGAAGTACTTTTTCCCTCAGTGGCACTCTTCTTTCTAGTGTTTTCCTGTTTTTCTGTTGGCATAATGGATCCACATTTATTTTTAAATAAAATACTTGCCTACGCAAAGCCCCTGGTTAAGGCCACAGACACGGATAGTGGCACTGGACTACATCTTTATACAATATACAGTATACATATGCCTTGTATCTGCATCACAGGATTTAATGATAACAGTCGGGAGTTGAAGTGTTTACCAGACAAAGATCCAGTTGGCATCATTACAGACCCTGCTGATCTCCCTGCCACATTTGGCCCAAATTTCCTGTCAGTGAAAAGCTCTCCATGAAGCATGCGGTCCTTTTGTGTTTTTATGGTAACTGATGCAAATTAGACAAATGGGCAAACATTAGTGCTAACAACTTGCCTTTAGTACTCTGTCTAAATAATATCATATGGAAAATGATGATTTAATCATAATTATCAGCTGTGTTTAATAGTTGTCTATAGTAATAGTAAAAGGTCTACAATGATGACGAATTTACAAAACATTCACAGTCATATTAAGCAGTGATTCACTGAGTTTGTGTGTGTGTAAGAGTGTGTATGTGGTGTGTGTGTGTGTAGTGTGTGCATTGTGTTGTTGGCTGGAACAAACTCAGATGGAGATGCCAGGCTTCTAGGATTGTTCCTTTTGTAGTAGAGAAGGTGTCTGACCCTCTTGGCTTTTGGCAGACCCTGTGGCCTGAATGTCAACCCACTTGAACACAGCTGCGCTGACACAGTATCCAGATGTCAGAGTGAGCAAGACAGCGGGAGAAGGTTGGAAGGGAAGGGGGGGGTGTGTGTGTGTGTGCAGTCTACAAAAAAGACAGACAGACATGGTGTAGTAATAGAGTGAGGGGGTAGTGTTTTGGCAGTGTTTTGACCTCTAGCTCAAGTTTTCTTCTCTTATCTTGTGTTCATCACCAGCCACTGTCACTGAGTCATTCTTCTTTCTTATGATTCACAGCCCCAAAGCACACATGATAGGAAGTGATCCATATTTGACTAACCACAGTTTTGGGTCTTATGACATGGCTACCTGTTTTTCCCCTCCCTGTTCTAAAAACATGACTACACAGCTAGCACCAGATGGAGATTTAAGCTAATATCCATCTGTATGGACCTAAGTCATTTTCCAGTCAGTCTGAGGAACAAATCTCATCTCATCCACAGTAATGAGATATAAAGTCAGTAGTCATATTTATAAAAAAAAGTACTGAGTAATGCCTCAAATAAAATATGACAGAAGCATCATATGAGTTCTAAATGTTTGATATCATGTGTAAGTAAGTATAATAAAACTACATGGGTATCAAAAATTGTATAGGATCTATATGTATATAGCAAGCCCCATATGTTTTTACCATAAATGACAACAAGATTGACTCAGTATACTGTATGGTTTTATTTTTGCTATGGTCTACACTGAGAACAGTGAAATACATGTATCCAATAAGAAGCTTAGGAGAAGTATTTGAAAAAGAACAGATTTCACAATAAACATACTCATTTTCAGCAGTCAGAAAAACACTCTTTAAAGTCGTGGTATTTTGCAGGACTTAGTAGTTATCTATGATATGTGGATAGTTAGGCCAGTGGACAGTGAGATGATCTTATTAACAAAGAATATAATTATATTTTAAGATTAACAACTTTTTGTGAAGCTGTAGGGTTAAACGTCCCCCTGTTCCCCCTGGGGCATTATTCCTTACTATCATAACCATCAAAACCATTGTTTTTCACTAAATGTAGACTAACTAGGTGGTTAAGACATTTTGAACTTAATAAAAAATATGACCATGAATATAATTGTAAAAAAAACTAATTAAAGATCAACTCTGATCAATTTTCATATTTGGTTTATATTTTATCTCACTGTCACTCAAAACTAGGAAAACAATTATACACATTTTACAAACTATACACATTTAGCCCACACTCTTCCCTATATAAGTATTCAGTATTATTCAGAAGTAGCTATAACAAATAATAGCAATATCTATTTTAACAACTATTAATCTTTGGTATTTCCTTTGATAAGGTAAAAACTGCAGTAATTAGTGAATGATTATATCTGTATAGATATAATAGTCAAAGTGTGTTGTTGTTTTATTTTATATTAAAATGGTTCAGCACCTGGTGAAATGTGTCAAAAAAAGTATATAATTTATAAAGTAAAAATGAAGTAAAATATATGACATAAAAATTTACACTAAATGTAAAGTAATAATGAAATTATATGTTTCTATACCAAACTCTTAAAAATGTTGTGAATACAAATACATTCATTGTAAGAAGCCAAAGATAGAAAGCAAGCAAGCTCTGAACATGATAAAAGATAATTATAGCATTTAGTACTTATTGACATAGGATGCATTAATATATATAGCAGATTAAATTGTTTGTACCAAAGGCATCATTTCAAGAATAATTTCTTATATTGCATTATGCTGGATAGAAGTTTATTTAGAAAAAACGGCATGAGTAGTATATGGTAGTCACTCCATATGCTGTACAGAGAGAGGCGCGGGGCTGTTTTCACTTCTCCTGTCTGTTCTGACACTCTTTGATCCACTCCGGATACAAGACATCCAGGTCATCAGTGTAAGCTCCTGTGTTGGGGAATTATATTGCACGAGCCTCAATTGGTCCCAGGAAAATCTGGAGCCAATAGACCTCAGCTTAATCCTAACAAGTCATGGTGAAAGGAAACATCCTACAAAGGAAAGCCTTAACTAAACGGACTCTCTGTGTGTTTGCATGAGTGCATTATCAGTCTGTCTTTACAATAGGAGTGCAATATAATTGAGGTAGAAGACGCTTCTAGAGAGTTTTTATCACAGTGTTTTTATCACAGTGTGACAATCTTGTATATTCATATGAGCCCTTTCTCAGACATGCACTCAGGACTGACCAGGCCAGCAGCACTCCAGTCCACTACATACAGCCACAGAGAGATTGATGTGGACCTTTTCTACGCCTCTCAACCACTTCTATGTTCTTTTTTGCTGTGAAATTCAATCACGTTAGCTGGGTTTTACTCCTCACTGCCCACCTCCCACTTCCTCCCACCCGTGCTGCAGTGCCATAGCAATCCTAGAAAGACACGTAGACCCCTATCCACTGGCTTGTGAGTGAGATGGAGAGAAGAATTGAAAGGAAGACTTGGCTGATTGATACAGGATGAGAGTGGATGGTCCTATCCTGGAGCCAGCGTACCTCAGCTGGCTTCGGCTGCCATCTCATGTAGAAATGCACAGAACAATCAGATTTGTCTTCCGTTTACCTTCCTTCTTTTTGTCTTTCTGCTCACTTGGCTCCGCTGAGCCTAGCGAATGGAGGTATATTGAATTTTTCCACTTATACTCTCTCAATACTCACTGACAGCAGACACCAGGCCCTTCAGCCCTAATCAGAGCTGTATCCCTTCATAACTGTCTTGCTTCACACCTCCTGCTTGCTCTTAGGGAAATTCCAAGAATTACAAAAATGACTCTTAAGCTTGGGCCTCCTTTTTAGCCATGCTGAGAAGATGGCATGCTCCTTCTCTAAGGAGAGGAGAATTAGAGACAGCAAAAGAGAGAAAATCCTTGCTCAAGGTGCCTTTGTCACCAGCGTCCAGAATGAAAGAACTTCTGCCAAGCGTCTTTAGTGGTGCTGGGGCAGTTATTCTAGCTCCTTATACAGAGATGTACATCCTAATGCCCTGGGCCCTCTCCTCAGTATCACAAAGATCCTTCCTTACCAGCACATATATAGTAAAGGAAACCTGAGTAACTGGGAGTGGTAGGCCTGTTTTTTTAAGGGGTTTAGCACTGTTACTGCTCACACCTGTGAAGGACTACCACTTTAGTGGGGAAAGCAGTATAACAAGATACTAGATGATCACTAACCTTTTTCTCTATGATTTGTTTTGGTTGCATCTAATTTTGCAGAACAGTAACTACCTAGTATTAAATGAATAAATATGTAGTGATTACATATATTTTTGGTACATGTTAGACAAGTGTGCACAGAAGGACAATTAGTCATACTTCATTTAGTAAAATTCCTGGTGCATTCCTTGCAAGCTGAAAATGTGGCTACATGGTGTCTAATTTGAAAAAGCACCATCCTCACAGCAATACCTAATGCTGTTATTGATATTTGGACATGCATTATAGCTACACTTATATTCAGGGGAATGTTGATTAAATATTGATCATCACAACCCTTAGTGAATGTGTTACATGCTTACCTGCTCTCTTCTGTTACATATATACATGTTTCAAGATGTACTTTCCTTGTGCTTGCCACTATTTAAAAATTAGAAATGAGATATGAATAACTATTACACTTACTTTAAATTCCAATATGCAAGGTATATACCAGGAATTATTTTTAATCAACATTATTAATTAGTAGGCACATATTATTGTGAAAATTGAAAGGTTAGACATTCTTTTCATGCCCAGACTGGGTGGTGTGCTAAAGGTTTTTAGGTTGATAATTCTTAAGCACACATAATAACCATTGATTAGCTCCCTGGTGGCTTAATAACACTAATTTATGCCTCTGGAGTTGGGTGTTTCTAGGATTTAGCCTCATGCTTATTAGAAGTCGCTCATCCTGCATATCCACCTGGAAGTTCAGTTTAAACCTAGAGCTAAACAAATACACAAAAAGTATGATTTTGCTTTTAATTAAAAAAAAAATAATGTTTGTAGTTTATTTTGCATAGAGTGCTTAAGTAGAAGACCCATTTCCATGCCTTGGTACTTCAGAAATGCTCTGGTTGATTTTAATGCATCCTCCTGTATGTGTTGTCTCCTTTTTTTTTTTTTTTTACCATAAAAACACAATATATTGCTACAAAGAGTGCACACACAAAAACACACTTGAACAAAATGCTTTTTTTGCATACAAAGCTTCAAGAGGAGCCACACAGACTGCCAGGAACAAATAAAGAGTGTGTGCACATACAGTATATCTGCTCGAGCTCCTTGATCAGTGTCCCGGCTGAAAGCATCGTTCTGAAGGAGCTGTTTAAAAAGGACACCCACTCTTTGTGTCCAATTCATCGGGAGGCTATTGTCCCCCTCTTTCAACACCATTCACAATGGCCAAGCACATTTGAAAAACAACAGTAGATTAACTGCGCTGCCAGTGTATTAAAGTCTGAAGAATGGCCCCTCAAAGGCAATGTCATTCACTCCTTTGCATACACAGGGGCAGGGCCTTGTCCCCCCTTGCCACAGACAGATTATTCGCAGTGCTCTATTTTTAAAATTCCCAACATGCCCCATTGAAGCTGTGAATTTGTGGTAAACTTGTTTGGACTCTTTATTTAAATACCACTTACTTGTTCTATCATCTACAACTATATATATTTTTTCTGTAAAACATAAAAAACACTTCACAAGTAATAAAAGAGGTGATTTATTTTTTATAAAATGTTTACAATTTTTATGCATGACTCAGTTCTTATTCTTGTTATTTATTTATTTATTTATTATTGTTATTTTTTTTTTACAGGTATGGTTTAGCAATAGACGAGCCAGATGGCGCAAACAAGCCGGAGCCAATCAGCTTGCAGCATTTAACCACCTGTTACCAGGAGGATTTCCAGCAACAGGCATGCCCGCTCTGCCCACATACCAGCTCCCTGAGCCCAGTTACGCAGCTACCACGCTATCACAGGGTACATCTCAAAAAATCAACCCCTTAATGTTAGGCTGGAATGATTTATGCAGGGAGGATACTAAATGAGACCAATGTTTTCTGCAGATGGCAGTAGCACGGTGCACCGGCCGCAGCCTTTGCCCCCCTCCACCATGCATCAGGGCAGCCTCTCCAGTGACAGCAGCTCCGCCTACGGCCTCTCGTCCAATCGGCACAGTTTTTCCAGCTACACTGACACATTCATGAGCCAGTCGGCATCCAGCAACCCCATGAACCCCGTCAACAATGGACTCTCTCCACAGGTTAGTAAGGGTCATTGACCAAAGTGTGTAAATATTCCTCTCTATAGACAGACGTCAAGGAGTTTCTCAAGTGGAATTACGAGAGCTCTGTGGTGATGATAAAAGAGAGTGTGCTTTGTGAGCTGCCATGTCTGTGCCGTGATTAAATGCATCTCTTGGGTGTGAAAGAGATTCTGTCTAAAGAAGTAGTGCTTAGATAGCAAAAGATTTCCCCTCGTGCTTTCCCATCTAGGTGTTTTGAAGATGAGGCGTTTGTTATTAATTTTCTTCTATTTTACGTGGTCTCATAATTAAAAACGCAATAATAGTTTGCTTTGGAAGACTTTAGAGCTTGAATTTGAAACAATAGTAGAGACCCTGCAGAGAACAAATCCACTGCTGCATAATGAAAGCAGGGGAAAGAACAGCGCCATGGCGGGGAAAAGGCATAATCGCTCCAAACTAATTAGCCTATTCATCTAATTGTATGCAAGTAATTTTCCGGGGTTAATATATGTTTAAGAAAGTCAAGATGCTTTAATTAAGTGTAACAAAGGAATCAGCATGGCTGAGATGAGGGCAGGCCTCTACGCTGCTTGTGCAAGGAGTGTTTACTATTATTTATATATATATATATATATATATATATATATATATATATATAAACTCAGTTTTATTCTAAATAACAGGATGCAATATCTGATGTTTGCTTTGTGTCCATTTGGTGGATAGTGGCATTGCATGAGAGGATTTTTCATGTATTTGTTTCATGCTTTATGTCTTTCTTCTGTTACAAACAATATGTCTTTGAAAAACACTCTGTGGTTAATTCCTCAAAAAGAAAAAAAAAGGCCGATGTTGATACTAATCACTAGTATAAAGTACATTTTATACAGTTTAATTTACGCCCAGAACTGGGCAGGACTGCCTACCATTAGCAGCAAGATCTGACTAACAAGCAAAAAATAAGATTGAAATGATGTATAAGGAACTGAAAATTAAATTCAAGTGCTGCCACCTCACCATCAATATACAGATTGGAAAGCGATATTAGCCTACACTTTGTTTTTCGTTATGGATTACCTCTCCTAGTTCATGCTCACTATCGCCTTTTTTTCTTAACACGAAAGTGCCCTTGTAATGCTTTTTCTCTGTTAATTTATACTCTCGAATACATTTTACAAGCGAAAATAAATTATAAATAACTGAAAATATTCAATCAATATTTTGTCAGCGCAATATTACAACAATATCATGTTATAACGTATAACTTATGTTGTTTCATCATTTTTCCTACTGAATTCAAATCTAATCCATATTAAAAATCATCCCTGAGTAAAATAGTGATAAATAAGTAATGATGAGTAAAATAAATAGTCTTGTACGCCTTCATTGACTTTGAATTTGAGTATGCTTGTTTTGTCTTTGTGCTGTGAATGTTACCTCCCTCCACTTTTTACCCTTTCACCCTCTTGCACATGGTGCATGTGGCAAGTCCATCAGGCACTTATTGTGAGAAAAATTATGTCCTTTTTGACAGGAGTATCATAGTTCAGCCAACCATCACACTGTGAGTCAATGACCATAAGAGAGTGAGCAGTGCTCCCCAAAACACTTATGTTCTTTTTATCTATATGGAAAACACATTGCTTTTTGGATGTTCTGATTTTCTACACCACTATTATCTTTTCCATTTAAAGCAATGCAAGCTTAGTGCACTGATTCAAACTTGTTCACAAAACACAATTAAGCAAACTTTTGCTATGTTTGAATGCAAATTTCTGGCTTCTTTTGTATTAGTATGGCAAAAGCCAATATTTAAGTAATTATAGGCAAATGATATATCGTACAGCTCTGATAAGCCAGACACAAATATAATAACCCTGATAAGCAGTGAGAAGTTAAAAGAGATGTATTTTAATAGGTGCTTTAATATTTATATTGAAATTATTAACATTAAAAATAGGTTCAAAAATAATACATTGCTTTAACAGTTGGTTTTTGGGATATTAATTGCATCTTTCAATAATCATACAACCATGAAGTCTTGGGCAACCATGAGATGCCCGAACAGCTTCAGTGCTCCTTTGCATCTCTGGAACTGCACTGGAGGAACGAACAAACTGAACGAACTGAAAGTCCTCCACTCTCTCACTGAGGTGCAGACACACCACTTTGTTAGCAGGCTGGAATGGAGAGAAACGCCTATTCGATGGTAAAGAGGTTGTGGTTTGCCAGGTTGTAATCTAATCCTCCTGGGCTCACTACACCAACAGGTGCATGCTGTCGGCTCACACATCGCACTTGGCCTTTGCCAAGTATGCACTTTCTCAGTGAATTTCTGGAAAACATGACGACCCACACACATTTATTGCTTTTAATATTTTTTGCCATGCTATGAAAAAATCTTCAGACTAGAGCTGATTGCTTCTGTCTTCCAAGAAGAGATAGAGACTCAATAATATTTTTGTTTTTATTTTGAACCATCTCTGATAGTAACCACCATTGCTGGGTTCTAACATTTAACCTTTAACCTCTAACCCAAATACCCTGTGAACTGAATCTTTTTTCGTCTATAAGTGCAGAAATGATTGAATAGAAGTTCAGAGTTCTGTGTGATATAATGTATTTAAAGTGTGAAATAAATGCTGCAAGTCATCCACTTTTTATGTAACTAAACCTTTTGCTCTGAGAAACATTTTTAGCTATCATACCGAAAGCAACCTTTCACAGGAAAAAATGAATAAACATACATATTGACTTGCAGTAGATGTAGAAGGAAAGGAGGTATGTGGTAGAAGAGAATGTAATTTTGCAGTAGGAAGATTTGTGTTTTGAAATGAAGGAACTCTGGCTAGCATTTGATGTTGGGAAGGGAGAGTGCCTAGGCTGGGTTTTTAGCGCTGGGGGATCAGAGGCAGAGCAGTGTTCACCCGCACTCCCTTTGATCTGTATCCCCAGGCCTCAGCGCCTGAGCCGCACACACACTAGCCCAGGCCTCTCCAGTGATTCCTGACAACTGTCAGCTAGAGATAAGGGAGGGGGGACTCAAACCTCACTCGCCTCTCCCATTAGCACCGCTGCCACTTTAAACTGGATGAATTATATTTAAGAAGCCCGCACAGGGGTTGCCAAAAAGGAAACTGGTATGAGGTGGGGGTTGGGGTATAGGGAGAGAAAGAAATATGATTGAGTTTTGACTGCTCTTCTTGTACAGTCCTTCTTTCTGATGAGACATTGTGCACCTGCATGTCAGTGGATAAGTTTGTCTCCAGTTAGTGGTGTATTAACTCATCACCAGAAAGCTGACACTGTTTTTACATCAACAAATCAAAAGGTGCAAGAGATATATTTACATCACTCCCATAGTCTAAGAGCAAGGGAGGAAAATGCTCATTAATTAAAACTTGTCTTAAATATGGAAGCTGTTTCAATTTGGCAAGAATTAAAAAGTAAGCAGCTTTAGAAAAAAAAAGAAATGAGACCTGCTTGGAAGCTGCCAAAAAAATCAAGGAATTTAAATCATGCCCACTGGCGGAATGTTTTCGGCAGACATTTATTCCCTCCCTCTCCTGCACACACACTTTCTTTATATGTCTTTACTTGGACTGAGTGGAGTTGTAGCATCCATGCTCATATGCTCATATTGGGACTGACTCCCTATGCTTCTGTCCCAAAGCAGTGGCATTTTATGGTCACTGTGGACTGTGATGGTGGACGAGGTTTAAAGGGTTTATTTAAGTCTTAATTATTGTAGTGAATTTTTCTGGCAATTGTTCTGTTGGAGCTGTAGAAAGAAAGCTATATCAATATTTTATGCACATGGTGGTGTGTGGACAAGCATAGTAAGCATTCTCATGAGAATTCTCCTGACGTCTTAATAGCTCCTTTTTCCTGTTAGATAGGCTGACAACACGTCCATTAAGACAGTTGCATGTGATGGCATGTGCGCTTCGTATCTAGTGATGTATTTTGTAGTTTTGTATCCTGCTACATCACCTTCACACCTCTTCACAGTATTTCCAATTTTTTTAATGCTACCTCAGTGGTCTGTCCTCTGGCCTCTTTCTCTAGTCACCCTCTCATTGTCTTCGGCTCCCTCTTTCTATCTCTTCCTGGAGAGAGTATGTTATTGCATGCATAGATGAAAGGCCACAGCAGACAATAAATCCACTATTTAAATTCAAGAGTGTTTGTGTGGGTGAGAGATATTTCCTGCCGAAAGTGTGCTGTTGCATCCTGATAAATAAGAAATATACGGCAATGCGCATTGTGTGTATCACAGACAAGTAGCCATAAACATAAATGTCAGCAAATCCTTGAAGATGCATATGACGCATCATTTACATTACAGAGTAGCTATAAGATTCAAGGCTATTCTTTAATAAAAGGCACATTATCACCATTACCTACATATCAATGCTTTCTATGTATTTTCCCATGGCATGTATATATAAGGTATTAAGTTATATAAGCAATATATAGTTATCTGGCTATATAGGTTACATATAGGGTACTGCAAATATGCTCTATATTGATTCCTCCTCCTAGATTTCATTTATGGCCCTTTAAATGTTCTAATGTATCTCCATTGGTTTTAGCAGTGTTAAAAATGTAATGCATACAAAGAGGTGCAGTATATTTCATACATAATATTAAAATATTTTCTGTTTATGTGTTATGGTAGTATGTGGGGTCATCGTATCTGAACAGTTATTGATGTTGCCATGTGGAAGGCTGGTTGAGTGTACATGCTATGTGTTTGTTACAAACACCACCCAAACTGGCACAAATCTGTGATTATTATTATAACCTTACAAACCATTAACTTTACATTACAGTCTTCTGCTCTTCTTTATTTCAGCCTTGCTGACTGGATTTTTTATTGTATCATTTGTGATATATATATTTTTTTATTTGTATGTTGCCACACTAGGTTTATGGTCGACATGCTCCAGCTGTACTATCTCCCTTTCCCCACACTAAGCACTGCTGGAGTCCCCATCTGGCCTCCGCTAACTGTTCTGCTCTCGCTCCCGGTCTCCAGCTGAGAGTTATTTCACTGTTTATTTACATGTAATTATCTCTATGAGGTGCCGATATTAACACTGTCAAGAACAATTTGACCTGACATTCTTCACTGTGCCTGCTGCCTGCTGTTTATAGCAAACAACCCCCCCCGTCCTTTACACCCACCTGCCCACCCACCACCCACTCACTCCTGCCTGCACCTTGCATTATTCTTGGAGCCAGTTACCATTCCTTGCCCTCCCATCCACTCTTATGAAATCATTTTAAACAATCGTTTAATTTAGCGGAGGCGGCCGTGCGAAGCAAACAGAGTGAAGTGGCTTGGAGGTCAGAGGGGGATGTTTGTTCCTCTGCCTGAATTCATCCCACACTGCTACAAACATATTGGAAAAAGTAATCGGATTGCAGTGCGTTCTTGCCCTGCACATCAACCCAATAGGGTGCATTAACCTTTGGTTAGCATAAGGCCTTGTAGCAGTTTAAGACATTTAGGAAGTGCTGTTGCTGGTTAGATGATGTTTGTGCTGTGTTTGAGGGAAAAAAAAGATCTTTATTTTAGTAAGACATAACACTTGCTATGCACATTTCATATATAGATGTGTAAACTACATTCATAAAATACATTATGAATATGCAATATGATCACATTTTATTTTTATATATGTCAAACATTTGCTGGTTTATGTAGAGATGTGACTTTTAAAACACCAGTTTTCACCAGTACTCTAATACTAGTCACATCTAGTCGATGTGAATTAGGCTCTATAATTTGACCACCCAGTCGTTCTTCATCCATCAGTCATGGATTGAGGAGTCCGTTAGTAGGCTGTGTTACCGTACAGGGTTAAAAGAGCCATATGCCCAGTATTTCCCATAGCTAACATGTTGCTAAAAGTGACAGCTTGTTTGGCTGCATGCTAATCGTTCTCATCAGGGCCCAGCTTGTCAGTGCCCACTTTCTGTCACTGTCAATCACATACCTAATTTGAAACAATTAAAGTCTCCCTAAGCGCCTCTCTCCTCCTTTCCTTCCCCTCCTCTCATTTTATTTCCTTCTTGTCTATTTCATAGACCAGCCATCCCCCCTTTCCTCCTGCATCACCCCTGTCCTCCTCACAGGTTTTTTTGGCTGATGCCCCTTTTCACTTTCAATTAATGTGCAGTGGCCCATTAACGCAATGACACATGGGTAAGGGAAGAAATCATCTCTGTCATCTGATCCCTACCACTGGGGGAGAAAGGAAAATTAGTGCATGGGAGAGGGAAAGAAATATTGACTTAGAGAAAGAGGAAATAGAGACAGGGGATGGACCTAATAATTACCTCCAGCCATGACAAAACAGTTAATTGAATGTATGAAACTGTGTTTATTTCCTCTCTGAGATTTTTTTTTGTACTCAAACGCACCGATTGAGTCCAATATTAGAAAGGAAAAGAGGACACATACTGTTATATGGACAGTTTAGGCATTTAAATCAGACTAATGAAGTAAGTGAAATATCAAATCTAAGGATTCACATGATGTTTAAATGATGCATTATATTTAAAACAAATACCTCGCACCTCACACAGTTTCTCAAATCAGACCGCAATTGCGTCAGAATCTTAAAGTTCCTGGCCATAAATGTGTTTGCACACAGGCCTTAAAATTGACATCATTTGCTGGTAGATGGGGGTGTTAGGATTTGCAGAAGGATTATGGATGCTCTCTGAAATGCATCTGCCTGCTGGAGAATGGCATTATTTTCTGCTTTAATTACAGCTGCATTGCATCAGATATTCCTGCTGAAAATGAAATGTCGCTGTGTGTGAGTGAGATGTTCTTGTGTTTGTGTCTCTCAGGAGCACTATGTGTCAGGCATCTTAATCCAACAAATCCCATATCTTTTGGGAGGTGTGTCATTTGGAAAATATATTTATACTGAAAATGATCATTGCACATACTCAGTAGTGAACCGTCTGTGTGGGTGTGGTATAAAGTGTCTGGATGTGGATAAAGAGAGGATAGAGCTCTGTGCTGTGGAGATAACCTTCTCACACCTTGTGTGCTGCTTAAGGCTGCTCTTTGTACAGATGACCCTTGCTTGGCTACACAACAATCTTCTTCTGAGTGAAATGTGAGCCTACTCCTACAATCCTGCAAATCCAGTCTCTCTCTCTCTCTCTCTCTCTCTCTCTGTCTATATGGAGTTAACTGAGAGAAGTCCTATCTGCTCTGCAGGCAGGCATGCCCTGAAG
>JAOVVG010000018.1:8926556-8939076 GCA_028566375.1 Leptodoras nelsoni
ATCCTGTGAGCACTGATGAAGGATTAGAGGATGACTAAAACAAACTGTGCAACAACAGATGAGCTACTGTCTCTGACGTTACATCTACAGGGTGGAGCAATATGGTGGATGTGTCTTACAGTGCACACTAAGTGAATACAGTTTTTAAAAACTACAGCAGTCTGATCCACTCATACCAGTACAACACACACTAACACACCACCACCACATAAGTGTCACTGCAGTGCTGAGAACAATCCACCACCCAAATAGTACCTGATCGGTGCTGGTCCTGTAGAGAAACAAATGTAATTGTAGAACTACAAAGTGCAGCTATATGGTAAGTGGAACTGAGAAAATGGGCAATGAGTGCAGAAAAAAGGAGGTGGTCATAATGTTAGGTCTGATAGGTCTATATACTGCACAGATAATGTCTTCCTGCCAGGTCATAAAAAATGAAACATGATAAACAAAAGAGTAAAAGAGAAAATTTCCTTCTGCTGATCTTTAATAGTGAAAACAGGGCTCACATATTCACTCAGGCAGTATAGACAATATCAGTTTGGTTCTTGTAACTGACTGTACTCTACACTACTGGCTTGGCAGGCTGAATTCAATTGCTCCAAATACATTTTGGGATGCATCATGAGAACAAATCCAAAAATTTAACTGCCAGTTTCACACTGCCAAAAATTTGGCTTCAGCTGATGCGTCACTGCTGGTGGGTAGTTTACAGTGGCTGTAGTGAAGTGTTGGCTTTATTATGCGGGAAATGTTGAGAACAGATGTCAACAGCTTTTCAGAACCCCTGCAACTGGAGGTGGGGAGGAAAATTCTGCTTGTCAGAAGGCTTCCAAAAAAAAGTCAACATCTGTTCTTGTCAGTGTCCTAACGCAGCTGGAAAGCAGTGCGATGTCATTAGTGGGCAGTGGGTTCTCCAGCAAGGGATACAGGGAGAAAGAGTGGGAGAGAGACAGAAAGAGAGTGAGAGAGGGGGGATGGGGTAATGGAGGGGTCGAGGTATTGGCAGTGATGTAAGGTGACAAGGGTGAGTGTTGTTGCTCAGACTATAGTTGAGGCCATTCTCTGAAACTGATAAGGCATTCAAATGTGAGTTTGCATAATTAAACCTGTCTACAACTGGGGCCCAGTGTGTGATTAATGCAGCTGGTTAATAGGGAGTGTGTATTTTCTGTATATTATGGTGGTGTCCAGTCAAAGGCCTGGGTCTACTGATTTATTTCTGAAATTACAGATCCCTTGAACAAGTATGCCCATGCTTGACAGAAGACAAGCACATCATTCTATATTATGTGTTTCAGGGAAGATGTGATGTTTTTGTATGCTCTTGGATTTGAAAGAGAATCAAAGATATTAATATGTGGCTTATATCCAAACATGCTCATTGCTGTGCTACTGTAGAAAGCCTGGAAAAGAACAAATAATTAGTTGCCATAGACTGGGTCTATCTGTCTCTTTAGAAGTGTCACTTGACATCAATACAACAATCCCCATCCACAGGTCACAAGGGCTCACTGAATAATTATAAAAGTCATATGATCTGTCTGTCAGAGTCACCATATCTTAACTCAACTGATTTTGTTTTGCTATATTATTAAGATGTGAATTTTATCTGAAATGAAGACAATACTTTCATTGAAGACTGATGAGCAAACTTGGTTGGAGCATAAGAGCTGCCGAACTGGCAGTGCTGTACTATAAATGCCTTTATGTGACTGAAAATTCCCCTCAGCATTTCTGTTTTTGTACACAATGTACCCCTCGTCTTCTATTTGTGCTCCATGATGTTTTTTTGCAATTTTACTTGACCTTGCTCATATGGCCTCACGCTTCAGCATTCACTGCATCTGAAAACAAGTTGTTGTATCTATAATAGGACAAGCTGTTTTTGACTGAAAGCGCTCGCCCCAGGACATATTTTTCCCTCAGTAACCGAGCATACAAAAGCAGGCAGTGTATTGCAGCAGTTCTCTTTCTAATCTGCGATATCCTCTTAACCCCCCTACTTCTGCCTCCACCTCCTCCATCACTATAATAATGCTACAGTGTCTATAATTTGGTGGCATGTCTCTGATCGACCTCTGGCTCAAGCACAAACACACAGATGCAGCGCCTTGCTGATAAGCAGAAGGATCTATTTTCTCTGTTGGATTTGTCTAATAAAGATGGACAAGGAAGCTTGTCAGTGACTCTCTGCTGCAAAAAATACACTTCTCTGTAAAGTATCTTCTCTGGGAATATCACTTTTCATACCCATACTGAGACCATGAGCCATGGACATTACTGCATGCATGTATACGTAATACCCAATGTTTTGCCGTTTTCGTGGCTCTGTATGAGCAGAGAGAAAAAAAACAAGTGAAAAAGCTATTTGTACATTGCAATTCTGTGATCACTTGGTTTCACACAGTATTTATGTATACATATTTGTAGTTAAAATTCCTCTCTGACTTCTTGCCTTCAAGACACCTTCCCAAAGAAAGACCTCTTAATTTGACTTTTTGCCGCTTTAATAATTAATGCTGCTAATTAATGCTGCCCCCTGCTGACTTAATATCAAATAGCAGTTACTATGGTAAAAGCTAAGCTCTGACAGAAAATTCAAATTTTTTTCATTTAAATATTTAAAACGGTGAAATGTGGTGTTCATTTAATATTTGTTATCCTCTACCCAAGCGTGGATGGGGACATTATCAACCTCTGAGATATTTCTTCCATTTTCCTCCATTTTCCTCAAGCACATTAGGTAAGTGAATAGAAACCTTGACTGGCAGTACTCTGAAGAATGCATAGAGAATGAATGATTTAAAACAGTGACGGGGACAAACGATTGAATTAGCTGCCAAACTGCCTCACACTGTCCGTGCTGAGGAAATTTCTGTCTCTCTGCACCATGCGAGAGCACAGCAATTCTGTGCAGGACCAGCATTAGTGAACTTTCACAAGCTGGAATGTACAGACCAGGAATTGAGGTCTGCTTTGGTCAGTTGGCTTAAACATCAATTTTCCACTCTTTTAAACAGGACATGTTACCGTTACAATTTTAAACAAACAGAATTAACGCCAGTGTTCTTTCATGGTCCTTAAAAAAGACCTCCCAGCTTTCTTAAGTATTGCAGATTGTATTCTTAAAATGACCAGAATTGAAGGGTGAGTTCTTTAGTACTCTGTTGTTTGCCAGATACTTTATATTATGCAACTCTGTATGATGTAACGTTGCACCATAAATCATGGAGAAACCACCAATGGCTTCCAAATCCCATGGCTTTATGAGGCAGTGAAAGTGTTTGCATTTTTTTGTGTGTCTTTATGTAGAGAAAATATATTGTGATTAGGTATAACAGCAGAAATGCACTTTTCTGTAACAATATTGCCTATGTTTGGGATAAACTAATCCCAAATCACATATTTCCTTTCCTTTTTTACATATCATATTCCTATTATTCTACATCACAACATTTGTGCACAGTGTATGGCTTATTTTGGCACATATTTTGTTGCTTTTGTTGTACCGAAAAGATCTGATAAATACTTTTACCTGTGGACTTCCAAATTTCTTCCAAAACCTCAATCATATGAATACAGCAAATAAATGACATATACTGTTTAATATTTATCCCTGGTGAATAATAAACACTTTACCGCTGCGCTCTGTGGAGACAGTGCCCGTTTGCTTAATGCTGTGTGCAGGACAGAACAGGGGGAATGTGAGGGGTATAGATGGAGAAACATCTGGCTTGCTTTTCAACTGTTCTCCTGAATGAAAAACCACTCCTCACTTGCTGTGCACATTTGTTTCTCATTCATGGATGTCCAATGGCAGAGCACAAGAGCTCTGTTTCGTGGGAAGAAAGGCAGATCTCCACTTGATTAATTTCTTAGTGTGATATCGCATATAAATAACTGATTGTAGCATAGGTGGGACGACTGTTATCTCCTTTTGATGCTTTAGTGCCTAAGATATTAAAGGAATTATATCCAGTGCATTTTCTCAATTTTTCTACAGAGTAATGGTCTTAGTCTTGTTAAACCTTTATAATAGACCGAGGAACAGTTTGTTGTTGGTGGGTAATTCTCACATTCTGACATATCAGTCCATTATAATTTGGCTTTTTTTATTTAATATTGGGTAAAATTGCAAATTATCCCCTCTGTTCTGAGAGTTAACATTTTCATTTTAAAATATTGCAAATGGTTTGAGAGAAAAAGGAATAATTAAAATCAGTAAATAAGTAAAGTCCCCAATGCAAGTCACAAAATACTGATTTGTACACTGGGTGACACCACAAGAAACAATATTTTAGAACATAACATGGAGTAGTTTATCACTTATTATCTGTATCAACAGCTGAGCATTCTTTGGTTTCCTGCACTGACTACCTCTACAAAGCAAAGCCTTATAACGTTGACTAATGAGGTGTGAAGGAACATGTAAACTAAGCCAAGATTTAACTGAAATACTTTCTTACCATGTACATCACATATCAGATCTGTAGCCTATTAGCATGACCGATGTACAAAAGCAAGCATCTTGGCTGGGCTTAAAAGTAAGGAGGGAAAAAGAGTGAAACAAAAAAATATATTACCCATGATGTTATTCTGCATAAATCTTCCTGTGTACAGAAGGATTTCTGAAGAGGTTCAGAGGAAGAAATGAGAATTGATGGCATCCATATGTCAGTGCATGTCGATGTCTTCAGTAAATGACATCACCTAATAGACAACCTGAGCCAATAGACAGATAAAGGGTACTACAGCTTTAGATGGCTACTGTGTGAAATGACTGGATGGGATGGCCATCCGTCACGCCACAGCTGCATGTCCAGAGCTCACCAGCATCTGGGGCATTTTCTGTCCCTGGCAGGTCAGACTTGAGCAGACTACACCTGCTGGGGTTCTAGTCACTTCCAGTTTTCAGTAAATCAGTCATTCTTTTCTTTTCTTTTTTTTTTGGTTTATGATGTTCTTTAATTTAGCCCTCACCTTAATATTTAGATGCCACATATACTGAACAGAAAAGCATGAACTTTGTATTATCAGTAAGAAAAGAGCAAAGTGTTTCATGTTTAACTGTTAAAATCCCTCTTTCTACTGTACCAAACAACTGTCAGCTTTCTCAGCCTCTCTTGGCTTTCTCCCTCAACGCCTTCTCATGTTTCTGCATACAAGAAAACCATCAATTGCAGCATTTAAATACAGTTAAAACATTTAGATATTAGTCTTGGCTGAATGAAGGAAACAGTGAAGATGCACACTGTGGTCAATGAAGGGTGTGAGTTATTGCTTCAATCCTCGCGTCTTTAATACAAACCCCATTTCCAAAAGTTGGAACACTTTCTTAAGACAATGCTTTAAATAACTTTTAAATACTTAAATGTGTTAAATAACATTTATTTAACTGATAAAAATACAAAGAAAACATTTTTGGTGTTTTCACTGACAAATCTAATTGTATTTCGTAAAGAAAAAAAGAAAGTGACTCCTGAAAACGTTTTTCAATTAAAACTCTTTCACAGTTAGCACTTTAACTGGTAACAGATGAAGTCATCAAAACTGTATATAAAAGCAGCATCCAACAAAGGCTACATAAGCAAAGATGGGTCGTGGTTCACTACTTTGTGCCCAATTTTGTGAGTGAAAATCAGTCAGTTTAAATACAATTTTCTCAGCACAAGACTGCAAAGAATTTAGGTCTTTCACCATCTACTGTCCATAATATCATGAAAAGATACAGGGAGTCGGGAGAAATCTCTATGTGCAAAGGCCAAGGGCAGAAACCTGTGAATGTGAATGACCATCGAGCCCTCAGGTGCTATTGTTTGAGAAACCATCAGGCTACCATGATGGACCTAGCTGGGCTTGGGAGTACTTTGGAAAATTGTTGTCATTTAACACAGTCCACTGCTGCATCAAGAAATGCAACCTGAAACTGTATTATACAAAGAGGAAGCCATATATTAATTTTGCACAGCAATGCTGGCAAGTTTTCTTGGCCCAAAGCCATCTGAGATGGACTGAAATGTGTTCTGTTGTCAGACAAGTCCATATTTCAGCTTGTATTTGGGAAAAATGGACATTGGATTCTATGGGCTAAAGATAAAAAAAAAGACTGTTACAAAAAAAAATGCAAAATAAAGCAATTGTGGTGACATGGGTGTGCATCATTGTCCACGGCATGCGTAAACTATATATATCTGAAGGTACCATTGAAGAGTCCACTTATATTGGTATTTTTGAGAGACAAGTGCTACAATCTTTTCCCAGGAACTTCATGTCTATTTTTGCTGGACAATATCAGGCCACTTTCTGCATAAGTTACAACAGTATGGATTCATAGAGATGTAGTGCACGTGCTTGACTGGCCTGCCTGCAGTCCAGATCTGTCTCCTATTGAAAATGTCCAGCAAAGAATCAGACAACAGTGATCACGGACTGTTGAGCAGCTCAAGTCTTGTATACAGCCAGAACGGGTAAGGTTTCCACTTCCAAGGAAAGGTGATGTGATCCAGTTGGAAACATGCCTCTGTCTCAACTTTTTTAGTGTTTCAGGCATCAATTTCTAAATTTGTGAAAACACTTTAAATTTCATTGAAAACACTGAAAATCTTTTCTTTGTCCTTTTATCTGTTAAATAGAGGTTAAAATGAATTACAAAATAACAGATTTCTGTTTTTATTGTATATTTATAACGTGTTCCAACTTTTCTATAAATGGGCTTTGCATGATCTGGACCACAAAGTTCCATCTTGCACGGTTATGAGGGCATTCTGAGAGACATTGAGAGAGGTAAGAACCAAAGGAGCACATAATAAATAATAATAACAATAATAATAATAATAATAATTTGATTGTGTTACCATATTAGTTAGTAGCTATCTAAAATAGAAAATGAAGCCACATTAAAAGAAAAGAAAAACCCACATACTACTAAAAAAGTCACCCTGCATTAAACATGTAAGTTTGTATATATCATACAATTCACTGTGATTCATCCACTGGATTCTATTAAGCACAGAAATGCTACAGCTAATGGATAACCTGTAAAATATGTATATACTATATACAGGATGTTCATATAATACACATATATTTATCAGATACAGTATAGATACTGTCTTGCTATGAAGAAAAAGTTATTATTTGTGGCATATTGCTTTCCAGAATTAAATAATCATTTTTAAATAGTAGGGAATATCCAGAAATCCAAGATCCACTTTAGCGGAAACCATTCAATAAGTGAAAATCCTTCCTCTCATATGGTGTATATTATATTCCAGCACAAGATTCAAAGACAATCTGATAACATGTCCAGAATTACAGAATGGAATGGCTGGCAATTTGTCATCAGTTCATGGTTTTATAGGGTGTGAGAGTAATAGTATAATCTGGAGCACATTATCACCTCTGAGCTCTGAGAATCATAAATGGAGCAAAGTCCAGATCTTCCATGAAGCAATCAAGCCATTATTCAGGCTTGAACATTTTATCTGAGCGTGCTAAGGATAGGCATTTCTGATGTCAGATGTATTATTGCTAATCCTTAACTGAAATATAACACAATATTGTATTTTCTAGTGAAGCATACTGACCTTCATATCTGATCATTAGTCAGAGTACATATAGAGTATATCAGTAGTTATTTATTTGTCCTTAAAAATAGCAACAGCAAGGATGATGTTTTATTGCTGGAGGATATTAAAAGTCATGTTCATTTTTCCTATGCAGGCAAATAAAATTCTTTGGAAACCGATCTGAAATGATACCTGGATGAAAGAAAAGAAAAGCACATGGTTATTAGTTTACAATGCTTATTGTCTCATCTGGCTTTGCAGTGGCTTCTCTGCTTTACAATAACACAAAATGCTGGAATAGAAAGTTTTATATTTATGAGGATATGCTTGCTATGCCTGATTTAAAATTGCAGCACAGCATATATGGCATAGTGGAGAAATTTGCATTGTCAGTGCATTCAGAATCTAATCCCTATTCTTATGAGGATACCTGGTTTACAAGCAAGTTTAGTAAGCCTTCCCTCACTATGATCATATGCATAATATAAGCTGCTTGTGTGAAAAATAAATACAATAAACCGATGCCTGTTAGGAGAAAAAATAGCTGGAGAATCTCTGCACACCCAGATGAGACAGCTCAGGAGAAAGAAAATGCTTTGGCGCATGGATGTGAATGCAGTTACACAGAAAACAGGCTGGATGCGGCATCTCAGATCTTGTCTTAAACTGTGGTTTCCTTGGGTTCTATTAAGAAACATAGTCATGAAATTAATAAACATGGTAAAGTGCTGCTTTAAAATTAAACATGTGACCACTTATTAAATCTTCAGCCTTCGAATATAGGATTTACATCCTGACTTATATTCTTCAGTTTGTTAGGGATCGGTGTTGAGTGATGCGGAGCTGCTCTCACGCAGAGATCAGCCGGACATGGATGACGCCTCCTTCTGTTTATTTACTGAGCAGTATTTATGTACTACTATCCTGTGTCCTGAAGGTAAAGGTCTAAAAAACACTGAATCTAACAAACTCTGTAACAATATACTCTATATTATGTTATCAGCTTTAGTGACATTCTGTATTAATGGCAGAAAAATGGATACAAATTGAAGTTCTTTCACAGTCGCTATACAAGTGAACATCTACTGCCATCGACTGGTGGTTTTAAAAAATGACAGTTGCATGCTTTAAACTTCAGAGCGTAAAGCGTAAACTTCATATTGTAAAGTAGCAATATAGAACCAACACTCCATCGCAATCGCACGGGGCATAGAATTACATACAATTTCATGTTTAAAGTGATTGTGTACATTTTGTACACAGTACATCAACACATCATTTTTGGCTCGGTGGGTAGCACTGTCGCCTCACAGCAAGAAGGTCCTGGGTTTGATTCCCAGGTGGGGCAGTCTGGGTCCTTTCTGTGTGGAGTCTGCATGTCCTCCCCGTGTAAGCATGAATTTACTTCAGGTACTCTGGTTTCCTCCCACAGTCCAAAGACATGCACGTTAGGTTGATTGGTGTCTCTAAAGTGGCCCTAGTGTGCGAGTGTGTGTGTGAGTATGTGTGTGTGCCCTACAATGGTTGGCGCCCTGTCTAGGGTTGTTCCTGTCTTGCGCCCTAAGCTGCCAGCTAGGCACCGGCTCCCCCGTGACCCTGAAATAGGACTAAGTGCTTAAGATAATAAAATGATTACCATATTTATTTATCAATTACTTATCAATTATTTATTTATCACTTTGCACCACATGGTGCTCTTATTTGTTACTTTTGGCCAAGTTAAGGCATGGGGAACAGACTTGAGCCAAATCTGAACCATATTTGTTTTACTATGCCTACTAAATTCTAAGGAATTTCTCTGTTGGATTACCTCTGGTTTTGAAGTATATGTAACACTGTCAGGTAACAGAGACATTGACAGCAGAAGGGTAAGGGTTTTAATTTTAAAACATAACGGGCTGGGACCCAGCACCTTTCTTCTGTTTCATAGCTTTCCCACTCTGAGTTATTGAAGTTTCCCTTTCTACCTTGTGAGTCCAAGATCCCTTTGACTATTTATGTCAGTTGTCCTTTAATGTCTACCACAGCAGTGGTGTAGTAAATTGACTTTGTAGGTGACTATGTAGCACATAGGGTAGCACATAGGGTGCCTATGTAGCAGTCAGTGAGTTTTCTGCAAACTTGATGTCCACTGGGTGGTCGACAGCCATACTCGATATCCAGGTTCCTACTCTGGAGTGCTATTTTGATGTGTGTCTGCAAACTTCTTATTTTCTGGGTTGTTAGTTCCAGGTGTTGTGTGCAACCTCTCACATGTTATGATCCTGTGATGTTTTTGCAGTGATCAGTAAGGAATTTGTGTGGTAGTCTGATCTAGGAAGTACTAGATTGGTCAAGCTAGTGCTTAGGCTGCAATAAGAGACCCAACAATCCAAGATATGTACAAAAACACCAGGTCTGCACGTAACATCACACTTGTTCACTTCTCCTGAACCCGGCATCAATGGTAGGGGAATTGGAAAGGTTGGTGTACCAAGGAGGTTGTTGACCTAGAACCCCCTGGAAAAAGTTGCATGGCAGAATGACATAGAGAGTTCTGGGCATATTCTGCCAACAGTGCCCAGTGGTCCTGGTTTCCTGCCTGTTTCTTAATTGGACTTCATAACCTGGCCATTGGCTTGGGGATGGTAACCAGATATGAGACGGACATTCTCCTATCATCTCCATAAAGCTGGTCCATACATGGGAGGTGAATTGAGCTCCTTGATCACTGACAATGACTTCTTTTTATCTTGTAATGTTGGAATACATGAGTGAATATGTGCCCTGTAATTTCAAAGGCTGAGGGGAGAACAGGGAGGGGAATCAACCTTAGAGACCAGCTGCTGACACTTAATGGGCTAACTGGACAACTGCATTAGTGAGTACAGGTATAGATGTTCACATTAAATATACCAGTGATTGTGTATATGTCATTGTAATTACACAGTACATTTAGTATGCAATTGTTTATTCTCTAAAGTGTTTAGCGTAAAAATGTTGTGTCCTGTAGAGGGTGCCATTACCTTTCACAAACAGTGTGCAATGGGGTTTACGTTAAGCCCACACTGAATTAGAGAATATAGTCTGAATGTAGTTGAATGTAGTTGCTCTGAGAATTTGACAGCCTCCTTCTTCCCTATCCACCAAGGCAAGAGGCTACCTTATATTCAGACATTACTTCACCAATAGGCCATTCTCAGTGCATGAATGACATTGAGATAACTTATAATTCCACGTTAAAGTGTATTGTGCTATTATGAGAGTATCGGACACGGCACTACTGTTATACTGAAACCCCATGTGCACTTACTGAACACTGTCTTATTTTTATACTGTGTAGGTGCACACAGCCTTGTTCTTTTCTATGCCCAATTTGTGTTATGAACTTCTATCATTTTAATAGCAGTTCATTTCTGACCACAACGTCTAATCAGGGGTGGATGTACTGCCTACAGGGACAAGACTAAGTAGACTAAGTAATCTGGAACGCACTAGTTCCCAACCCTGGCCCTGGAATACCCCCAGTTCTGTACATTTTAGGTCCCATTCACACATGGCATTAACATGTGTCCTGGGAGATCAGATCACAAGTGATCACCGTTAAGTACAGGTGTGAACGGGATCAAATGCGTCTTGAAGATTCATTAATATCTTATTGCTCAGACCACACTCTGAGGTGGTCTGGGACACATATGGCCATGTTCTTTTAGCAGTGTGTACACAAATATGTCCTGGGCCCATCTGAAGGACTGCCTACTCAACTGATGTCCTCTGAATATGTGGAAGTAGTGCACCAATGGCGTCATATTAAAGTGTTGTATTGTTTTGATTTCTGTATTATGATTTCTTCTTTTTCTTTCTGACTGAACAGGCACAGGAAGGGCAATTCTGCCTCACTCTGGGTAAAAACAACAATGCATTTGTTCTTTGTAAATGGAAATGATGTACATGTTTTTTTGCATACAGAGCAGGAGAAGTGAGATCCTGTTACTTGAGACCCATGTGGATATGCAATCTAATGCCAGGTGTGAACCGACATCATTAGGCTGTCCTTTTGCAATCTGATCGTCCAGGATACATGTTAATACCAGGTTTGAATGGGCCTTAGTGTTTTCTCTGTTCCCAATGCATGTGTTTCAAGTAATCAGTTAATTAATAGCCCTTTCTAATAGCCACAAACAGTCTGCCCCATCAGCTGTACTAATTATTATTTACAGATCTGCTGGGTACCAAGACATTAGTCCCATTTCTTTGTGAATATGCAGACTTCTTCTCAAACCTGGTTGTTTCTGTTAGCACTAAATGGTGAACCACAACTCATCCTTGCTTGCAAAGACTAAGCCTTTGGTGGATGCTCCTTTTAAACTCCACATTGATGACCTCATCAGTTACCAGTTAAATTGCTAATTGTGGAACCTTCCAGAACAGTGGTATTTGTACAACCTTTTCAGTCTTATTTTGCCTCTGTCCCAACTTTTTCTTAGTGTGTTGCAGACATCACAACCCACCATCAGAGGTCTTGTGGAGTCCATACCTTGATGAGTCAGATGAGTCTGTTTTTGGTTGTATAAGAAGGACCAACACTTTATTAGGCAGGTGGTTTTAATATTATGGCTCATCGGTGTATATGACATTTTTTATTGTATATATGAATTGTTCACATTTCCTGTTTAATTTAGTACTGCTGAAAAGCTTTTGATTTATATTGAAGCCCTAATACAGAGAAAACCTTAATCAAAAGCAGAGTTGTAGCGAAAGGCATATGGATGTCTCTAAGCCAGCGGTTCTCAAACTGGGGGCCGGGGCCCCCCAGGGGGCCGCAAGAGGGCACTAGGGGGCCGCAGAAAAGCAGTTTTTTTTTGTTTGTTTTTTTAAAAATAAAATTTAAAAAGCATACTCCAGCAGAATTTTGGGCCAGCATTGATAATGAATACAAGGAACTAACACTTCAGGCCATGAGGGTACTG
>JAOVVG010000018.1:8948035-8959813 GCA_028566375.1 Leptodoras nelsoni
AAACTGTAAAATTTTAAATAAATATCATATTTTGTAAATTGCAAGTTTATGTTAATTAAACCCTAATATGTTAAACCAAACAGTAACAAGGTAATATTCTTAAGTGTTTTTATGTTCTTGCCCATTATAGGGTTAACATGTTTGCCACCATTGCCAGCTGCTTGACTTTTGGAGTGTTACAGAGATTTTTTTGGCTAAGTTCAGAATTTCTGTACATTGTACATTTGCTGAGAGCCTTAAATATGTATTTGTGTCTTTTTATCTCAGGTTTCAATTCTAGACAGAAAATACACATCTAAATGACTCTCATTAAACTACTAAACTATGTACATCATCATTACTAGCATCCATCATGCTTTTTTCTGTGCTGTCAATCTCCACCATTTTTGCAATCTCCTGTTATCCTCTTTTTGTTTCTTGAAACACACACACACACACACACACACACACACACACACACACAAACATGATCTGCATAGCCAGGGCAGCAGAAAGATTCACTAGGAATACACCACTGCAAGCCAAGCCACCGGATACATCCTAATCTCAATCTCTCTCTCTCTCTCTCTCTCTCTCTCTCTCTCTCTCTCCCCCTCTCTCTCTCTCCCTCTCACTCTCTCTCTCTTTCTCCCTCTGTCTTCTCTCTCTCTCCCTCTATTATTTGCTCACACATTCCCCCTACCTCTCTCTCACTCCCCCCCTTCTCTCTGCACCTCTCCGAGTGATTTCTGCTCTGCCCATCTGCGTTTCCACACTGTGCGCCAAGCTGGGGTCGACAAGCTGGGATAAAGCACGGGACAGAGGTAAGCATTCAACTGCAGTATCGCTTTCAATCTCCTCTGCCATATTGAGTGGCTGTACTGTATGTGTGTGCATGTGTGTTTGTGAGTGTATGAGAATCTATGCAGTGCAGCAATGCAGCACTACAGCACTACTCTTTTCATCTCATCTTTTCATCTAAATTTTACTTCTTGCTTGATACCATGTTAAAACCATCTTATAAATTATGTCGTAGCCTCCCTTAGATTCACAGTATTTTTTTAACATCAGCACACAATAATAATTATACTGGAATCAGTATATGTGTTAGATGCAAACTTGTACATTCATGTGGTGGTTCCAGATCATTATTCTTTTTCCCCTGTTTTTGATATTGAAATACTTTATTAACACTAATATTAAAGTTAAGACTGATACTTTTTAGATGTTGTGTGTACTCAGTTGCTCAAGGATACAATACATCTACAAAACTTCAGGTTTAGTGAGTTCCAGCTTGAGAAAGTGTGATCTCAGTGGATTCAGAAGCCAGGTTATTTTCACAGGACGTAAGGCTTGCCAACATGTTCATCACAGGTGCAGGTCTGAACTCTCAGGAACATGAAGTGAGGGACAGATGGGAAGTGCTGTGATTCTTGTGACAGAACTGAGGAGATGCCTTTCCTCTGTTGTTTTGTAACAAGTTGGGCGTAATCTCCTTCTATGTGTTACTGGGCATAGTTACTTTTTGTCATTCTGTCCATGACAGGATATATCAAAAGAATGTTGGGTGGACGATTCACAGTTATTATTCATCCATACTCTGCAGCAATGATGTCAGTGAATCAGATCACGGCCTGTCAGTCTGGACTTTGTTACTCATTCTATGGGCTGTGAATTTGGATCTTGCTGTACCTGAGGCTTAAGCTGCCTACTGAATAATGACAAATGTGAAATGATGGGTTTCTCCTTTCAGAACGCTAGCCATCTGTAACATTGGATGGATGTTAAGTTATTTTTCTCTGGGCATTTCATCTTGACAAGTGTTTTGAAATGTGAAGCAAGGAAAGTTTATGCGAAAGTCTATCAGCTAAGTATTGTATGGGTTGATGTCCACTATGATAGTGGTGCTGTTTTCTGCCATATTTTACAGGAAGTGTACTTTGCTCAAGAACCAAGAATGGCATTTATTTGTGCTTTCTAATTTAGGCACTAACCAGTTAATGGTCATGACAGCCTTCTGATTGATTGACTTTGCTCCTACTCAAGTCCAGATTAACCATCACTAACATACATTCACCGATCTGGCATAACATTATGATCACATTCTTTTCTATTGTAGTCCATCTGTTTCTCTACATGCTTTGTTAGTCCCCTTTACTCATTCTGAGCACTGCAGTGATACTGATGTGGTGGTGGTGTGTAAGTGTGTGTTATACTGGTGTGAGTGGATCAGTTTTTAAACACCTTAGTGTCCCTGCTGGACTGAATGCAGTCCACCAACCAAAAATGTCCAGTCACCAGCATCCTGTAGGCAGCTTCCTGTGAGCACTGATGAAGGATTAGAGGATGACTAACACAAACTGTGCAACAACAGATAAACTACTCTTTCTGACTTTAAATCTATAGGGTGGAGCAATATGGTGGATGTGCACAGTAAGTGAACACAGTGTTTAAAAACTCCAGCAGCACTGCTGTGTCTGATCCACTCATACTAGTACAGCACACACCAACACACCACCACCACCATGTCAGTGTCACTGCAGTGCTGAGAATGATCCACCACCCAAATAGTACCTGATCTGTGGTGGTTCTGTGGGGGTCCTGACCATTAGAGAACAGAGTAAATGGGACTAACAATGTATGTAGAGAAACAGATGGACTACAGTCTGTAATTGTAGAACTGCAAAATGCATCTATATGGTAAGAGGAACCGAGAAAATGGACAATAAGTGTGGAGAAAATTAGGTGGTCATAATGTTATGCTTGATCGGTGTATGTGTTTAAATCTGGCAACAGCAGTGATATTACTTCATATTAGCATCATATTAGAGAATATAGTAATCATCACCTGATGGTGGAACCAGAAAAAAAAAACCCCAGTGAATTCCTAATGAATACTGGCATTCTTGCCTGCTGTGAATCATTCTGGCCTTATTCATGTACTCTAGGGCTATACTCACTCTATTCCCTTTAAAAACACACAAACACACACACACACACACACACACACACACACACAACTAAACAGATTATTGTGGCACAGCCAGAGACACGAGAGAGAGAGAGAGAGAGAGAGAGAGAGAGAGAGAGAGAGAGAGAAAGAGAGTCTGAGCTGACACCGCAGAAACCTGCTCAGACTCCTGATGAGGCATCACGTAAATTCTGCTGCAGAGAAAGTCTCTCTCTCTCTCTCTCTTTCTCTCTCTCTCTCTCTCTCTCTCTCTCTTTCTCTCTCTCTCTCTTTGTCAGCTCTGATTCTCTCTCTGTCTTTCTGTCCCCCCACCCCAGACTGAACATAATCCAGTCCAGCCTCCCACTCACTTTATTCCATAGTACAAAACAGCTGTGATGTACTGCTTAAGCCTTATCTGTAAAGTCCCCATCATTCCACAGATGGAATATCTCTAGTTTGCAGACATATGTACACTCTCTAGTAGATTCTTCTGTAAAAATGAGAATATCAAGGGCTTGATGGCAACATGTTTTAAGGTAAGTTGGGTCTTGTATTCACTAGGGATGTACATTTGGGTCATTTCCACAGCTCAAGTATTTGACCGTGTACTTAAATAGCAATTACTCTAATTTCCAGGTGTAGTTAGAGGTGCTGATCTTGCAATGACTTACTATCTGTCCTGTTGTATTTGTGCTCTCGCTAAAACTTAATGACAGCAAAACATTAGCTAATAAATTTGTGGTCTGTTTCTATTCAAAATGTACTTAATACAGCAAGTACAGTAACTATAAAAGTATAGTTATATAAATATATTTATTCATGGCTAAATTAGGGAGAGTTTAATGTAAATTAGGTGTATATGAACATGGGGCTGAGTCACCATCTGAACTGGATGGGCTTGTCAATCAGATGGATCAGATTTGTTTGTAACTCATTAATTCATTTGGAAAGTTGTTGATCAATGATGAATGAATATGAGAGTTAGAGAGTTGAATGTTCAATTAAAGAAATAAATAGATTAGAATATAAATAGAGTTTTTATATTAGATATAGATATTTAATAATTTATATGTCATCAAATTTTATTTTATTTATTTAATCCATTTTTTTATGCACAGATTTAAATGTATTGAATGTACAAACACAAACTATTCAAATTAGACAAAAATAGACAAAATAGACACATTTCTGTGAAACAAACTGGGATTGTATGTGGCAATACGTTAAAGCCCAGCTCTGCAGTTCCCTCTTCTTTCTACAATCCATAACAGCATGAGACAGCAGAAATGTGAGCTGAGTGTTATAAATCAAACTTTCTCCATGTCACACAAATCACACATTCACTCAGAGTATTTCTTACAGCTCAGTTGTTCTTACCCAGGAATTCGCCTTTGAGAACCAAAGCACGGCCACCTGATCAGTGATACTGAAACTCAGTAGTCCTCTACATCTAATCAGATCTTAAGCAGTATTTTCGCAGTGAGTGCAATGCCACCGTGCAGTTTTCTATTTGAATATCAGTTAGTTTCAATGAGAAATTAGAGTCAGAGCAAAACTCTTGAACACAGGAATCAAGTTTCTTGATTTGTCCACCTTAAAATAACTTTTACTCCTCTGATTACTTTTTCATCCTGTTAAGCAAACACTCATTGATACCTTATGTAATCCCAGTTTTGTATGTTTGCCCCAACACATGAATTTACTCCTCTTGGCTGTTACTTCAGGACAATGCAATAGTCTCTTCTGTAATTTTAAAATATATTATACAGAAATATAATCAATATTACAAACAGTTATTCCATCACCAAGCACTTTATTAAGAACACTATAGTAATACTGGTTAGGGCCTCCCTTTGGTCTAAAAACAGCATCAGTTCTTCATAGCATGGATTCCACAAGACATTGGAAACATTCCTTTGAGATTCTGGTTCATGTTGACATAATTGAATCACACAATTCCTGCACATTTTTTCAGGTTCACTTTCATGATTCTAATCTCCTGTTAACCATTTTAAGATGGCTTTTGCTTTGTGACATTGTGCATTACAATGCTGGTTGTAGGCATTAGAAGATGGGTAAATTGTGGCCATGAAGGGATGCATATGGTCAACAACATTACTCATATAGGCTGTGGCATTCAAGTGGTGATTGGTTGGTATTAATGGGCCCAATGTGTGCCAAGAAAACATTCCCCACACTATTACACTACCTCCACCAGCCTGGACTGTTGGCACAAGGCAGGTGGGGTCCATGCATACATGTTGTTGGCACCAGTTTCTGACCCTACCATCTGTGTGCCTCAGCAGATATCGAGATTCCTCAGACCAGGAATCTTTTTTCTGAGTTGAGTTTGATGTCCAGTTTTGGTGAGCCTGTGCCCACCGCAACCTTAGCTCTCTGTTCTTGGCTGATAGAAGTGGGACTCGATATGGTCTTCTGCTGTTATAGCCCATCTGCCTCAAGGTTTCACATCTTGTGCCTTCTGAGATGCTTTTATGCTCACCACAATGGTACAGAGTGATTATCTGAGTTACTGTAGCCTTTCTGTTGCTTCACACCAGTCTGACCATTCCCCATTGACTTCTCCTACTGTGGAATGGCTGCTCACTTCATGCTTTTTCTTTACTGCACCATACTGATTTAACTCTAGAGGCTCTTGTGTCTAAAAATCCTAGGAGATCAGCAGTTATAGGTCAACATTCTGATGGTTGATGTGAACATTACTAAAAGCTGCAGGCCTATATGTGCATGCTTGTATGCATTGCACTGCTACCATACAGATAAAATGCTCAGTGGGTGTATGCTGTATGATATAAAAAGTCATAGATTTGGCTATTGCCATAACATTGTCTTGAACTGGTCAGTGACGTATAGTATTTCGATTGATGTGGATATTCATACTATAATATCAGATTTCTACAGAAGAAATTATTTCCACTCCATTGCAGCAGTGAGGAAATGTCTATGATCTTAGACACTTCTGAATATGTACTTACTGACAGCTCCAGGGGTCCTGGTTTAACACAAGCATGACCAAAGCTAAGGCAGCTTGGCTGCTCTGTAGCCCACTCACCTGCTGTGAAGCGATAAATGCCCTTGTCTTGGTAATGACTCTCAGTGTATTTGAAGCACCGACCCCCACATTTACGGAGTGTGCAATAGCGAAGTTGATGTCAAAACCAGGCAAAAGCAAAGCAAATTTATCTGTATTGTAAGTTTCATAAACATATTCAAGATGTGCTTCATGTATTTTATTTCGCGGACACGTACTGCCGGATGGTAATTTTGGTGTATCCAGCAAAAAATCAAACATCCACAGCTTGATTTCTAATCCTAACAAATGCTCTTATTGTAAAATATATTGTATAACAATATTTTTTGGCAAACACTTAGTACCTACTTGACTTTGTGCAAGTGTACCTATAAGAATTGATGTTGGTTTGAAGGCAAAGAGTAGTACCACGAAATATTGATTGGATTTAAATATTTCTTTTGTTCACTCATTTAGCATTTTGTAAATTGATAAAAAATAAACAGTTTGTATGTTTGAAAGCATTCTTAGTTTACAGTTTCTCTAAGACTGCAAAGGAAGCTCAGCTTCCCGTAAAATGTCAAAAATTAAATGGTCAAATACATACAGTTGTGTTAACATTTCATTGACTACAAATGTCAACATGCTCATCTCAAAGACTTTTCATACATTCCTGTGGCATCAATGCATTTGCCCATCGAAAACTCGCAGGTATTGGATAAATTACTTTGTCCATGATTTTGTCCCGCCCCCAGACACTGAACGTCTCTGGGGGTGAATGGAGCTGTGGGCGGGTCTGGATGCGGAGCATCTGCAAGATGATTGAATTCTGTTTTGATTGACAGCTATTTTGAGATCTACACCATCTCTTAATCACTGGGAGCTTCAGTCCCATCGCAGATTTTGCGAGTGAAGTCGAAAGACAAACAGCAACCCATTTCTTGGTATTTGCTTGGTGAAATTACTTGATCATTTCCATTGTTCATTTTGTAATTAAAACACACTCATAGTATTTCCTTGTGTCAGTTTAACATAATTTAAACATTTCCTTGTTTGAATTTAACATTCATACTGTTGGCTAGATCAGAGTGAACTAGCCAGCTAGCAAGGTTCACATGATGGCATACAATGTTAATATTATCATAATATTTGTATCTGATTTTGGCAAAGCCATTTGATAGTCTTCCTTACAAAAAAAGAAAGCAGGGCAAATCAACACCTAAGATTGATTTGGTGAAAAAAGTAGGGAAAAGTAGGGAAAGGTCTTTTCAGCTCTCCTGTTATGATAGCTGGTAAGTTAGCTGGCTGACTGGAAGTGCTGTGACAAAGAAAATGTACTGGTGGCCATGCCTTTTGATTAAATCACCTCAGGAATCATGTATTGTCTGGTAAAAATGTGGTTTTGGGGATCTGTCTACCTTTGATTGGGCATATAAAAAATTAAGTTAAGTTGCCTGGGCAGGGTCAGGGCTGAACATGCAATTAAAGAAGGTGCTCACATTCAAGTGGCAAAACATAATGTAACAGTCAAACAAAACAAAACAATTTAGGGGGCATGATGACAGTAGTGAATCATGAAACAAGGGGAATTACAGGGAGTTTCACAGAAACATTATCTAAATATGACTCTGCCCTGTCCTTTCAGAGAGAGAGAGAGAGAGAGAGAGAGAGAGAGAGAGATGGCAATGACAGCATGGTATATCTTTAATGAGTACAGTACTGATAATGAAATTCTTGTGCTCTGTAGGGCCTGTGCATGAAGATTTTGACTGCAATTAATAAAATTAATGCCACTAAAGATTTTAATGCAGATTAAAATTTATATTACAACAGCAAAATTTAGCTGATGGCACTGTAATTGTTGGAAAGAAGGAGGGACGATGTCCTCAGGATCAAGAAATTCTAGCCATGTTAGTGTTAATCTTTTGATTGGCTTAATGTCCATGTGGACTTTTGCATGGGTGTGAGAGCAGGGGAAAGAGCTGAGACTGTGGGGTGAGAAAGCATGAAATAATTGAGAATGTGGGGTTGCGAGATGGAGAGCTGTGATTATTTAATTGTAAACTAAATAGGCTTTAATATTCATTAGTCTTTAATATTCATCACGTGTTGAAAATATACATCATACGTTAAATATATGTAAATATAATGTACTGTGACATCATGGGGGAGGGGTCACATGAAGAAGGCATTTTCCACAGCAGTTGCATTTGTTAAAAGCCATAACTTTTTTTTCAAGCAACTCTCAGAACAGGCAGAGAGAATGGCAATCATGCACTCATACACACACATACTTGCTTCATCACCAAGGGGAGAGGGGAGGGGATCACCCATACAAACACACATCCCACTCATGCTAAGTGCACATTTCTTTATCCCTAGCCTGTAATGCATTCCAGGAAAGGTGCCATATCTCTGCCCCAACCACCAAACCAGCCAACCTCCTCCCTAGTTCCGGTGGCAGATCACAGTCCTTGAGCCTCTGTGCAGTCTGTTGCTCACACTGAGGTCTCTCCTGAGCCTCAGGCTCCACGGGGGTAATCCTAGAGTGAGCTTTAATCCTAGAGCCCTTGGGGCTGACAGTCTCTGCACAATGGTCCTTCTACAAAACACAGCCTTCTTCCACAGCCTACAGTGTCAACCTTCTTCTTTGGAGGTGGCAAATAACTGAATGATGCGCTCACAGCCTACAGTGGTGGTAGTTGTGCTGCTTGGGTGCACTTCACACCGCCTCCAGGGATTCATCCACTGACACTGGTGGTACATGTTCAGCTCCTCCAGCATTGGCAACTTCACCCCAAGAGAGCTGTGGTGATCTTGACCTGGCAGTGACATTCCCAGCCTGGGTGCTTGGTGTTCAGCTCCTCCAAGAGTAACAGCTTTACTTGTGGGAGACTGGCACAGGCCGTCCAGCTTTAAGTGTCTGTTGCCTAGTTGCAAATCCCATGCTGTTATATCCAATATGGTCCCAACAGCAGTTAAAAAATCCAAACCTTGGATGCATGGGTCTCCAGTGGGTGCTAACCAGAAAACATGCATCTGCATCAGACCCAACCAACACCACATGCAGTTGCTTTTTGCCCCACATATCCACCTGAGCACCAGTGCCCACCAGCAGTTGCATTTTGCCAACTGTTTGAGCTAGTGCCCTCTGTGTTAGGAAGTATTCCAAGCTGCAAAAGTGAAAGAGCAGACCCCATATCTAGAAGAGCTTTAACCGGAAATCCATTGATATGGCAACAAAAGCACAATCCATGGTGACCATTGGTATCAGACACAAAAGAAGATGAGACTGGGAGCTGCCAGTCACCCTTAGGGCAGCCTTGCTGCCACTTCCTTGCCAGATTAGGCTTGCAGCACTGACTTGCTCTGTGCCTCTGTTTCTTGCACCACCAGCACAGTATCTGCACACCTGCTGGCTACTGCACAACATCATGCGGTTCTTGTCAACATAACCTCCCCCAAGATAAACACCACACAGTTGGCCATACTAACTGCTTCTTGCAGAGTGGCCAGAACAGAAATCTGTATTGGTGCCTCCTCAGGAACAAGTGCATTCACAAAATAAACCAGCACTAACTCCTCTCAGGCTGCTTCCAGAAACGATGGGTATGCCTGCTGGACCATTGTGCTAATCTCAGCTGCCAGCATACTCATACAATCTCCATCTAGACACTGACAAGCTGAGAGGTGCTGCTTGACCACCATAGCCAGCAGCAATCACCCAAAATGCTGCTGGTGCTAGAGTGCTGCTGTCAGTGCCGTCAAGTCATTGTACTGCTTGGCTGATAAATCCGCTTGTGCCTGCAGAGCTTTTCCCATCAGCACCAGGCACAGTTACATCACTGTCTCCACTGGTCTCAAGTGGACGTGGTCTCAAGCTTGGACTCTAGATCATCCTACTTCCAACATCATTGTAACATCATGGAAGAGCGGTCACGAGAAGAAGCCATTGTCACCAGTTGCATTCTTTAAAACTAAGTAACTTTTATTCAACTAACTCTCAGGACTGCTAGAACTGCAGGGGCAGAGATAATGGCTCTTATGTGTGCTCTCGCTCTCCCATACTCACTCACCTTAAATAATATTTCTAATAATTAAATGATATGGAGATCAATTGTAGAACTGTACTGACAAAAGACCTGAACAAATCCATGAAATGTGTCAAAACACACACACAGGCACACACACACAAACTTGCTTCCTCACCAAAGGGTGTGGGGAGGGGGAGACCACACAGTGTTCAGTTACAATTAACATGAGGTGCCACACCTCATGTTAAGTGCACCCCTAGCCTGTTATGCAGTGCTCAACCACTGAACCAGCTAACCTTCTCCCTATTTCCAGTGGTGGGTGGCACAGTATACTTTGTGCAATACCTCTCCAGTCCACCAGAGTTCATGCTCACCACAGTCTATCTCACCTTTTTCTCTGTTACTACTTCCTATATAAACATAGTGCAAACTCATTCACATTGCAAAATCCTGCTGAATATTCTTTCAGACATTATAAGCCATGTTAGTGACAGTAGTTGTCATTATGTGTACTGACCATTGTGTATTGTGTATTTCCAAGCTCTTCAGACAGCCTTTTCTGCTCAAGTGGGATCATTAGATTATGGTAACCATAGAAGAGTTAGTGCAGATCAACTTCCTTGCAGTCCAGCTTGAGTTCATAATATATAGGACTCAAAGACACTTCTTAAAAGCTTCAGATTAGACATAGAATAGACACAGGGCTTTCTAAACTACAGTGCATTTGCTTGTTAGTTATAGAAAGACTGTACACCCCACTGATTTAAATGGCTACAAACCAGGGGCACTGACCTCTCACTTGATTAGGGCCATGGAAAGGCTTGTTCTAGCCTAACTTTGCCCACTGGTAGAACCAGTAATGGATCTGTTGCAGTTTATTTACAATCCAGGCATCATGGTGGCTGATGCAGTTATCTAACTTCTTCAAAGATCCCTCTCTTTTCTTGAAAAGACACTGGAGGATCATGTTTTTTGATCTATATAGTGCTTTCAACACCATCCAGCCCACTCTTCCGAGAAGCAAAATGGAGAGTGCAGAGGTGGACCACCATCGCACCACATGGACAATGGACTACCTCACAAATAGACCATAGTAAGTGCAGCTTAGGGACTGTGTTTTGGAAACAAGCTTTGCAGCACAGGGGCTCCACAGATGACAGTCCTGGCCCCATTCCTCTTTACCCTTTCCACCTACAGACATTCTCTGATATTGACTCTGCTATTGTTGCCTACATCTTTTTTATCAACAAGCAAACACATCTCACCCATTGCAGGAGACAGTCGCAGCACTGGGCAAGTTCTGTGACAGGCTCCCCCAAATGCAGTGTTCAAAGAAGCGATACCTTCTCTTCTGCTTTATCGGCATCACCCTAAGCAGACCACCACACATCCTCTTCATAATAAACAATCTACCCTCTCTTAATTGTTACAAATTATAAAATGCAAATTTGTACCTCATCACCCATGCAATACATGCTGATAACCTCTAATTATTTATTTGTGCAATATTTGCAAACATTTGTAAAATTTTTTTGATTTTTTATATATCATACATTTACAGTTTTGACTTTTAGATTTTATACATCTGGGTGTACTCTGTTTCCCCTCTTGCTGATGTAACAATACAAATTTCCCCTTATGGTTAATGAAAGGCTATTTTATCTTATCTTAAATTACAACCCCAATTACAGTGAAGTTGGGACGTTGTCAGTCAGTCATTTTCTGTACCGCTTATTCCCAGTTATGGGGTCACGGGGGAGCCGGTGCCCAGCCGGCAACTC
>JAOVVG010000018.1:8967623-8982169 GCA_028566375.1 Leptodoras nelsoni
AGTACATAACTCCACATGTTCATTCATAGTTTTGATGCCTTCAGTGAGAATCTACAATGTAAATAGTCATGAAAATACTGTACTGTATTTATTTTAAGCCCATCATTTTATTTTCCTATTTCTCCCCCTACCTAACCATGCACTTGGGTCCAGCCATTCAGGCCCCCTGTAACAGAAAACACTGAAAATGTTTTCATTGTACTTGACTTTGTAAGTGATTTAACAAATTACAGTTTTTAGTTTTTATTGTATGTTTAGAAAGTGTCCCAGCTTTGTTGTTTGCACAATGTAATGAAACATATTCACAATGTAAGGAAATTCGATGTAATAGGACCTGAATGTTATTTGAATGTCTTTTACAAACGTTAATTAACCAAAATGAAAACTCATTGATGCACTAGTGGTCAGAGTGCGAATTACCCCATCATAATTGGGGGGTACCACTATCATATCAGCCATTAACTGCGATTCAGCGCTAAAGTGAGTAAAATGGTACGGTCCACAATAAGGGTGTTTGTCTGAAATTGATTTACATTGAAATGATTCTCCTGTAATAAGAATGCTGAATGGGAGTTCGTTTGAATTATGTAATTCGAACTATGCTAGTGGTAACTGCATTACGCTAGTGAGGAAACCTGTAACGTAAAGGTAACCTGCTGAAAAAGCCAAGTAAAATGATTTTCCAAAGTGCTCCTAAGCCCATGTCTGTGGACCTCTAAATACTGCTTTTGGAACTAAATAAATGAAGAATGTACATTTATTAGATTACTCATTATGGAAAGTGTATTCTACCTGCCTACCTACTTTTACTTTCTTTTTTACTCAGCACTTTCCATTTCGCTCTTACTCCTGCAGCTCTTAGCTCAAACTCACCAGTCAATTGTTTTCCTAATTTAATCTCATCTGAATTACTTTAATGCATCAGTCATATTCTGACACTTAAAATCTGTTGCCTGGTTGAATCAATGCATAATTATGTGACTCTAGTCACTTTAGTTTAACATGTTATCCGTTCAATTAATATAAACTATTGCGGGAAAATGCCTGGCAGCTATTTTGTCAACAAATTAATTCAATAGATCAATCCATGTTACTGTTTTTGTCAGCAAACGTAAATTACAGGCAACCTACTACTCCAGTGGAATGTCTTCTTTGTTGGTGATAGTTGGATATCGTCGGCTGCCACCCTATTGCTTCAGAGTATGTAGTGGGTGGATGCTAATATTAATCATCTTTACATGTACTATGAATTTGACACAGAACTACTGTGGTAGGGGGACTTAATATCACAGAACTGAATTCTCAATAATGGGACAAAATATACTTGGACAGCCATCAATTTTCCTGGAAACTGCACCGTTTACCTATGTTTGGGAAACATTGGATTATATAATATGCAACAGAATAAAGTGGAGTCAGGTGTGATTCTACTGAATTCATATTTTGCTTTGAATTTAGTTTTTAAAAATACTTCTATGTGCGTTTTATCTACTATATGTAGAGACTGAGAGTGTGAGAAGGACCAAGAGGTTGGTCCGTCCTTCTTCACAGCTCCATGTTTCCTGAAGCCAACTCAGACTCTCCTGCTCGTCTCTCCACCAGACACCCTGGCTCCCCGGCTATGATCTACACGTAAGTACAAAAATGTAGCAAAATCATAATCCCACCACCATGTTGTAATGCTAAAAGTTGTTTTGCAGCGTAGATCACAGAGCAGGACTTATTTTTAAATACAGCTTTAAACTTACCATACTCTGGTGCAGCAAGTTGCATTGCCACTGCACAGCTTCAGGGTCTCTGGTTTAACTGTGAGCATGGGTTTCTGTCTGTGAAGATGTTCTTTGTTTTTTTCCCCACTGTCCAAAAACATTCTGGTAGGAGGATTGTCTCCTGCCCCTAGATGTGTGTGTGTATGTGTGCATGGTGCCCTGTGTTGGACTGGTGTCCCATCTGGGGTGAATTCTCTGGCTTTGTGCCCACTGTTCTCAGAATAAGTTCTGGACCAGTGTACTGTGCTGTGTGCTTCAGCTCTTTTCTTTTCTTTCTGTCTGGATAATCATTACAACTTTTTAAAAATCATTCGTTATTGTACTTCATCTATAATTCATAGTGTAGCCCTGTGACATGACACCGTCTTCCAAAGCCTCACCTTCGTAGCAGAGTTTGGCTGTTCCAGTTTTAAGCTCCTACACAGCTGTTTATGTTTCAGTTAATGACTGTGTTTCAACCTACATGTGAAACTGATGATCATTAGCACCTGTTTGGTATATTTGGTTGATCATACACCTGACTATAATCCTACAAAATCCCTTACTTTGTGCAAGTGTACTTAGGAAATGCTGCTGGTTTGAAGGCAAAGGGTAGTAACATGAAATACTGATTGGATTTAGATTTGTTTTCTTCACTCACTTTGCAAATTGATAAAAAATAAACAATTATTATTTATATGTTTGAAAGCATTCATAGTTTACAGCACACTGCCTAACAACTGCCTAAAACTTTTGCACAGTACTGTATAATTCACATAATTAGATTATTCTGCAGTTCACAACCAGTGATGCCAAAAGCTGTTTGGAATAGCTAGACATATGTACTGAAATAAGGAGTTAATGCTTCTCATCCTCACTGAAAAGTAAAAATATGAAAAACTGAAAAACTAAAAGGATTACCTTCTTTGTTGCAGTGCTCGATATGGGAGCCCCAAAAGACAGCTTCAGTTTTACAGGTACCGTAATTTTTTTTAATCCTTCATGTGCGGTTAACACACCCTATACATCTGGAGACATTATTGTTGCATCATCACTGTAGTTTGTACAGATCAGAAATTTCTCAAGAAAAGTTGCTTTCCAATCAGCAAGTACCACATTCAGAATAACACAAAGCTGGTTATAGAAGTTTTATATTTAGGAAGGTTGTGCCATGTGTCATGTGAATGGTCTGTGCTAAATGCCTGTTTTCAAGTGTCTTTAGTAAAATACAGTACAGGAAATGAAGATTTAATACAGGGACATTTAATACAAGGACATTCTTTATTAATGTTGACATTTCAATTAAACAGGGCATATGCTTCATTTTAATGCAGTGTGTGAGTCAGTGGCTTTCATGTAATGTTCATCTACTTGTGTTTTTACCCTTTGGTGCACCCTCAGTAGACAGCATTATTGATCAGCAGGAAACAAACCATGTGACTTACACTTAAGGGAAAACTGTGTACTGCTGGAAAGACTAACTAAGCGTTTCTATGCTTTGTTGATTAAGCATCAATCACAGCTTTTATTCATAACTACTCTATAAGACACACATATGCAAACCCCACAAAAAAATAAGATAAAAGAAATAAAAATTTAAATATGCAGTTTGTTCATTCACTTGGACATTTTTTTTTAACAAATCCCTTTTCATGTAATCCCAAACTTGATGTTGAGATCAGGGCTCTGTGGGGGTCATACCATCACTTCAAGGGCTTCTTGTTCTTCTTGATGCTGAAGATAATGTTTGGGGTCGTTGTCTTGCTGCAGAATAAATTTGGGGTCAATCATACACCTCCCTGATGGTACTGCATGATGAATAAGTCTCTGCATGTATTACTGAGCATTGAGGACACCATTATTTATTTATTTATTTATCATTATTTATTTAACAAAGTCAAGTGTTTTCAATAATGAACTTAATTCTATTTGATAAATATAAACACATTTAGAAAGCGATGCCTGCAACACACTCAAAAATAAGAACAAGACAAATAATACAAGTAAAACTGTTCTGAAAGGTTCCACAATGAGCAGTTTAACTTCTAACAGATAAGGTCATCAAGACTGAGGAACCACCAAAGGCTTATTCTTTGCAAGCAAGGATGGGTTCACCTTTCAGGGAATCAGGGGAAATCTTGGTGCCTAAAGACTAAAGGGTGGAAACCGCTGCTGAATGTGTGTGACCATTAAACCCTCAGGTAGCATTGTTTGAGAATATATCATGCTATCGCGATGGACATAGCCACATGGGCTCAGGAGTACTTTGGAAAACCATTGTCACTTAACACAGTCCACTGCTGCATCAAGAAATGCAACCTGAAGCTACATTATGCAAAGAGAAAGCCAGATATAAATTTTGTGCTGAAACACTGACAAGATTTCTGGTCCCATAGTCATCTGAGATGAACCAAAAGACAGAGGAAACTTCTGTGAGTTCATGTTTCAACTTGTTTTTGGAAAAAATGGACGATTTAAAAAGACTATCCAGACTCTTACCAATGAAAAGTGCAAAAACCTGCACAATCCAGTGATGGCATGGGGGTGCATCAGTGCCCACAGCATAGGTGATCTGCTTATTATTTTGCTATTTGAGTTATGATTGATGCCAAGGCTTATACTGGTATTTTAGAGAGACATATGCTGCTGTCAAGACGATGTCTTTTACCAGGAACTCAATGTCTATTTCAGCAGGACAACACCAGACCTCATTCTGCGTGAGTTACAACAACATGGCTTCATAGACATAGACAGAATGTGCTTGACTGGCCTGCCTATAGTCCAGATCTGTCTCTTATTCAAAATGTTTTGGTGCATCATGAAGAGGAGAATCAGACAACGGTGTGCACAGACTGTTGGGCAGCTCAAGTCTTGTACACAGCAAGAACGGGCAAAAAATCCACTTGCAAAATTAATAGAATTTAATAGAATTAAGTTTGCCATAGAAAACAGAGAAATCTTTTCTTTGTCCTTTTGCCTCTTAAATAGAGGTTCAAGTGAATTAATAAATGACAGATTTCAGTTGGTATTGTATTTTTAGAAAGTGTCCCAACTTTTTTGGAAATGGTGTTTGTTTATTGAATGTTATCTTGTTAAACTGGTTTCCTGTGTAAAGATAGCCTTGTAAGATCATCGATAGCCAAATATATCCTGTCTGAGTGACTGAACAACCTCTTCTTAAGTCTACCTCCGCTTACAGTAAAACATTTGATGCAGCCAGTAATACACAAGGCTTGTATGTAGTTTGACGCATACGACAGTGTAGTTCTAGAGTGACTGGGTTCTAGTATGCCATTCTGACTTGCTTTCTTCTGCCTGTATTGTGTGCTTGTATGTTTGAGTTTCATGCATAAACAAAGAGCAGCGCAAGCAAAAAATGTCTGTTAGTACTGAATCTTGACCTATAATCTCAATTGTGAAAGGCTTTTAGGGGGGAAAAAAGCCTCCTGAATTATTTAGGCCATGATTTATTTGCCATGTTCAGCAGAACATACTTGCACTGCGGTAAGCTAAAAAAAAAGATGTTTATTTCTGTGACATCAATCATGAGAGGTGGGACCCACATCAGTGGAGGGGGGCGGTGCTTCTCTGGCTATGCGTTAATTGTTGTAAAGCACTCTTAAACACTCACTGCTGCTTAGATAAAGCAGTGTCCGCTATTTTACTGCTGCCTTTTAAATGAGCAGCGTCATGCAAAACTCCTACCTGCGTCGAGTGCCAAGTACCCGGGTGAGTACAAGAGCATTGTTTCTGCTCAGGGATGCTGCATGGGCATGCTGCCCACACCCAGAGTTCTGTGTCAGGCTAGAGTAGATTAGAGTGGCATGATGTTAGGTCAGACCTTGGAGACTGAAGCAAGACTTGTTTTTGATATTTGTTTCTGCTGTCAGGAGGGCTAAAGCAGTAATGGAGAGTCCTTCAGATTTGGTGGCTTTTTTTGTAGACATGGTGCCTTTGACCTGTAGTTGGAAACTTTTCTATATGGAGCGCATACTTTTGCTCATACTTGACTCATAGCCGTATGACACATGCAGCCAGAAATATGGGAAAGGTTTGTATCTGAATTTTCTCATTGACATACGATGAGACTGATATTTTTTATTTGTTTGTTTGTTTCACATTTCCACATCTACTGCATAGGTGTGATTTAAGTACATAATATGAAGGTTTATCTTAAGAGGTTTTTAATGAAGTGGACAGCGGGTGTTTTATGATCTTATCTAAGATCTTATGTAATTCTGTGTGAATAACACAATCTATTTCTAACAGATATACAGTATATTTAAGCATGTATAAGCATAAGCTGTATATAAGCATGAACATTCATTGATCTTGATGTACAGGTTAACATTATTGTTTTATATACATAGCCAAAAATGGTTAAATTTAAATTTGGGTTAAGTTATAAATCTAATCAAATGGTTATAATTCTAATCTAATCAATAATTCTAATTCAAATGGGCAGTCTAAACTCAAAATAAGAAAAAAAAATGTATATAAACCACTGGGGAACAAAGGAAGCTGGTCAAATGACTTATAATTGCAGCAGTAACAATCGCAAGACTTCTCAATATGTAAGAAACAGATAAATGTATAGACAGACCATTTATCACAAGGAATGGGTGCAAACTATAATTGTTGGGAGTAGTCAGGGTTTGGAGATTTGGAGCAGGAGCAAGGAAACTGAGTTGGTAAGATGTGCTGTGTAGAACACTAGGTGGCATCATAACATTGGCATGGAGGATGGAGGAGTCTAACCAGTGAGATACAAAGCTTGAAAAGGGACAATATCAGGCTGAGACATTATCAGGCTGACAAGAGAAGTCAAACATTGTTTAAGATGGCAGCTAAGACAGCACCAAGCTGAGACTCAGCACCAAGCTGAGACTGAGACTGACACAAGATCTAAGCAGATCTATGATCTAAGAAAGTGACTAGGAGACTCAGTATATGTTAAATGGGGGCAGGTCTTTAAAACATTGTACCAAGTAGCAGGTTCAAAGTGTCTTTTTTTAAATGTAGTCTTTTTTATTGAAAAATGTAAATAGGCAGGATAGGGTTGGCAGAAAACACTTGATAGCAGTGCACTCATAGAGCATATTATAAATATGGTGAATTATACAACTACATCAAAACTAAGGAAATGCATATTATATTTAGGAGAGGTAAGAATTAAGTTAGGAATTTAAGGAGATTTAGGGTGATATTTTGTCACAAACCTGTGGTGAAACTTGAACAGTGCTAGTTACAGTTGTTTCTCTGCCAGCCTTAGTACATACCATTTGCATGTCAGCCATTCACCTTTGCCCATGCCACCAGGGACCTGTCCGTTTGCATGCACAAGAGCGTCTTTTCCCAGATAACTGTCAAAGCCCACGGGTTTCCAAACCATGTGCCAGAAGTCCCACTATCAGTTAAACTAGCTTTTGGGGTTTCCAGCTCATCCAAATGGGCTGGGAGCTACGGATGGCTCTGATTACAATGCATGAGTGTGTGTGTGGTGTTGTGTAGGAGAAGGGGCCGGGGCTATTTAAAGCAGAGTTTCTTTCCACGTGGGTCGATTATTCTCTGTCCTGCTACTGTACTTCCCTCACTCTTCCCTTTGCTTATGCCTGATTGAGTCTACTTGTGGGCCAGCGTCAATTCCAAGCTCACCCTGGTGGGTAAGCAGATGTTTGCCACTCACAGAAGCAGTTTGACTGAGTTGTGTGTGAGCCATGGTGGCCGCCGCCTCAGCCGACAGCAAAGTTTCCCTTCGGAACCCCTACAGGTGCCCAAGGTGGGCAGCAGTGCGCGCAGGAGCAGCAGCAGCAGTAGCCGACTTCTCTCGCTCTCCTTCAGTGAAAGCATGCGAAGTGAAATCGATCGCTACCTGTCTGAGCAGAATCTGTACCCGCTGCGCAAGGACAGAAGTAATCACGATGACCTGAAGGGGCTAAGAGAGGTGCGGGCAGCTGCGCAGCTCAAGAATCTGGAGGACTTCCTAAGGAGCAATGATGTGTCTCTGCAGGATTGCATGGCCTATCATACAGGCATGAAGTACAGGTAAGAATGCAATATGAAAAGAAACTGATTTTAAAGCCAGACTACTGGGAGAGGATGGAACTGAAAAGTTTGCTGAAAAGGTGGTGTTATTAATCTATACAGCTTTAATTTTAGGTTTGTGTGTTTCTGAGGTCTTTCTTGAGATGAGTGGAATCTGATGCTCACTTTGTAATTTTACAGCCTCGATATTTTAGCAGTGACTTGTCTCAGCTTTGCATGGGGCATTTTGTTTGCACATAATGTGTTTAATTTGCTAACATTACTGTGACATCACATTTTATGCAATTAAAACATGTAGCATTTGCGTGTACTTTACTGAGAAAAATGACTTGACAAACCCTGAATGTATATTTAGAGTAGTTTAAACAAGTCAGCCATGGCCAAATCTGATACAAAACTAGTGCAAGCACTTGTGACTGACATTCAATTTTGTGATTGGGACACCTTTTTTACCTTCTACATTGTTCTTAATTTATTCCAGTGACTAGAATTCTATCAGCTGCTGTCGCTTTAAATTTGAACTATGTAGTATTTTTGCCTGTGTACGTGAGTGTCTTCTTTTATAGAGAATAACAGATATTAATTATAGAGTCCTGAGCCAGCCCTCAGCATATGGTCTGGATTAAAGGATCTGTTTTTATTAACTGCTGATATTATAGTGTGACTCTCCTGTGAATGAAGCTCAATTGGTCTCAAAGCCGAAGTTATTTGTGCCTAATTGTTCTTAATAAACCCATGTGGTAGGTAAGCTTTGCCATGCTTACTGTTAGTACTAAATTGTTTTTCAGTTAAAGATTTTATTTGTAAGATATTATTACAACAGGGAGAATACACATTTTTAATAATAAGAAAAACATAAAAGCCCAGGGCCATAAATAAGTACAACAAAAAGTATAAGGAAATGGGTGTATCAGTATTAGTAAAGCTCGGTATTAGAAAGTGTAGTTCATTGTAAAAGAGGGCTATAGCACTACAGCAGAGCAGTGCTACAGAATAACATCAATGTGCTAGCGCAGCAGTGATGCAAGTCATTAAGTTCCTTACCTCTAAATTTTAGAGAGGTTCTGGTTACAGAAATGCTTATACAGAAGCCGTTAGCTACTTTAAAAGGTGCCAGAATGTACAGGTGTTGCCTACTGTCTGCTCACACAGCAAAAATAATGTCTTAGCAAGTGGAAATATCTTAAATATGGTCAAATTCCAGGATGGTCAGGATATTTCCTATTATAAGATTACCGTGAACCAAATATAAGGTTACTAAACCTATTCCTAGGCATATTTTACTAATTCAATTTTTTTTTCTAATTTACTCATTTTAAATCATTTTATTATTCTACTGGAAGATCATTTTCCTTAAATTAGCAATATTATCAGAAATAATACTAGAACTAGAAATTGGTTTCTGTTATCTATTTGGTTAATTGTAAACTTATACCATGAAATACTAGAAACATTTGACTATATTCAAGATATTTACACTTGATGTAATTCATTTGCAGTGCTAGAAGTTGTTTTGTTGTTGTTTAGATTCCCCTATATACCTTTAGTCATAGTGCAATAATTGACATTTCCATTGAAGCAATTTGACTGTAAATGATAATAAGAGGTCATTATTGTGTGTAGCTCAACACAATATAGCCCTGTAAGACACAATGGGGAAGGCTATTACTCCTGCTATTCCAAAACTCGCCACTGTGTGCCACTACATTCGTAACTATTCCCATTCCTGCACAAGTCACCAGTAATCACGTTACTAAAAATATGGATGATAATCCACATACCAACAGGACATGATATGTGTGCTGTCACAGAGGACATTCTGGCCCTTTCTTGCTGTGATGTCCTTCCAGTGACCGCTATATTGAAATATTTCAGTGCTAAATCAAGTCTTTTTTGAGCTCCACAATCCCTGCAATGTTAAGAGATTATACATGAACTTATTAGCTGATTAATTTGTGTAGTTCTACGTAAATTGCTGTCAGTTGCCTAGTATCAGAATCGCAGATACATATTCCATGCAGATGAATTCACATGACAGACATCAAAACTGTTACATTTGAGCGTTGGTGTCAGAGTGTGGTTAAGCAGGCAATACAAGAGTTCATTCTATTAATTGCAGTATTAAAAGGAGGAGCTTGCAGTATAAACACCAGGAAAGATTGATGAAGCAGCTGCGAATAGGTGTTTTGTTGGGTTGCTGACACTATGGTTACAATATTAGGCCATGATTTGTAACACAACTCATACACACTGTCTTTTATACAACATATAATATATATATATGTACATATTTTAACCAATGAGTAATACTAGTGTATGTATAAACTAATCAATGGCCACAGTATTTGAAAAAAAAAACAACCCTAAAAGGCTACTGGTGTTTCTATATCTATATGTACTCTATACATACTCTTTTGGATGGTTGAATCCTATTCTGAAACCCATTTAGGGTTTTTGCCTCCCAAATAAATGAATTATTATAAATGAATTATTTTAAATGATTCTTATTATCCATTTACATTTTCTATTATTTTTATTATTTACTGTAAAGTCATCAAATTATTCAGCGTTCCAGTTTTATTATAAGTTATTAAAATAATTGTATGCCATATGCCCATGACTGCTATGCTCACCCAATAGCAAAACTTTTTCTTGCTGCTCTTCAGGGTAATAATTAGTATGTAATATGCTGCATTGAGGATAGATTTTCTCTCGCTCTGTTCCCTCAGCGCTACATTACATACATCTTCAGAACAACTAATGAAATATGATGCTTTTCTGCTCTACTTGCTTCTCAGTTAAAGCATACTGTATTCTCTTTATACCCATATATATATTTTCCCTTTAATTTATGAATGATATATTTATGGTAAATCTGGATTTTATTTAGTTTGGGACTCGAAATAAAGAAAATATACAAATAAATAAATAAAAAAGAGAGAAAAATCTGAAGGGAATCACTGCCTTTTGCATGACATGTCACTGTAACTAAGAACAGCTAGAGTCTGGTTTAAGCCGTCGGGCTAACTGCATAAACATTCTGCAAATAGGCTCGGGACAGTAAGCACAGCCAAATAAAGGGGTGAGGGGCGTGGGGGCGTGCAAAAAGCAGACCAAACACAGTGACTCAGACATTCTTCAGAGGGTCTGGGTAATGTGAATTTTGGAAGTTGCTTAATAGGCTGTCTATTACCATGTCACTTTATTTCATTCATCATGGCTCATATGTCTGATTAAAGCTAACTGGGACAGTGTGCTTTGGCTGATATTTGGCATGCCGGATACTTATGAAATATACTGTGAGGTCATTTATAAGATCACGACAGACCATAATCTCAAGAGAATTCTTTCATGCTGTTATGAATTATACCAGCAGTTTCCTGTACTGGCTTGCAGGCATACCCAGTTACAGACTTGTGTGGATTTATTTGAAAGAAGGTTGAGTTAGATTTACTTGGAAAGACATTCTTGTGCTGCAGGGGTTAGTGGCCGTGGAGCTGTATAATGCACTTTTGAATGTGTGTGTATGTGTGTGTGTGAAGAGAAAGAAAGACATTGAGAAAGAATGTGTTTTACCTCAGGCCCTACAACTACAGACTCAATATGTTTACATTTTTTAAGCTTGAATCAGCAGGGTCATCCTGCACTCTGGCCAACAATATCTCCTCCATTTCCCTGGACTCAATGAAGGCATGAGTGTGTGTCGGGCTATTTTTGGAGGGCTGAATTTATGTGGACTTTTCCAGCCTTGTTCCTGTGTGCACACTGAATTGGGAATGGCCCTGGAAAAGGCACTGATGTATGCAAAACAAAAGGCCCGGTCTCGAGCTCAGCGTTCCTGATAGCAGCCGAACACTTTATGTAAGCACAAGTATGACAGATACTGCATTGATTTTGCTTACACTTGCATTTCTGGGAGTCATATAACATATGGGATTGTTTTTTTCTTCTTCCCATAGTCTTCTGATTAATTTGTTGATTGTTGCTTTCTTTTTGTTTTGCTGTGTTGAATAAATTCACACGTTTGTGGTGCAGCAGCTGTCCTTTTGTTGGACTTGCATTTTGCTTTGCATAGTGCCATGCTGCACACCTGGCATAAAACCATATTATCAGAGTTTCACATTTCATATCCGATCCGCAGATTAAATAAAGCATTTTTCTAGTACTGTGCAGAAAATAAATCATGTACTAATTATGTTGGACCTCCTTCTGCAGCACATACATACAGCATTTGCTTAAAATGTGTGTGAAACCACCGCCGTCACTTTCATATCAGCTCAGTGATTTGTTTCACCCACGACAGGCAAGCCAGCTGTCCCTTTTCTGTCATCACTCCGTTGCCTTTGCCTTGTCAGAAATATTGGGCTTTTTTCACTAGTTAAGCATCGGGACAGCAGATACAAAGACAGATTACTCCAAATAGATTTATTAATAAGCTTGCTCTTTATAGTTTATTAACCTGCCTCCTTCAGTGGGTCCTCATAACATAGGCATATCTGTATGTGATAGTCCACCTTTGCCTCAGGTAACGCATTACTCTCTGCAATACTTGTTTTGAAAACAAATATTTTGCATTGAATCAACTGCAAATATTTGTGTTAAAGTGAATTTAAAGTGAACCTTTTAATCATTGATTATAGTGGAAAATTCGTCCCCCCCCCAAGACTGATTCTAAATGTGGTTACAAGTTTGTGCGTTCATTTGTGTTTTTGTTCATTTGTAGGTTCATTTCCAGTAACTACTTTATCCTGGTCTGGGCCCCTCTTTGATTTTCATGTTGATATATCATATCATGTCCTGTCTGGATACTTACTGTCTAGGTTCCCTGCAATAGAATCTTAAAGTGCTTTTAGTACTCCACTTCTTTTCGCTCTGTAGACACTCCTGTCTGTGGTGCTGCAACCACTAATAGGATGTATAGGATAAGGTATCTTGACCAGGTAAGTATTTCTTGAGTACAGCAGTTCAAAGTTTTGTGTCTCCACTAAAAATGAATTTGTTCAAGGTAAAATACATAGATGTATATAAATAATTTCGCATTATATCTCAATCGATGTTTACATTTACATTTACATTTATGGCATTTGGCAGACACCCTTATCCAGAGTGTCTTACAATTATCTCATTTATACAGTTGAGCAGTTGAGGTTTAAGGGCCTTGCTCAAGGGCCCAACAGTGGCAGCTTGGTGGTGCTGGGGCTTGAACTCCCAACCTTCTATTCAGTAACCCAACACCTTCACCACTGAGATACCCCTGCCCATGTTTGATGTCATTCTCAGATTATACAATCAATCTTGACATGGGATTCTGATTGGTTGGTCACAGGCGTATCAAAGCAGTCAAAACGTGTACTTGTATAAAAGTAAAAACATGCGCCATATTATTTGTATGCATTGACCTTCCAAAACCATTTGGTGAATTTGCCAATATTAGTTTATTGACACCATCTGCCTCATGTTTACTATTTACGTTAATTAGGCTATAAGTGAGTTTCTGCTTTTTACTACTATTTGAAGTAGAAGCAGTAAAAGTGGGTATGTGTAATTACATATGCAAGAAGAATGACTGAAAGGCTATGGAGAATTTTCGGCAGCTTCTGAGCCTGGGCTTATGATCAAAGGAAATAAGAAAGAGAGTTGGCACACTAAATGTAGGAGAGGTGTCTGATATGCTGGGACGGTAAAAATGAGGAACAACAGGAGATTGTTGCACTCTGTGATGTAACATGTAGACCCTCAGCAAAGAACTTACTGGATACTTACTTAACTAAGCAACCCTGTTTTAACAAGACATGTAATAGTTCAGAGAGTACACTGGAAGCCCCAAATCCACTGCAGAAATTGCATATGAACTTTACAGGTCAGGTATGAGATATTTTTACACAGACACAGCCATCTAGGTCTATGATAGCCTACTGTGGCTGAAAAAATAATGAAATATACACTATAATGGCAAAAGTATTTGCTCGTCTGCCTTCACACACATATGAACTTGAGTGACATCCCATTCTTAATCCATATGACGTCCGACCCGTTGCAGCTATAACAGCTTCAACTCTTCTGGGAAGGCTTTCCACAAGGTTTAGGAATGTGTTTATGGGAATTTTTCTCCTTCCAGAAGTGCATTTGTAAGGTTAGAAACCCATTCCATGAAGCTCTCTATGCACTGTTCTTGAGCTAATCTGAAGGTCACATGAAGTTTGGAGGTCTGTAGCGATTGAAAGTGGTGACCTCTGCGCACTATGAGCCTCAGAAACCGCTGACCCCATTCTGTCATTTTATGTGGCCTACCACTTCGTGGCTGATTTGCTGTCATTCCCATTCACTTTGTTATAATACCACTGACAGATGATTTTGGAATATTTAGAAGTGAGGTAATTTCACGACTTGTTGCACAGGTGACATCCTATCATGGTATCACACTAGAATTCACTGAGCTCCTGAGAGCGACCCATTCTTTCACAAATGTTTGTAGAAGCAGTCTGCATGCCTAGGTGCTTGCTTTCATACACCTGAATGTGATTGGTTTGCATGGGTGAGTGAATACTTTTGGCAATATAGTGTACAATGTCAAAAATGTACTGCACATTCGAGCATTTCTCTCAAGGTAGGCCACCCAGATACTTGTTCAGTCTCTGAACTGGAACTTATAACAAAAGAAAAACTTTTATTCTGATATACAGTACAGGCCAAAAGTTTGGACACACCTTCTCATTCAATGCGTTTTCTTTATTTTTATGACTATTTACATTG
>JAOVVG010000018.1:8982269-8993482 GCA_028566375.1 Leptodoras nelsoni
ATGTAAATAGTCATGAAAATAAAGAAAATGCATTGAATGAGAAGGTGTGTCCAAACTTTTGGCCTGTATTGTATTTATAATTAAACAGTATCACATAAGAAAGATTGCAGTTAAACCGAATATTGTCACAGCTGTTATATGGCTGTTAGCTATTAGGCTGGAACTAACTGTTGTATAATAAATGTTATTATCTAATACACTTTAATAGTTTGTCAGCCATTTTTTCTTAGAACCATTCTATTCAGTTCTGATTTTACCTAGTTTACTGGTGCCAATACAATATGTTAAATAAATTTTTAAAAAGCATATATATAGAATTCAGGGTCTCACAAAAGTCATTCTGGTGAGCAGTCAACTGCATTTTCCTCACACCAGCAAGGCCTGAACACACACCATACATATAAGATTGCCCTTCATAAACAAGGTGCATATATAACATCTTTTCTCTCTTCTCAGTCTTCTCACTACATGGTTTGCTAGGTTTTTGCTATACAAAATACTTACACTGCTGTGGAATTAATTTTCATCTTATAGTCTTTATGATGAGTATACAACATGCCTGTCCCTCCTTGGTGAATTCTGCAGGTTTAGGAGGAGAATCCACATATTTGGTGAACTCAATATCTCTAGAGCAGCAAATCAAAACCTTGGGCAGTAGCTTGGCGTGTATTGCTGATCAATATATTGACTTGACCAGAACATTTGCATGGGGCAGTACCATGGGGCATACCAGAAGGATGAATACCATTGATATTCTCCTCACTGAGTACCTTTGGAAAAGAGTGTGCAACACTAGCAGGGCCTGTATAGTAAACCTAATGGCCCCTGAATCACACACCAGCAACAGACCCTGAAAACACCTTAGACATAACTAACTGGATTCACATGCATGGAACATGGTTCCACATGGATACAACAGTTTGCACAGTGCAATTTGCTTGATTTAAAAAATAATGTTGAACTGGTTACACAAAAAAGGGAGAGGCTTGCTAATGGAACAACTACATTCTTTTCAAAATAGCTCAGCTACTGCTATGCTACTAAAAATGCTGTTAAGTTAGTAGCATCACTTCTGGTGGCTGGCTAATTCCCAACACTGAATTCATGGAAGAGATGTTTTAAATCTTGTTACTGAATTATTTATAATAAATAACCTTTTAAGTGGTACTTTATGACCATACTAATGAATGCTGGCTGAATGCTCAATTCATTTTTCTTTCACTTTTGTATTAAAATGTATTATGCAAAAATAGTAATAGATATAACTGCATGAAATTGGTGTATGATTACATCACTACTATTACCCTTTAGCAAAAGTCAATAAACATGAAGCCACTGGAATGCACACTGATATGTTGAAGAAGGCACTCAGCCCTCAGCAGTGCTGACACTAAACTTGAAAATGGTAGGGTGACCTACGTTTTTAAGCATTTGTAGGCTGTAATCTACATCCAGGAGAGCAGTTCTCTTGCTTGCACATGGCACTTACGACTGGGTGCTCTGAGTGCTCTGAGTACTCTGAGTGCCCCGAGTTCAGGTAGTGGAAATTAAAACACTGCTATGCTGAAGTGTATGTGTCATTCTCATGGTCATTGTGGAGGGCTCTGTTGATAAGTTCCACACCTTCTGTCCTCTCACGCATTACACATCTCTTAATTCTCCATTAGAAAGTCTTTCAGGGAGTGTCCATTCCATCCATAGAGTGTGGCTCTTACAATAAAATGATTTACATGTAATTGTATTAACATGTAAATTTATGTCTGCTCTCTGTTCAGTAGTGAGGTTACCTAGGTTGCTCATTCATTGACCTACTTGACATTTACATCCAGACTCTGAACCTCTACACTGGCCTTATTCATATGGGCTTCACAAACCGTCATTGTGACAATGGATTATGTGATGGATGTAGTCTCTGAGACCGGTAGTTATATGCAGGACTTAAAACGGTGTTCAGTATTGCCTTCCTGAGCATGTTTTCTCATTTCATATGTGTTAGGGCCAGGGAAAACAATGAATTTTAACACATTTTAACCTCAGGTTAAAAGTGAAAAGACATAAAATATGTTTCAGTGACAGAGAGCTGGCACAGACAGAGTCTGTGTTTAGCAGAAGCTTAACAAGGTTTCCTCCTTATGTGTATGGATTGCTCAGAGTTACATGGGACACTGCTCTATGCATTCTCTATCATATTTTTTTTGCCTGGATTTTGCAGTAAGCTGATTTTAGACACTTTTGCAAAGTATGATAAAATTGCACCACATCTGGAGATGTATAACCCCACAGACCTTTATTTCATAAACATTTCTTATGACTTACGACTCAGTTAGAACATATGTATTTTTTTTATAATCCTATAATCTATATACTGTATTATATATATTATATATGTCTACTGTGAAAGAGAGATCTTGAAAAAAAAAATGAAGACAACTAACATGAGTGTAGGAGTCATTCAATCAGCCATGCTTTTGCCTTTCATTACAGAACAAATGTAGAAAGGAAGAATTCCTATATGCATTCAGAATGCACTTACTTTTGATCATTTTGATTAAAGCTATAATTTGTAAAGTATAGACATGACTTCTATATTATAGCCAAGTACAGTCAATTATATTTCCAGCGTTCAATGCTTTTATGCAGGATCTTTGTAGTGCCATTATGCTACTGCATCTAAGTCCAGGTCTTGTAATAACATCAACGTAAAATCTTGTTAGACAGCAAATGCCTTGGATTTTTTTTTTAAAACAAGTGCTATTTTAAGTACTTAGTTAGAAGACAGGTCTTAATTAGAAGACACTTTGTTGATGTGTTTGCTCCTCATATTGGTAACCTGACTTGATTATGCTTGGTCCTCTTTTACAACATCAGGAGCCTCTGGCCATTTGTCTCGCTCATGGTACATCTTCCTCTGTGTATCATCTGAGCACTGCTACTTATCCAGAATGCAGCTATATGGCTTGTTTTCAATTTCCCCAAGTTGTTCCACATCACTCCATTGCAGATGGAGTATTGCTGCCCGATTCAGATTTGAAGCACTGATGCTTGTCTACAAAGCCACAACCAGACCTTCAACTATTCAAAGGCACATATCAAACCCTGTTCTGCATCAGATTCACTTTGAACATCAACCACATCTCAGTATGAGCCACCATCCCTCAAGGTACAAGGAAGGCCTTCCTTAAGACTCCTCTCTGAACTGGCACACCAATGATGGAGTCAGTGGTGGTTTTCAAATGAAGACTGAATACATCTCTTCTAACTAAGTACTTAAAATAGCACTTGTTTTAAAAAAAAACTCCAAGGCATTTGCTGTTTTTGGTGCTCATGCCAACTCCCTTCTAACAAGATTTTACTTCGATGTTATTACAAGACCTGGACCTAGTTGCAGTAGCATAATGGCACTACAAAGATCCTGCATAAGAGCATTGAATGCTGGAAATATAATTAACTGTACTTGGCTATAATATCTGTGTGAGCTATGTGAGCATCTGTTATAGCTTTAATCAAAATGACCAAAAGTGAGTGCATTCTGAATGCATATAGGAATTCTTCCTTTTTAAATTTGTTTTGTAATGAAAGGCAAAAGCATGGCTGATTGAATGACTCCTACACTCATGTTAGTTAAGTCTTCATTTTTTTTTTCAAGATCTATTTCTTTGTCCACCTATTCCTCTTTCTGCTCCACTCTTTCATCTAGGACTGTGGGCTCACATGTCTCTAATCTAAGTTAAAGAGGTGCAACATAAAGAGCACAGGCATTATTAGTCTGCACTAAAATGGCAGCAGGAACTGTGTGTGCTGGAGTCTGACTAACTGTGGGTGTCATTTGCATGTCAGAGCATAAGGGCACATATATGAGACATACATTTACATCCACTGTGCTATCATTACCAACAGAGCAGGGTATGAGAGATGAATCAGTGAAGTGAGAAATCATTTTAGGACATCATTTGCTTTCTATCTTGGTCTTTGCCTACTGGCACTTTGCTTCTTCTGAATTTACTTTCAGACTTTTATTTAATCGTATATGAATATTATATGAATAATGCATTGCTTGTAAATACATTTATAATGTGATATATACTATGCTGTTATACTTTCAAAAGTGGTAACAATGTGTGAACTGCACTGTTCAAAAAATAAAATGAGCACAGTCAACATTTTGTGATCATATACGTACATACCGTATACCATACATCAATTAACAGTTACCTAGACTGATGAAATGCATTTTACAATTTAAGTCAAAATATTTCTGTATAATTTAACATGAAATATTTAGTGTTTCACATTTTCATCATCATTAACACCTATTATGTGCCATGCTATACAAGGTCTGTCTGGAAAGTAATGAGAATGAAATTTCCATGCTCAGTAGGGTTTACAGGGTTTGTAGCAAATGTTGGAGCCCAATTTCCTGAACAGAGTGATCACAGGATATGAGTCATAGGTGTTTGAGTAGGATCATGAGACAAAAAGACAAAGTGCTTAATGGTCCAAAACATCATCAACTTATGTACCCAAAGCCTTATGTATTATTGTTATAGTAATTTTGTTATCTAATTTGAATTAGGTTAGATCATCCTGGTACAGTAAAAAATCTCAAGTAATTTGGTCTTTCTCATGTTTCCAGTGCATTCACATGATTAATGAAAAACTAATTGCCATATTGGGGCGACACAGTGGCTTGGTGGGTAGCACTCTCGCCTCACAGCAAGAAGGTCCCGGGTTCGATCCCCGGGTGAAGCAGTCTGGGTCCTTCTGTGTGGAGTCTGCAGGTCCCTCCCCATGTCCACGTGGGTTTACTCCGGGTACTCCGGTTTCCTCCCACAGTCCTAAGACATGCATGTTAGGTTGATTGGTGTCTCTAAATTGGCCCTAGTGTGTGAGTGTGTGTGCCCTATGATGGACTGGCACCCTCTCTAGGGTTGTTCCTGCTTTGCGCCCTAAGCTGCCGGCTAGGCACCGGCTCTCCCGTGACCCTGAAATAGGAATAAGCGGTTAAGAATAATAATAATGAAATGAAATGAAATAATTGTCATATTCACCCTCCATCTGCATATCATAATAGCAGTAGCATAGAGTATCTTTTTTTTTGGGTATTCTATAGGTCTTCTGAATAAGTATTGTAATGAAATATATTGCTGAATACATTTAGGTGTACAGCCATCGCTTCTTATTCTGCCCAGCCCTCAATACACTTATAGCCATACTGTAATCAGTCAATCACATGGCATCAGCACCGTGCAAAAAATCATGTAGATATGGGCCAGCAGCTTCAGTTGTTTTTCATCATGTTTTTCATCAAACACTAGAATGAGAAAAAGTGTAATTTTTGTGACTTTGATCGTGGCATGGTTGTTGGTACCCGAAAGGCTTATTTGAGTATTTCCTGTACTGCTGATCTCTTGGTATTTTCACACACAGCAGACTCGTTTCTTTTAACACAAAATAGTGCAGAAGCATACTGACAAAAGATGAAAAAGATATAAGAGAAAGATGACCAGACTGGTCTGAGCTGACAAGAAGTCTATAGTAACTCAAATAAGCACTCTGTACAACTGTGGTGAGCATCAAACCTTAGATACATGGGCAACAATAGCTGAAAAGAAACCACAGCAGATTCTACTCCTGTTAGTCAGGAACAAGAATCTGAGGCTATCATGGATATAGACTTGAGAAAGACTTTGAGAAAGTTTTGTATAAACTCTATATTGTGTTGTGTGTGAAAATTCAAGGAGGTCAGCAGCTTATTAAATACTCAAACCAGCCCTTCTGGTACCAACATCCATGATCAAAGTAGACCGTGTACCCCAAAATTGAATGTTTTGTGCATGTATGGTTATGATTATATGAATTACTTTATCCTTCTACTACTTTATCAGACCTCTCTTATCAACAAGGTGCTTCCATCCAAAGCAATGTCACTCATGCAATGTTTGTTTTATGCATAATTATGTGTAAACTCTAGAGACTGTTGCATTGATAATACCCAAAATAATACTAATACTCTGAAATACTCAAAACAGCCCACCTGGCACCAACAACCATACCCATGATTAAAGTCAGAGAGACACTTTTTCCCAATTCTGACATTTGATGTGAACATTACTTGATGCTCTTGACCTGTATCTGCATGATTTTATGCATTGTGCTGCTCCCACATGATTGACTGATTAGATAACTGCATAAATAAGCAGGCATACAGATATCCCTATTAAAGTGGATGGTAAGTAAAAATAAAAATAAGTACTAAAGACTATGTAAACTACTCTAAATTCTATTACAAATGCATTTATAATTTGTGCAGGTTTTTATAGGTTGTAGTTTCCTAGTTACACTTTCCTTCAATTTGTGCTCCTTGGGTGAATGGAGTGCTGCTAAATTTAGGAGGCACGGCCCTGTCCTGTTTTTTTCTCGCTGAATTATGGTCTGTTGTGTCTGGATGCCATAAAAGTCCATGTTTCATCAAAAGAACACAACACACTGTACCCTCAAAGCCAGCTGAGTTCATGCTGGCATTTTTACCCTTTGTAAAGCTCAGCATGAGAGACCTAATATGGATATGGGAATACAGATCCACATCAGGAATATAGATTAATGCAGCTATAATTCAAATTGTAATAAGTTAGTATGCAAACATATTACTGGTCACAACCTCATTATATATGATATTTAGCAGAATATTGAATCTATGAATATTTTATGCCGTATTCATAGAGCTGCTGTACAGGGCATGAATAGGGTTGATGTGCAAGATGTTAGTTTGAGATCACAATATTGAGTATAAGTGGAGACAAGGAGACATATAAAGGCTTACATTATGCATTCTTGCTCATGAGGTGAATTTTAATGCAGGTCATCTCATTGCCTACTGTTTAATTCAAAATTATATTCATCTGCAATGCATGGTTACCCAGTATGATGTGTGAAACCATCCATAGTATGACTGCCCTTTGACTCTGTACTTAATTCTATTTCTCTGTTATGCTGTCATCCCTGGAGTGTGTGTGTGTGTGTGTGTGTGTGTGTGTGTCTGTCCTCTCTGGCTGTAGTCTTTCTGTCATGCATAGGCAGGGTGGAATATCAGATGCAAGTGGATCTCAAAAGAATAGCTGGAGGTCACTCCTTCCCACTCTCTTGCTCTCTCTCTAGCTATCTGTCTCGTGTTTTTTTCCCTCTCTATCTCTCTAAACATATATTACTGATAAGGAAACTGTGAGAAAGGAGTAGCATGCCTGAAAGCAAGAGTGCGGGAAAAAAAGAGCACAAGATTCACTGGGGAGAGTGGGAGTAGCTTGTAGACGAGCTGAGCGGAGAGGATCCGAGTACCCTGACTTTGTAGCGAGAGCTTGGCAGAGCGTGGAGAGTTGTAGGATGACGTGGTAGGATGAGGAGTTTCTTCCGATGTGATCAGTCTCCAGCACAAGCTCAGAGGCGCTCTCTGATGCACACGTTGTGACATCTCTTCGAACCAATACTGATCTTCTGTAGAGAGCACCGTGTCATGCCTGCCTACTCGAGAGCCATTATATCCATCTACTCTCTCTACAACTGCTTCTGCCAGCTTCTTTGCTGACAAGGACGGGAATTACCTGAGGAAACAATACTTCATTTAAGAAGGGGAAACCCCCTTAGTACCTGCTGTGAGGAGATTTTAGGACATCTTGAGCACCCCCTCACTGCGTTAAGCCTGCCCATTGTACTTTACTGGCACCATGCAGGTCTCTTTTGTGTGTACGGATCACCGGGCTGTAAGCCGTAGTACTGAGGACCGACTGAATCGGCAGAATGCCAGTAGCCCCAGTCTTGGCACCAAGAATAAGTTTCGTACTGTGGCCATGGTGGCACGCAGCCTGGGCCAGCTCTCTGTGCAGAACCTGCCTTCATCGAGTGAGCACTGTGTCCGGAATGGCATGAAGTATAGGTAAGAGGAATCACTTCCAGTTGATGTTGATGTGTGTCTATAAGAACAAGGTGTTGTGTCTGACAGGTAATGATGGTCTACCTTGGTGTTTTTGTGGAGTGTGCCTTTCAATTTTTTAAAATAATTTTAGAATTTTTTAAATTAATTACTTGGATGCCTTGGCAGGCAAATGGAAGCTAAACCAGTAATATTTTTTAACAAAAAAAAAAATAATAATATTATGAACACAAAAAGTCCGTGAAGAGAAATAAGCACAAGAAACATCAACAAGAAAGGACATTTTTCATGGCATAACAGTTTGATAATATTTTAATGCATAGGCCAGAATTATAAATGCAAGTTCTAGGTGATCACCCAGTGATATGCAATGGTTTGTTTGTTTGTTTTTCTTTGCTTTTTATTATTTAAAAAGCATTTTCCTTTTCCCAGTGAATGTACAGTGTGCCATTTCCAAATTGAATCTATTCCTCACTCAGCCTTCCGTTCTGTAATTTGGCTAATAGCACTTTGTAAGAACATATGATAATGTACACCATATCCTACCTTCATTTTAACCTAATTTGTAACTGAACACCAGTCTTTTCTCTGAAAGACAATCTCACCCTGCACTGCTATTCCCAGTGGCTTTTGTCTTCTGCACTTTCATATCTAATTGGTCCCTCCATAATTCCAGTTTTTGAAAATGATTCATTTAAAATATCATTTTGCATTGAATAAGACTGTATTTTCCCCAAGTGTATGTATTTAGCTCATCAGAATCTCTTGAAGTTACTGTGTCTTTCAGCTTCGATGAAGTGTTGTGTTTCAGGTTTCCATGACATACTGTAAAGGCCAACATTCAGATTGCATCTTATGATATCTACATTAAATATTCGTGTGGGTTTTCACTCGTTTCACATAGCCTTTAAAATCATCACAACTATTTACTTTGCATCCTTTACTGCTGATATCTGGTGTCACTATTGTAATGTGTTTTTAAAGCTATCACATTGTTGCTAAAAGAATTGTAGGGATATTTGATCTACTTTTTACTTTTGCTTTTTTATTATTTTATATATTTAATGACTTCTTTTATTGCCAGCTGTAGTGATCAATATTGCATGTATAAGAGTCTGGTGAAATTGTGAAATCTGATCTGTTCAGAACAGCTACCCTAAATGACCCAGGTGCCACAGCAGTACAGGATACATGTCTTTGCTTTGCTAACATTACGGTGTCACTGTGCGTATATTCACATAAATGGCGTTCATTCAGATGCATTAAAACTTGTATGGCTAGAGCAGGTAGTAAATTTCATCAGTGTCTGTTTAGGTTTCAAATGAGATCCATCTTGGGCATGCAGTCACGGTGGTCCATCCTAAATTGGTAGTGTGAGTTGAAAGTACCCCCTGTGGAAGCTTCCCCCTACACACTCTCTTACTGATTGCTGTGGGTCTATGAACACCCAGCTAAACAGGTTCGCCCTGCAGTGCTCCCTCTTTCCCACTGTGGAATGTATGAATTAATGATCAGAAGCCTTGCTTCTTTACCACACACATCCAGTGGTAAGAGAGAAGAAGGAAGAGAAGGGATGATAGAGTAGGAACTAAGAAGGAAATCATTTTATATGCAGATCAAGAACCAAAGAATTTATTATATACGTACATGTGTAACATGCCTGTGTTGGCTGTTGCCATTTCATTTCAGTCTGACTTCAATTCATTTCAATCTGATTGGCCATCAGTGAAGATGGATACATAATGACAGTACATAAGCCACTCGCAGGCTATTTGACACAAATCCAACACTTTCGAGTGCTGCAGTGAAGGAGTTTCATTTAGGCAGTGAGTATATCAGACCTGGATATAAAAAAAATTAATAAATATAAATTAAGAAGGGATAGGGTCATTTATTTAAGCCAATGAAAATTAGGTTTAATATTTAGTAAATGTGGCTCGGTGGGTAGCACCGTCGCCTCACAGCAAGAAGGTCCCAGGTTTGATCCCCGGGTGGGGCGGTCCAGGTCCTTTCTGTGTGGAGTCTGCATGTCCTCCCCGTGTCCGTGTGGCTTTACTCCGGGTACTCCGGTTGCCTCCCACAGTCCAAAGATATGCACGTTAGGTTGATTGGTGACTCTAAAGTGGCCCTAGTGTGTGAGTGAGTGTGTGTGCCCTACGATGGATTGGTGCCCTGTCTGGGGTTGTTCCTGCCTTGTGCCCTATGCAGCTGGGTAGGCACCGGCTCTCCCGTGACCCTGAAAAGGAATAAACGCCTAAGATAATGAAAGAATGAAATTTAGTAAATGTGATGTTTTCTCAGGTTTTCAGGCAACACATATTAACATATTGGACACACAACTTCTAAGTAAAAATTCTTGCTTTCAGGCATATGTGCAAAGAAACAATGGCAGAATCAGATGGTCTATCCTATATGGAGCACTTGTGAGCTGAAGGGCTCTTGTTTGCACATTCCCCGCAAGGCATCAGGATGTCTCATGTCTCATTTACGATTTCAAAAGAGTGGCCATGGGCTCTCTCTATAACCCATTTGATGAAGACCACATTAAAGAAAAATCAATCTATTCGACACTCATTCTTCCGTTCTGTAATTTGGCTAATAATGCATCAAAAGTACTTTGCAAGAACATAGCATAATGATGTAAAGTCCTTCCTTTATATTAAAATAATCTGTAATTGAACATCAGTCTTTTCATTAAAGAAGACTTGCGTATCAGGGGTTTCTTACACAAAGCCTTTTCCGCTGGCAGTGCTAGGACCATACAGGAACTGAGCAGAGAATATCAAGATGGACAAAATAAGAGTAAAAGTTTTTGTATTTAAGATAAAGTTAGAGCCACAAAGTATCTTTTATTATTAATTTAACTTGTCATCTAGCAGCATTATATGTGTAATCGGAGGCATGGTTGGGCTGGATAACCACGAGAGTCAGAATGTATACTGACAGCCGAATTGACGAGGCAGAGTTTGTCACAGATAGCTGTAAATGGTAATGTACACTCAACAGTCAGCAGACTCAGAATGAACACATCTGAGCATCACAAATTGAATGACACAAAATAGAGAAAATTTAAAAACAGCTAACTGAAGCTTTCACTGTTTACTGTTTTCACCATTGACTGGATGTGCGTATATCATGCATGTACAGGGGTTAGACAATGAAACTGAAACACCTCTCATTTTAGTGTAGGAGGTTTTATGGCTAAATTGGAACAGCCTGGTGGCCAATCTTCATTAATTGCACATTGCACCAGTAAGAGCAGAGTGTGAAGGTTCAATTAGCAGGGTAA
>JAOVVG010000018.1:9066321-9100579 GCA_028566375.1 Leptodoras nelsoni
GGCTCCTTAGTTCCAGTGAGGTAAAATAGTATACAATTGTGTGTTATATGGGAAGGCCCATATATATGTTTGATGGTCAGATGTCCACAAACCTTACACATACAGTAGTGTATATCATTTCAAATACTGATGCGGTCAGATACAATGCCAATGCTTAATATACAATATCCAACAGTAGAAGCTAGAATATAAAAACATACAAATATCAAAGAAGAAATAATCAGGCTCTAAGAAAAGTGGAGCATTCCTAGGGTGGTAAAGTGGTGCACCTGCTAGGGCAAAATTCATCCTGTGTAATTAAAACTAGATTACAATCACAGGCATGTAACATATTACTGAATATGTTTGTGATGTACATGTGTGTATCCAAATACAATAAAAAAAAATACATTTAATCAATTATCAGTGGGGGCATTAAATGCAAATAAAGCTAAGCTGCAAATGAAGTTCAGTGTCCCTGTCATTGCTTGTAAAGCTAACAAGATGAAATATGATTTATCTGCGTCAGTCTAGACATAGAGGATGTAACATGGCAAGGTCTGTGATAATGAGTCAGGTTTAGATCCTCCCAGCCTCATGAACTCCAATGTGAATATTCACATCTGAGTTGCTTAATGATTTCCCTAAGCTACCTCAACAGTGTTCAAACTATTTTTAAAGATAAAACAACAAATGTTAGCACTTATATTAACAGTGCCATCATTTTATCTGTACTACAGCATTTTAAAACTTTTCGAGCATGTGTGCTACCTGCTCAAAAAGGTATACAGTACATGTATAGCACTGATTCTTGGTGTGCCTAGCTTCTTAAAAACTCTACCAGTTTCTTGCAATGTCCTGTAGTTAGGCAACATCTGAGCTTACACATCAGAATCACAGGCTCTGACTCATAGTGCTATAATATCCAGATGGTACATACTTGCTTAATACCTCTAGGCATATGAGTACATGTTTAAGAGGATGGAGGGGCTGTCCTTTCACAGGTAGAATAGATGTGTAACCATTGTCATATTCAAGTGTTAAGAGTCCATCCTCACACTATGATGTCAAGGTAACATAGTAATAGTTGTAGACAGTTTTTTTAGAGACTGAAGCAAGCAAGGCAGTCAAAGTCTTGGAACAGCGTACCAGCCAATTTCATTTCATCTTCAACACTTCACCTTCCAGGATTCCCTGTGCAGGCACTATGACTTTCAGTCCAGTATTCTTCCCCAAACTAACCAAGCAGACACCACTGAGTGTCTAAGATAAATGATGGCTGATAGCCCAATATGGGGGACACTTCAAGTGAAAAACACTCTCATTACTGTTGAACTGAATGTGGTTTTGAAATTTCTGATTCTTTGTGCCATATGTAATGTTGTTCTCTTGCAAAAGTGTGGTTTCACAAAGGTTGGACCCTTGGCTCATGTTTGAGTTTCAACATTGTGGTACGACAATGGCTATTAATGCCGTTTGCTCTGCCATACAGCATTGGTGTTACTGTGGAAAAATGTGTTATATCTGTCACCAGGGCTTCCTGTCAAAACATAGAACATCCCAAAGCAGATGAGTCACATTCAGCAGCTCTCCCACTGACAAACCGCATCATGTGTACATCTGTTTGCCCTCAAAATTGTAAGTCAAAATCAAAGTTAAATCCCCCATGAGAAAAAAATATCATGTCTATAAAGAACTTCTGTTTAGTATTTAGTCTTATAAATGTAATACCACACCATTAAATGGATAATCAGAAATGTCTGGTGATAGTTCAGAAAACTGGTGATAGTTCTCCCTGTGTGCGCTGTCCAACCTTCATTTCTTTAGTTTTAAACTTAAACTGAAACCTGCAAAAACTGTGTTCATCATACTCTTGCCCCAAATTGTGTTACTAATAATCTAATACAGATTTGTTTCATGTGGATTCCCACACTGAATGACTTCTTTACCTTGACATACCTTTTGTCCTCAGGTAAGAGTTTTAGAAAATACTTAAAAATGAAATTATATGAATTTTGTGTTGTTATATGAATTATGTAGCTCTATGTTCATTTAAATATATAGTAATGGTACAGATTATTTCCATAGATTAGGCTAAAATCATTTTGAGGTATGTACATGATGATTTAGGAACTGACTTTCTTCCCAGTTTGGTCATTTCCCAATTTTACTTCCACCAACAAACTCTCCTCTATCACTTTCCCTCCCATATCAGCTCCAACCAGGGATATTAAAGGCTATTCTTTCTTAATTTCAAGCCTTCACTACTTTTAATTCTTAATTTTCCAGTTTTACTTTAAAGAAATACCTAGGCGTTTATACAGGCAGAATACGAACATTCGCAAAAATATTGACTCCAGTAATAAATTTGCTCCAGACAGAGGATGTGATTTTTCTTACTTAGATAATCTTAAACAAAGATCTGATACATGAGGAAATGCATATTTCTTTGGCTGCGTAAAAGATCTATCTTCTTTCTTTTTCTTTCTTCTTTCCACAGTTGTTTCTCTTCTTTGATCTGTTTTTACTGCTCATAAACAGAGCTCAGTATTTTATTAGTCTAAATATGGACACAGTAATGATGACATATTTTCCTCTCTGTAGCTTCTGTTGTCCCATCTGTTAGACTGTACACGTAGAATATGCATGAGTATGAGTGTAAATAAAGTACATAAAGAAAATGCAGTAGTGGGGATACATTGATTCCTATTCATTTAGCAATTTAGTCCTCATTGAATAATATAAATTTCCTAACATATCTCATACAGTTTATATGATATTTTTGGGCCACCCTAAGTGAGCATTTCCTTATTCTTCTGTATTGAATTTAAACGTAGGAAGTGTGTCAGTAGATTTTCCTTTCCTTTCCAAGACCTTAATGAATTTTGAATGGAGGGCCATCTTCTCTGTTAGAACAGCTAGTGTTGCTCATAAAAGAGTTCTCAGAAACTGTATCTGTGTTTGTAGCTATGTATTTGGACAGGCAGCTTGTTGCCACCTTGTCAGGCATCAGGTTGGCAGTGGCTGGGTCTGTCCTCATTTGCTCTCTTTTTTTATTGCTTGAAGGTTCCCTCCTCCTTGGGTTGGTTCTAACAAATGGGAAATTTGGTCGTGCCTGTCTCATCTTGATCTGGGCAAACTGGCACAGATTCTGAGGCATACAGAAATGCTATGATGACATGTAAAATAAACCAGTGAAATGCAGGCCAAGAAGGTCGAATGATTAAAGCTGACATTGTGACTGGCTATTAGCTTCTGTCTTTTACACATGCAGACACTAACTGAAAATAGCATGCATGTAAAATGCAGCGAAAAGACTTTAAACCTGAGTGCTAAGTGCTCTTGAAGAGTTCAGCACTGTTCCTCATTAGTGAGTGGTGTGTTTGGAGAGATTATATAAGGAGCCCCACTATGTATGTCAGCTCTGTCCGACACACCATTAACAGCTAGTACACGACTGAACAATAAAACCCTCAAGTAACAAGGTATCTCTTAAAGTTTAAAGTAAGCTTATATATCTTCCAAGCTATTACAGTGTGACAGTAAAAACTATTTTTGTTTTGCTGTTGTATGTACAAATTTTCAGTATCCAGAATGTTTAACAGTCTGCCAAAAGAGATTGTGTGTACTCCTTCATATGTACTGTGAATGTGAGATCCTTTAATGGAGCACAGCAAAAAAGCAAAAGTTGGGTGGGCCAGTGCATTGTGGCCATGTTGGCTTTCTTCAGGGCACAAAGTGATGAAAGTGAACCTGGGATTAGATAATGCCCACAGGAAAAGGTTAGATGGAACCAACAACTACCAACAAATCACATGACAAACAACTGACATAAACAGTAAAACAAAAATACATTCAGACACTCAAATAGACACACATAAGGACAAAAAAAGTCAATGAATGCAAGCCATAATCATTAGGAAAAGAAATTAAACCCACAAAAAATCGTTTTTTCACCATCACTTTCAAAGACAAAGGGGTAGAGTGTCTTGGAAATGGACAGCCATGGGGTAGGCTGGGTTTCAATGGCATGTTTATGTTCTTCTACTCTATACTTGAGCCTTTTTTTAGTTTTTAAATCCAGGATTAAAACGTTTAAATCCAGATTAAGGATAAAAACTTTTCTCTTTTCATGTGCCTATGATTGAGGTCTACAACTTGCACGCTATTCTCACTCTACACTTCATAAGCCCTTTTTATGTTTTTAGTACTTTAATTCAATATCCTTTGTTTTTACCACATTCTTTGTACTTTTTTTGTACTTTACCTTTTATAAACTATGTCCTTTGTTCTAATTCCATGTTCTTCATTTTTGTATTTTAATTGTAACTATTCTTTATAAAATGCCTTTGTGAGGTACTAGATCTCAGGAATGTTCTAATCCTTTTATTTTTCTTTATGCAAAGCACATTGAATTGTGTATGAACGGTGCTATACAAATAAACCTGCCTTGCCTTGCCTTGCCTAGTTCTGCCAACATAGAAGCATCCACATTCACTATGTTTTCTTAGTGATTACATTTTCCACATCTATTGTTTCCTTTTTGGCCTTTGGGGCCCACTGTTTCTTCACTGGGGCTGTGAGGTAGCTACAGACTAGTTTGTCCCTCAGTGTAGATGACTGCCTGAAACAAAAATGAGGGTGCATTTTTTAGGGATGGGTCACTTTGAAATATTGCCCAGTTTCCTTAAATGATCGTTTTAATGTTGCTGGCTTGTTTACTGAACTGGGTGGTGAAAAAGATCTGGTAGTTCTTCTGTGATCTTTGCTGTTTGATGAACAGGTCTTCCCTCTTACATTAGTCAGACCTAATACTATGCAACTAATAGTTATTTGATAGCCTTACAGGAGACCATTTCTTGGAGCCATTAATGGCTGTAAATCCATAGTGAAAATAATAGTAAGCCAACTGGCTTTGGCTTGACTGTTGGATAGAAAATTTTAGATTTTTATTGTTTATTCAATCAATTTTCATAAGCCTGGTGTTTAAAATGGTTGATTCTATTATGTGGATGTGATTTTTTTATTAAATGTAGTGTGATAACTGGGTTAATATGAGTATATATTATCCAGCTACAATGCATTAATTTTACACCTGTCTTTATTATCCACCTTTATCTGTGCTGTAGTGTATGTCCTCAGCTTATCTAGATCTGTATCTTTTCTCCATGATTCTATTTGAATTCTAGTGATGTACTAGTGATGACACCAGGACACAAACAGATAATATATTAGGGAACCTTTGCCATGGTGATTTTTAAAGGGAAACATAAAACATGGTGGTTCCACTGGGTGGTTCTGTAAAGCAGATATGAAAGTACAAAGTTGCAAATATTTACAAAAATGCTTAGCTGGGGGGAAGGTGGGGAGGGGTGTAGCGTTGTGGATGTGCGCAGACCTTATAAGCATTTAAAGTGAAAATGAAGAATGCTGCTACAGCCTGCTGGAGAACATGTCGAAATGGGGTGAATAACCACCTGGGGTGAATAACTTGTAGTGGTGTACTGTACTGGAGTGTGTGATTTAACTGGGACGTAGACGACTGACTCTGGGAATCCTTCGGCTCTTCGACCTGAGAGTGAACAGTACCGCGCGCACACACACACACACACACACAAGCGCGGAGCGGAGCGGATACGGGCGCGCGCAGCCAGGGTGACATCATACCTTTAAAATCCGAAGGCGCGGTCGCATCGCCGTGTAACGTCAGCTCTTTCTCAGAGCGCTTAGATAGAAAAGGGTTGCCCTCCTCCTTCTCCTTCTCCTCCACCTCTTTGATACTTTACCAATTAAGGTTCTCGTGTTAGGAGAGGAGGAAAAAGAGATAGAAAATAACAAGAGGGTGTCACTCGCGTTCTTGCTGGAGTTCACCGAGCTCGCGCTTTCCCTTTAGGGAGACTTCAGTCCGGCAGGGAGGGACACTGAGATAGCACACTTTTCTCAGCAGAACGGCGTGAAGCATACAGAAGGTACCATCTTAAGGGCACTGGGAAAACATCGCCAAACATGTAAGTCAGAATTTCTTTTCAGTTTTTCAAACTAGTCATAAGAAGTTGTGCAACTCAAGCTGTCGCCTATGCAGAGTGTATATAAGTAACGCACTGATAGCTGGAGTCTGAAACAGCTCCAAAGCAGATGTATGCATGTCTGTACTGCTATTAAGCCATGCTTGTAAGTCAACGTGTTATCTTTTGATCAGTCTACTTTGGCACACATAAGCGGTAACATTCACAGGAGTGTGTGAAGATATTAACATATGAGCTCTGATGCTCAGAGTACTCTGAGTAAGTCAGGCTACTAAGATGTGTGTGCATCATCATAGTTGCTGCTTTATGGATTATAAAACCATAGTCGGTCCCACTACCTACTGAGTTTTCAGGAGTTTGTGTTTTGTGTTAGGATTAACTAAAAGTTTTACCCAGTTGTGTTATGAGTTGCATGTCTGATGTAAGTTCAGATATACATAGCTGTTATGTACATCTGGTTGTTAAAAAGTCATATCATGAAATGCAGAGCCCACATGAAGACAAGGCGTGTCTGAACAGGGCCGGGTGATCACGGCTGTAGATGATCCTGTGCTCTTCTGTACACTGCTCTGTATCAGCTCCCATTCCTTTAACACACTCTCCTCATGCATGTTTCCTGTGCTTTAGCTGATGCGTCAACCTACACAGTCCCTGCGGCTCTCTACGGGGGTTTAAACATGTCGTAACCTAATTAATCCCTCCTCACCAAATAAGGCAAACTATGGGAAAGGCGGCCCGATTTCTCGCCTGGATATAACTGTGTAACTTTGATGGTGGCGTGCGCCCCCCTCCGCTCACAGCGCAGTGAACACTGGGAAAACTCACCTGAACGAACCGACTGCCTCCCGCAAGTAACGAGCAGGATCACTGCTCTGTAGCCGCTGAAAGCAGCTGCCCAGCTTGTTAACACAGTTTATTGTTTCGATGCCCTAACACCTTTTACGGTTTTTGGTATCTCGTGTAGACCCCTAGGCCTAGTAGGCAGCTCTTGTCAATAAATAATTTTATTTAAAAAAATACTGTTTGAACATTTCTTTTTAGATATCCGAGTAGAATTTAGTATTTAGATATATATTTAGATAGCCTACTTGGTGCATTTTAAATTGAATGTATACATTCGTGATATGACCGGGGGAAAAAACTTTCCTGTGCTGCAATCTGTGTTTTTCATTCGCCTGCTGAAGATAGCGCGCTCTGCGGTTGACAGCTGTACTATGTGAGTTAACCGCAAGGCTCTTTCGACCCGTGGTAGTGCGCATGTGCCCAGTGTGCAGGCATGGCACTTCTGCTGCATGCATCCTGTTTTGTTGATGATGTGGTAGAATCGGCGTAGGTACTTTTTTTTCTTATTAGTTTATCACCTGTGATAAAGGTTGTCGAAGGTATTTCTCGCATTTGTAGCTTCATATTGGAAACAGGTTACACAGGTTAGTGTATACCAACTAAAGTACGCCTATGTATCAATCTATGTATCAACATGGGTACGTAATAATTGATCATTACTAGGCGGTATCAATTACTCAAAACTTTTGGTTTATGGTAAGAAATTATTTTTCATGTCGAGACTATTAGGTCTTTGTCCTGTAGATGGCGCCAAAGTACGAAATGAGCTTGGCGTTACAAAGTAGTAGGACTTAATGAAGTTGTCGAAGTTTATCTTTGAGTTGTATAGATTATAGAAGTGTATGCAGGAATTAAAAAAAAAGCAGACAATATTTGCATTAGACAACATTATGTTGTGGTGATACATGTAATATACATTTAAATCACCTAACTACTCTGCGTGTGTGTGTGTGTGTGTGTGTGTGTGTGTGTGTGAGAGAGAGAGAGAGAGAGAGAGAGAGATAGAGAGAGAGATTGAAATGGAAAGAGTAAGAGCAAGTCTGTTTAATGTTCTTGTTTTATGTGGGAAGGGGGGGGTCTTTTGGTGGGGTCAAGGGGCATCAGTAGTTAGACGGAGGGCATTCCTCAGATTCTCCTGGAGAAGAAAGTTGTGGAAAAAAAGTCCAAGTAGAAGCATTCTTTATGCCTAACATCTACTCTATCAGAGTTTTGGCAATGTTTACTTAAAGGTCTGGGTTAATTCAGTAACCTACTGTTTGCTAAATTGACCCCAATGACTGACACAAACTAGATTAAAAAAAAGCTGCCACTGATTTTAAGATATAGCCTTTGCAAGCTTCCCTGCTGATTTATTGTGTATTGTTTCTCCTACAATGAATTCCCCAACCTAATGAAACTGCATGAAGAAGTGAATGCTCCTTTTAGTAAGTAGATTATACAAAGACTTTACATAGTGATTCACATCAGATTCTTAGCGTAGTGCATGACGAATGTCTTCAGGCAAACCAAGTGCCGACGTTAACCTACTTGGATGTTAAAAAAAACACCCAGGCTTTGAGTTTCATTCTTTACTCCAAGTCATCCATAATTCAAAATTCATTCAATCTTTTTTGGTGCGTTGACGTCATTGGCGTCGTTTTCAGAAACACCATTTGACACGTCTCTTACGAAATAAACTCTCAAACGTCGAGATCGTTAGATTTGTATTGACTAAAAATTACATAATACAATGGGAACCCGTTTAACATGCCGTTTTAGGTGAATTTCCTGGTTTAGCAAGTCAGTAAATGCAGCACGTTCTGGGCAGAAGATTAGAACATTGCGTTTTGTTTTGTTTTTGCTATCGTGTAAACAAGTGAAGTCAATTTACCGTTTGAATTGCATAACACTCTTGAGAATCGGCTCGCCTTAAGCAACATTAAGTTACAGGTTTTGTCCCAAACACACCCAACACCCACATGGTATTCTCTATAATCTTATAATCTCTTCAAAGTCCTGGATGTTTATCACTTTTTTCTCGTAAATGATTTTTCATGCTCTAGTGGTGTTAATTAAAATCTGTCCCCTCAAAGTCACGAATGTAATCCGAAATCTATACAAATATATATAAAAAATGAAGCAAATATAAAGTTCCACCTTCTGTCTAAATATAGAAGGCTACTAAACACCCTTTTCTTAAGCTTAGCCTATTTCTTCTTTTCTTTTCTCTTGCAGTTAAAAGAACTCGGTACAAGAGCACAGAGCTCTCCACAAGACTCCACCCTAAAAAAAGTGAGAACCCGTAGCGAGGCCGAGCAGAGAGCATAAGAATGAGTCAACACCCACGCCTGCACCAGTCGAGCGCTGCCTCAGCCGCATCCAACGCCTCTCTCGCACCGGACAAGGACGCCGACATGCCCGCCACGGAGAAAGATCTGGCCGAGGACGCGCCATGGAAGAAGATCCAGCAGAACACGTTCACTCGCTGGTGCAATGAGCATCTGAAGTGCGTGAACAAGCGCATCGCAAACCTGCAGACGGACCTGAGCGATGGTCTGCGCCTCATCGGGCTGCTCGAGGTGCTCAGCCAGAAGAAGATGTTCCGCAAGTACAACCAGCGGCCCACCTTCAGGCAGATGCAGCTGGAGAACGTGTCAGTGGCGCTGGAGTTTCTCGACAGGGAGAATATTAAACTCGTGTCCATAGGTATGCGTTTTCCCCCCCTCTCTTACACTTCTATCTGTTAGAAATATGTTTCCTTTCTGCCTTGACCGCTAACTTTCCAAAAGTTTTTCCAAATCCTGAATCCACAGATAGTTTCCACAGCACAGCCTGTTTGCTTGCACTGTTTTTAAACTGATATTCAAGTGTCCGCGTTTGTTGTCTCTTTAAATCTGTTTGTGTCGATAAAATCCCATAATTATGAATGAAAACGTTGTCCTCGGTCGTATACTCGAGCTTTAAAACATGGTTTACTTTTAATAATAAGCTTAAGGCACCAGACTGGGTAGGCCACAGAACAAGGAGAAAGCGGGTTCTGCTGCTAAAGCTGGGCCTCGCTGGAATCTCCCACTGTGTGTAGCAATAGCATTTGATCTCCAAACCGCAACTAAAGTTGAAACAGCTAAGCACATTCTCTCCTCATTCCCTGTTTTTCAAAATGAGAATTCCTACTAAAGATGTGAGTAACTCGTCTTGGCCTGTAAGTGCGCTTTCATTATTATTGACCGGCTGTCTTTTTTTTCACAACCAAACGCCGAATGTCCACGTTGGATTTAACAGCCGGATCTTGGCAAGTCTTTAGGAGCAACAAGTAGGTTTTGTGGACGCTTATGCGGAGGGTGTGGAACTAAATTCTGTTGGCATCATCTCAAAGCTATCCATGCAGCTTCAGGGCGATCCTCATCTACAGCCCAGTTGTAATCGGTGTAAAGTCCACGCAAGTTGCTATTGTGCATGTGGGTGTGTTCTTGGTAAAGCCTTGAAGATCTCCAATGAAACGCAATCAATCCAATATGGCCTGGTTGAAAACCCTGCTTTTTCAGTCACTTCCAAAATATCATTGGCATGGTCTGCCCATTCTCTCTAATCTGATATTAGATAATAAAATGTAGATATTTTTGTTTTAATTTATAGCCATACCTCTGTTGCACACCTCCACATCAGTTTGGCTTGAAGTGTGTGTTTGGAGCATGCTAATGAACTCCAATAAATCCAGTGAGTGAACCAGCTGTAGCTTTCCTGATAAAGGAATTATTTTAATCATGCTGCGCTTGATGAGTGATACAGGCACTGTGTACTACATGTACTAAAATGTGTACTCTTCAAAATAAAATCAAACAAGGTCTAAAGCCTTTAATTAGTCTTACCTATGCAGAGAATTGTTTGATGGTCATGTCTTGATGATGCATTGTTCTTTTGAAATTTGTCTCGTGCATTTCTGAAGATATTAATTGATAAGAGATTGGCCTGTTTATTGCCTCCTATCTCATAGTCATATCCCATTTTAACCTAAACCACCCACACATCTACATGTTGCTAAGATATCCTGGACTACTCTTCTCAATCCTGCTTCTCAAGTTCCTTTGACCTCCACATTTCAGTGCTTTCCCTGTACACTTTATTCATCTTATCAGCTGATTAACAAGGTTGAACTAGGTTGGTTTGAGCAGACAAAATATTAAAATACCCCAGGGCCAAGACTGAAATGCACCGTCCTACACCACCTCCTGGTTAACAGCGATGATTCTGAAGATACACATCCATCGAGGGAGGATACTTAAACATGGCATGTTTGTGGTCTACATTACGGGCAATTAGATATGCTCCTTCTAGTTGAGAAAGGAGTCTGAAAGGATATGTCTCTGCATGGCAGTGTTTCTCAATAAGCCCTGAAGGTATGAATGTAGCATATTTATGGAGGTGTTGCAAGCCAAAGAAATTGGATACTAAAGCCTTAGGTGATGCAGTGCAACATTTTTTCCATATGCTTGCACTTATCACAGTAAGAATTGCAGTTGGAGATGGTTATATTTAATCAGCTCAATACTGGCTTGATTCTGCCAATATTCACCTACGATTTGAGGTAAAGAGGTTTAGTTATATAACATTTTATGTGATGACCTATATACAGGTGAACACAGAACCTCATCTATAATGATAACCAGAGCAGTGTTCTTTGGTTTACCACTCTAAACTAGTGCAAGTGTTTGGCTATCTTATGATAAGGTTTATGTGTTCTCAGGGAGAACCTGGTTAATGGACACTTTGGACCATAAAGTGGTGGTGGGCATGTTCGTCATGCCTTGACGGGTTTCATTCAAGATTGCTCTTACAGATGCTGCATAGATGGAGGTCCGATAGTGGAAGGGGTGAGGACGTTGGGTGTGGTTCTGCATGATGTGCTATGTTTTGATGTTGTATTGCTCAATCTTCACCCAGGAGTCCTAGTGCATAACAGTCAGGACAGGACTTGAGTCAGGCATGCTTGTCTCTAAACAGAGGTGAGCATGCACCTGAAAATAAATTTAACCATTTGTGCAATACCCTCTCAATAATTGAATGCACCCGAACCATAGGCAGCTGTAATGGTTGAACAATTGACTGGTTTAGTTAGCATAATGACACTACATATAAATAGTCAAATTGTACTTTTCTGCTTTTCAGATGGAAAAGTAAGGATTTACATCTACAATTTTGGTCACGTTGGGGTATGACAGAAATATCTGTTAAGTGATGCGACAGTGACCAGGTTCAAACGTTCCAGGTTTGGAGAAAATATGCTGTCAAAATACACTTATTAGGACCAATAAAACTTTGAAACCTTTTCAGCCCCACTGTTGGTGTTACTGTGGCTTGATTTGGATGACGGCTTTTTCTAGCTGTCTATTTAGGCACTTCTCTTCCCCTGTTGGTCTTTTATTTTAGTTGTAGAGACCATGTTCCCAATCGTTTTCCACTAAATCAGATTTTTGTTTTATTGTTTTCTTATTACTATTGCCTTTCCTTTAGTGTTTTTTTTTTTTGTGTCAACACTATAGAGTTGAGGATTGTTTCAAAGTTTTCAAAGTTGTTTAAAAAATGTGCATATTTAACTTATTTTACTTATTGAATAATATCCACTTTGCCCCTCCCATGATGTCTGATGCCTTTTGGGTGCAATGTATGGAGTCTCCTGGAGGCCCCTTGCTAATGCCAGGATTTCCTGCTCATTCACTAGGAACAGGGAACTAGTACAGTTGTGGAAGGAAGGGTTGGTGTAAGTAAATTGGAGTAAAGCAGGAAAATGAGACTGTGTGTGGAGATTATAAACTGTTTTTAGGTTGAATGCATCAGTTTCTGTGCCAAAGCATGGCACCCTGTACCATCCACACAGGGAAAGAACCTTGTAGCGTGATAAACAAGAACTTTCCTCTGCCCTCTAAAGATTGATTCTGCAACTGTAGAATGTTTTTTGAAGTCATTTTAATCCATAGCACAAGGGCGATTTGTCACGAACATCTTCCACAGTGACTCAAATACAGCAGTGGCAATTTTTAGGTGAAACCTTTTTAACGGTTTCTTTAAGGACACTGTGATTCACCAAGACAGCAGCTGCGTAAACCACATGAAGACCATGGCATGCTTCTCGTTTTTTCTGAAAAGCTTTACAAAGAATTTGGCTCTTCAAACCTCACTCAGTTTTAGGAGTGTGTGTGCACACAGGGACAGGATGTGAGGTAGCTTTAAGACTAACAAAGGGACACTTGATTATAGTCTTCCTCTGTTCTGCTGGGACCTCTGTGATTCATTTTTTGTGATCCATCTCAGCAGATAAGATAATTTGCTCTGGCACTACTTAAGATAGTGGTTAGGGATGGTATGCTTTTGCAAAGACTCCATACCGGGGCTGCAATTTTCCTTCTCTTTGTACAGTTTGAAGGAGGGTGATGTGGAGGGATGGTGAGGGAGAGGTGCAAGTTATGAACAGGGGAATGAAGAAAGTATGTTCTGGAAAGGAGGTGTTGCCTTATGGGTGAAAGGATTGAATTGAATGTCTCTTAATAATCTCCAAGAATTAGTACATGCTTGCGTGCTTTACATATTGAGGGACGTGGTCAATTGTCTCCATATGTACTTGAGATGCAATGGAATGATTAGGGTACCCTTGGGTTTTCTGGTATGCTGTCATGTCCTGTGCTACTATGATCCAAAAATGTTGTGCATCAGATCTCAAACAACTAAAACTTAAAAACATACTTTTGAACAATATGTCTCAGGACAAACTGTACCAGAAATATGTTTACATTTGTTGTAGTTGCATTCTTTTGAAATTGGAGGCTGAAGTACAGAAAGCATCAAGTCTTTGATTCTGTACAAGTTTGCAGATTGTGTGTACGTGTGTGTGCATGTGAGAGAGAGATAGAGGGAGAAAGAGGTATGTGAGGATGGGGTGATGGAGCTTGGCATGGAACAGTTAGCCACAGAACAAGAGGAGCCAATTGACAATCCAGCTCTGTCAATATGGGGTTTTACAAAAGTCTGAACGCAGCAGTTTTTTGCTGTTCAAGCCTTTTTGCTCCCTGACATTCTCTCCCTCCTTCCCTCCTCCCTCTTTTCCCTCCCTCCTTGTAATCAGAAACCGCTGTGCAGGGAAATGGGTGGCCTGCCAGGATCAAGTTTGCTTCTGCCCTTTTAAGGCTAAAAAACCAGGGGGAACTTTTCCAAAGGAGAGGGAGGGATGGAGGCAGGCCGAGGAGGAGGGAGGGACCTTGGAAGCAGCAGAAATGAAAGAAGGAGGAAGTTTACTCACAAAGTTCATGAACATGTGTTGTATAAGCTGTGCATTTCAGAAAGCTTTCCTATATCTGGCAATATAGCGCACATTAGTGTTGCTGAACCACATGGGAGCAGTTCTTTGAGACTTGAGTCTTTCCAACTACTTGACAAGCTGAAATACTGTGTATGCTAACATGGTATTAAACTTGCGTGCACACACAAGGCTACATCCATCACCTGGGCACGCTCCCTGATTCATTAAATATCCCTGTGGGGCTTTGTTCATATTTCAGGTCAAGGGTTGGTGATGAGATTTACTGGAATGAATGCAATTTCCTACATGGATTTCCCCCTGCTGCTATGCTGTTGCTGTCACTGCCCCCTCACCAAGATGAAATTGGGATTCTAATTATTCTGAAAGTTAGTTTAGACAGCATTTACCTTGAATGGAACCTACATGGGTTTTACCACATTTGTTCCTACTGGATTAGTAGGCTGTGTGAGAGCGTCTGTCGTGGTGGTACATGTTATGGTGCATCAGAGGTCTGGGTGTGGGGTCAGAGGGGAGTGTTGACGTCAGGCACTGTAGTTTATTGAGCCCAGGGTGCCGGTGAGTCATGGGAATGTGTGGTCTGGAATATCTGTGCTCATATTCAAAACTGATAACTCTGCCTTCTGGAGTAACTTGTACATTATGCCCCAACTACTCAACCTACGTTTATAAATGTCTCCAAGGGTTCTTGCTTTGTGTTTGTCTTCCCTTTTCTCACATATCCCACATAGGCTCTGTGTTTTCTTGGCAATAAGATGCCTGGTTTGGGAATTGCATGGGTAGCCCTGATCATGTCCAAAAAAGGCCTGAGTGTAGAGGAGAGATTCCTGTCATGTTTTGTATGTTTGCTAGTCCATGATGTGTTTTGGCCTGAGGGTTGGCGAGCCAGTGACACACAAGTGTTTCTGTAGCATGCTCCAGTGTATGCGCGCACACTTTTGCGTCATAGTGGTTCCCAGGATTCTTCAAAAAGAACAGTCTACGAGTTGGTTAGTAAGCGACAATTGTTGGTGGTTTTTGAGATGTATGAGGCAGAGGTATGGCCATACTGGTTTGATCAGAAGTGGCATAGTGGCACAGAGGGTAGAATTGCCTTGTCACAGCTCCAGTCTTTAGTATGACCATGACCTCGGGTTACTGACCATGTAGAGTTTTGCATTTTCTCCCCACGTCTGCACGGGTTTCCTACAGGTCCTCTGGTTTCCTTGCTGACAATTAAAGCAATGTAGTGTGCTGTAAGTTCAGTGATTTAAAGAGCAGCTTGATGATGTTTCCATTTTTCTGCTGTGGGGGTGGCCACACCCTCTGCACTCAGCAGCTCATCATATAAGTGTCTCTGATCTCTCTAACAAGTGCCAACCTGTTTAACACAAATCTCTCACTGTCTACGCACACATATATACTGTTGTCTGTCTCCATGTAACCTTGTCCCCACTACGTAATCACGTGAAGCATTGTCAGGGTCATAGAAGTCATAGGAGACTGACTATGCTGTCTCACTTTTTTCCCCTTGACCATCATCTTGGGTACAATAGACTAAGCCGTCCAAAGTTCTGCTTCTTAACTGTATCGTCATACCTTTTGGAAATGTTAAACTTGAAATGGCCCTGTTCCCTTAACCACTATCCCCCCAGGTCTCTTAGAATAATGGAGCTATGGAGCTTCTTTTTTGGGACCCTACTTTCTGTTTTTCCCCCTGAAAGAAAATGGATCTGAGACTCTTCAATAGTCTAGTTTCATTTGCCAGAAACCACGCTGAATTCCAGCAAGCTGTGGAGAAGTTATTGTGGTTTGTAGACCACACTCTGGAAAAGGCAAATAATTGCAAATGTATTGTTTAACATGGCAATGGGACTGTTGGATAAGTAGAGAGGGTCATGAGCAGGATGAAATGTTATGAGATCTTAAAATATACAGTGCATTTAGGTCTATTTAAGGCTGTTTTGTCTACGTATTTCCTATGTGCTAATGGGTTATGGGTGCTTTTGGCTCAGCTTGGTGAACATTGCTGTTAGGGGGAATGTGTCTGGATGAAAATGGCATTTACTGATCCTAAGCAGCTATGTGAAACTTCAGAGCCCTGCACAAGGGCACACATGCATGGGCTTGCATGTAGCTGCAAGACAAATGCATTGTCCACTCTGCTGGAATTCCATAACGATGATTAATTGTTCCGAGTCCTATTGACTCTATTTGGGAGAGAAGCACTGGAGTTGTACTGAAAGGGTCTCCATAGATATTGAAGAATGCTCAAGCAGACATGCCTCAGTTGAAACAAGGCCTCCACCCACTACAAAAGCTGCACTAAAATCTGGTAATCAGACATACTATCTAACAAGCTTGGGCTGTATGTATTTCTGTCAGGAGTAGATAAGATTTGTTGATTACAGTGTTGCATTAGTAATTGAAGCTTTGAAACATTGTGGCTATTTGCGCTCAGAGGGTAGGATGGGCGTGTGCTTCATTTGCTTCAGAGAAATGGAGAAGTGCGAGTGCTAAACATGACTAATGGTTGTCACAGCCTTTCCAGTCTTTTGCTGGGTTTAGATTTTTGTATATTTATTTTAAAACTGGGTGGAGAAGGGTGACAAGTTTTGCTTCTCTGTATGGTATGCTGACCATACTGGTGGCCACTGTTGGGTCTTCTGCTGTTAGTCTTCAACAGGCTCTCCTACATAAACAAGGCAAGACGAGAAAAGGCGTTTTGCCTTAAAACAATCTGCAGGCAGTTTCACAGCAGCAATCTGCATCATTTAATGTATGTCTTCTTAAAAACCATTAATGCTGTTTAACTGAAATCATGGTATGATGAATCATGGTAAAAAAAAAAAAAAGCAGAAATATTAAATCTCACCCCATGTCACATCAATTTCTATCCTTTTTTTGTATAGATTTCAACCCATTGTTTTCCTGCCAGCTAGTTCATTCGCTCTTTATTTTTATTTTTCACCAGACAGTAAAGCCATTGTGGACGGGAACCTGAAGCTCATCCTAGGGTTGATATGGACCCTCATTCTGCACTACTCTATCTCCATGCCCATGTGGGACGAGGAAGAGGACACGGACGACGCCAAGCAGAAAACACCAAAGCAGAGGCTCCTGGGCTGGATCCAGAACAAGCTGCCCGAGCTGCCAATAACCAATTTCAGCCGTGACTGGCAGTCCGGCAAAGCTCTGGGAGCCTTGGTGGACAGTTGTGCCCCAGGTAGGTCACTGAGGTGGATGGGGGAGGGTGGAAGAATTATAAACTGTGTTTGTTCAGACATCAGACTCCTCAATCAACTAATGGTGTGACCCATTTACATTGTATAAATAGTTTGCATAGTTTGTTATATGGAATCAATTTGAGTTGATTTAATAGAGAGAATTAAAAATATCGCAATTACAGACCCTTAAAAGTAGGGATACTGGACAGCAGACATGGCATTACAATGAAGAATTTGTTACCTTTTTTTTTTTATTTTTATTAAATGTTTTGTAACCAGGTAAACATTAATCTATTCCATAATTCGCAAGCATTTATGAAAATGTTGGTAACTCTTCAGGTCTCTGTCCGGACTGGGACTCCTGGGATCAGACAAAGCCTGTGGATAATGCTCGCGAGGCAATGCAGCAAGCTGACGAGTGGCTCGGTGTTCCTCAGGTGACTAATTTATCCTTTGTCTAAGAATAATTTTCCTTATCAATATAGCTAAAATGAGTCATTGAAGAAATCAAGAAATTTAAACACACATAATTTATTATAATTCTCTGCTTTCAAGCTTCTTTTCATCGGATATGTATATTGTCTGAATAGTGGCATGCTCATACTACAATTACTGTCGCATGAAGTGCCCACTTTCATGTTGCACTTTTTTTAAATACATTTTTTTGCTTCTCTTCTAAAGTCACTTTTTTTAACCTCATAGTTTCTCTGAAAGGAATAATAATAATAATAAGTTTTATTATAATAAAAATAATAAAGTTCTTGAAATTCGGGTACAAGGGACATTAATTTCTAATTAAACAAAATTATTTATTTATTTTTTACATAAATCTATTTTAATGTTGACAACTATTGGAATGCTTTTATCAATAGTACAGCAAAAACAGCCACTGTATCTTTATTACTCTTTGCTTTTTATGCACTTTAAAGCAGTACCTGGTAAAAATGAGAGGGTGGCTAAATGGATTTTTGCTACTACAGAAGCGAAACTATCCAATGAAGTTGTGAAATAGGTTTTTTTTTTTTTTTTTAACCAAGCCTGATGCATTGCGTGCTGTCAGTTACAAGTGTGGTTGGTAAAGTTTCCTGCTGTCGCGTGTCTTGTGCTTGCCAATTAATGCCACAGACTGGTATGTGGTCTCTAAGGTGCCTGTTGCCAAGGTGACAGTCTCTGTTATGACTCACTTGTACAAACTTTTTTTTCCTGATATCACTTCATCGGTTTATGTTTGTTTTTCTCTATCAGGTCATCACTCCGGAGGAAATTGTTGATCCCAATGTAGATGAGCACTCGGTTATGACATATCTGTCACAGTTCCCTAAAGCGAAGCTGAAACCTGGTGCCCCACTGCGCCCTAAACTCAACCCCAAAAAGGCTCGTGCCTATGGACCAGGTACACTAACTTTGTCAAATGTTATTTTCCCAGTATAAAACTTGATGAAAACAACTGTTGAGTCATTCAATAGATATCCATAGGCATTGCACAGAATTCTTTTCCTCTGTCCAGGCATTGAACCCACTGGTAATGTAGTGATGAAAAAGGCTGTGTTCACTGTGGAGACGATCAGCGCAGGCCAGGGAGAGGTGCTGGTGTATGTGGAAGACCCAGCAGGCCATCGTGAGGAGGCTAAAGTCACTCCCAACAATGACAAGAATCGCACTTACTCAGTAGTCTATGTTCCTAAAGTAACTGGGCCACATAAGGTAAACGGGTCCTATCTGAATACAGTACAGTTTTGATAATGTAGATGGATATTATAGGTTGATTTCTACCCGTTACGGTCTTAACCTCTCCCCTTTATCTTGTATTATAGGTGACGGTGCTGTTTGCAGGCCTCCATATTTCAAAGAGCCCCTTTGAGGTAGAGGTGGGGATGGCTCAGGGTGACTCCAGCAAAGTTACTGCCCAAGGGCCAGGACTTGAGGCTGTGGGCAACATTGCCAACAAAACCACCTACTTTGATGTATACACTGCTGGTAATCCCAGAAATGCAGATTAAGCTCTTTTTGTCATTTAGTCAATTTAATAGTAATTGTCTTTCTTTTTTTTTTTTTTTTTAAAAAGATTAACTGTTGCACTTTCATATTTAGGTGCTGGATTGGGAGAAGTTGAGGTGGTCATTATTGACCCCAGTGGTAAGAAGGATACAGTAGAGTGCAACATTGAGGATAAAGGCAACAGCAGCTACCGTTGCACATACAAACCCACCCAGGAGGGCCAGCACACGATTTACATAACATTTGCTGGGGGGCAGATTTCCAAGAGCCCCTACACGGTCAACGTTGGAGAAGGTGAGGAGCCAGTAGGGAAAAGGTAGAACTTGGAGACATTTGGGGCATAGAGGAGAAAAGGAAAGAGTCCTAGAATATTGCTTTTTAATTTGTCTTTAACTGCACATGATCTGTCTCTGTTGTTTTTTCCTCTTTCTTATATTTCCTTGGCTGCTATTTTCTTCCCTGATGATTTTCTCCCTCCTGAAGGACAACTTTGATCTGTTGCTGGTCTTTCTTCTATTTTTTTGGATCAGCCCGCTGACCTCTGACTTTCCTGTCGCACTGTCGCCTTGGATCTGTTGGGTACTTTGCTTACTGTGGATCTGCTGCATGTTTTCATGTGACTCACTCATAGTTCCATGTGACTCCTTTGATAACTGACATTCATATTTTAGTATACAAGGATGTGATTGTTCCAGGTTAATCTGGAATTTCGACCTAAAAGCGTGACCCACATGAATCATGCAGATCCGTAAAGAACAAGTTTCCTGGGGCTGTCTGGGGTTTTATGAGCTGCTACATGTATAGGCTGAAATGCTCAGCTCGAGCTCACCATGCTCAATTCCACACCTGCTGCATACCACCGTTGCGCTCATGCACATTCCTTTGCCATTTATATGGTATGCCGAAATGAAAAGCAGCAAGGGTCAAATTAGTTCTATTTTGTGATGGGTTATATGGATGGGAAAAGGTTCACACAAGCCCAGGAGTAGATGCAAGATTATGCATGTATTGTGTAATAAGTGTAGAATAAAGTTGTGCATGCTTGCATGTATGAGCATGGGTCATTCTGACAAATTACCAGTGCAACACACTCACAGTTTCTGTAGGGATCTAAATCTTGAAGTTGGGGTTTTAAAAACTCTAAAATGAGATCAAGATCATTTTAAGTTTCTTCTGCTAAGTTACTATAAAATAAAAAGTATATAAATAAAGAACATAAAAAAATGTAAATATAAAAAAGAAATGATTTTTCAAATACATTTTTGGTATAGGTTATTCTTTACCATCCATTTGCTGTAGCAGAGCCACCACTAGTTTTTGGGGAAGAGGGGTGTGGGACTATGGGGCATCCGAATGACTTGGTGACACAGCATTTATTTATTTATTTTATTTTTTTACAGAATATTTTTAAACATTTTATCATGCCTTACAGTAAAACTCCCATTTCCTTTACTAATGTCAGGCTACTGTTTTAGCCACATGTAAGCTTGCTTGTTACAGATATATAGCTCTGCCACTTGCACTTCCTTATCTCCACTGCACCATGCCTGGTGTTTCCTGACCTTTTCTGAAAGTTTGACCATTCAGAACATTAACTTTGCATGTTTCAAGTGTGATATTTTAATCACTTTGTTTCATGTCCTTTTGCAGCATGTAATCCCAGTTTGTGCAGAGCCAAAGGCCGCGGTTTGCAACCCAAAGGCCTGAGGATCAAGGAGACTGCAGAGTTTAAAGTCTATACCAAAGGTGCTGGCACTGGAGATCTGAAGGTCACCATCAAAGGGCCCAGTGAGTAAAGTACATTATCTGAGTAGTAACCATACCTGATCTTGTTTCTGCTTATATTAATTATGATTTTTGCTCATGTGTGTATTACAGAGGGTCTGGAGGAGCCCTGTAAGAAGAAGGATTTGGGAGATGGAGTCTATAGCTTTGAGTATTACCCCACCACACCTGGAAACTACATCATTACCATTACCTGGGGTGGCCAGCATATTCCTCGCAGGTTGGAATATTAGATAATTGTATTGGTTATTGTGTCTACTTGTATGAATTCCAAGATTGCAAAAGAAGCTCATCCTAAATCTTTCTTTGCTTTTCCTTTTTTCCTGTTTCAGTCCATTTGAGGTCAAAATAAGCAGTGAGGCTGGGCCACAGCAGGTACGGGCATGGGGCCCAGGCTTGGAAGGTGGAGTTGTTGGCAAATCTGCTGACTTTGTGGTGGAGGCAGTTGGAGACGATGTTGGCACTTTGGGTGAATTTCATTTGCACTTTGTAGTTATAATTCTTAGGACACTTTTGTAAGTGGCAGGTGATGCATGTCAGCCCAATTCAAATAATACTTGGCTTTTCTTTTAGGTTTCTCTGTGGAGGGCCCATCTCCAGCTAAGATTGAGTGTGATGATAAAGGTGATGGCTCCTGCAATGTGCGCTACTGGCCCACTGAGCCAGGCGAGTATGCAGTGCATGTGCTTTGTAAAAGTGAGGATATCCAACACAGCCCCTTCATGGCGGAGATCAAACCAGCACCAGACAGAGACTTTTTCCCTGACAAGGTACAAAGATATGTTATGTTTGCTAGCCAAAATAATTGCTTGGGGATGGTACAATTGCACTAATCTTTACTCATCCTACTCATCTCTATTTCAGGTGAAAGCCTATGGCCCAGGACTTCAGAGCAGTGGCCTGGCTGTTGGGAAGCCAGCAGAGTTCACAGTGGATGCTAAACAGGGGGGCAAGGCACCTCTAAAGATCCAGGCCCAGGTATGAATCCGCATCCGTTTATTGTGTTTAAACACAACTGAAAATGGAAGGATAATGATTCATTTGTTCCACTCTTAGGACCGAGATGGAAACCCAGTCGATGTGCAGGTTAAGGATAATGGTAATGGGACATACAGCTGCAGCTACACCCCTCGCAAGCCCATTAAACACACAGTCATGGTGTCCTGGGGTGGAGTCAATATCCCGGAAAGCCCTTTCAGGGTCAGTCAGTGTGGGAAAACTGCAGCCATTAAACGTTTTCATAAAGGATATTTTGCAAGGTTCTTTTTTTAAATCACTGTTGTCTTTTCCTGTTTGTTTACTGTTGGATTCATCTTTTTAAACCTGTAGATGAATATTGGAGCTGGTTGCCATCCTAATAAGGTGAAAGTCTCTGGACCTGGTGTTGCCAAGACTGGTCTGAAGGCTTTCGAGCCAACATACTTCACTGTGGACTGTTCAGAGGCTGGCCAGGGTATGACCATATTAATTTGAACACTCATGACTTTTGGTTCATCAAATCCATCTTTTTTGTCTAACATCTAAGATGCAAAACTTCATGTCTCTGAAGGTGACATCAGCATTGGTATTAAGTGTGCTCCTGGTGTTGTGGGACCAGCTGAGTCTGACATCGACTTTGACATAATCAGAAATGATAATGACACCTTCACAGTTAAATACACTCCTCCAGGAGCTGGCAGCTACACTATCATGGTGCTGTTTGCTGACCAGGTAGCAGACGCTTGTGTGTTACTGTATATAGTGTATACAAGTTGGTTCCTTGTCTCTGATGTCCCTTTTCTTTTTTTTTTTTTAAGCCTATTCCAATGTCACCAATCAGAATTAAAGTGGATCCATCTCATGATGCCAGCAAAGTCAAAGCAGAGGGACCTGGTCTTAGCCGCACAGGTGACAAATCAAAACGTGTAGTTACTTTTGTAGTGTCCGAATCATCAGAAATGTAAGAAAGAGGTTAACTAAGCTTCACGCTCCCTTTTATTCTCCTCAGGTGTGGAACTGAACAAACCCACTCACTTCACTGTGAATACTAAGGGTGCAGGCAAAGCCAAGCTCGATGCTCAATTTACTGGCCCCAACAAGGGTGAGGCAGTGCGAGACTTTGATATCATCAACAACCATGACAATACATATACTGTCAAATACACTCCATTGCAACAGGTGAGTTTAAAAAAAAAACAAAAAAAAACAAACAAAAAAAAAAACCATGGTCCTTATTTTATATAATTCTTTGTCAAATTTTTTTTTTGGATTCAGGGTAATTTGGGTGTGAATGTGACGTATGGTGGCGACTCCATTCCCAAAACTCCATTTGCTGTGCCTGTAGCTCCTTCCCTTGATCTGAGCAAGATTAATGTTGCAGGCCTTGGCGACAGTACGTCATGACAGCACTTTCCTTTTGACGTTTTAATATGATGTTTCTAAAAGTGGTTATTGTCTGGTGCTTTTCTGAGGTGACTTAAGTGGTGTTTTTGTTTTGTTTTTTTTTCTTCAGAGATGACTGTTGGAAAAGACCAGGAAATTACAGTCAAATCAAAGGGTGCTGGTGGTCAAGGTAAGGTTGCTGCAAAGGTGACTGGACCTGGTGGTAAATCGGTGCCCTGTAAGGTGGAACCAGGATTGAGCCCAGAAACCAGCCAAGTTCGCTTCATCCCCAGAGACAAGGGACCCTATGAGGTGGAGCTCACTTATGATGGTGCTCCTATCCCAGGAAGCCCCTTCCCTGTGGAAGCTGTAGCTCCCACTGACCCATCTAAGGTGGGACAGTGTTGAATTTCAGATAAATGCTTAGATGGTTACTCACACTTCAGATCCTGGATAATTTTTCCTGAGCTTTTTATTTGTTCTGTCTGCAGGTCCGTTGCTCTGGTCCAGGTTTGGAGCGAGCTAAGGTTGGCGAGACTGGCCAGTTTGTGGTAGACTGCACCAATGCTGGGCCTGCCGAATTAACCATTGAGATAATCTCAGATAATGGAACTGAAGCAGAGGTACACATCCAGGATAATGGAGATGGAACTTATACCATCACCTACATTCCCCTGTACCCTGGAGCATACACTCTTACTATCCGCTATGGTGGCCAGGATGTGCCAAACTTCCCATCAAGACTAAATGTGGAGCCAGCTGTTGAAACCAGTGGTGTGAAAGTCTTTGGACGTGGAGTTGATGGCAAAGGTAGTTTTCTGGATCTGAATACATTTGAGGTTCCCCATAATCATCTTTTAGTATTGATCTGTGTATTAGGTTTTAAGTGTGTATTTGGGTGAATTGTGAAATGTATACCTGACCTCAAAATCCTAACCTTTCTAATTTCTTGCCATGACTATTTTGAAGGGGTTTTCAGAGAGGCTACCACAGACTTCACTGTTGATGCTCGTGCCCTAACAAAAACTGGTGGCAATCACATCAAGACCTGCATCAACAATCCATCTGGTAACTGCACTGAAGCTCTTATTAGAGACCTGGGAGATGGTACCTACAAAGTAGAGTACACTCCCTATGAAGAAGGTAAGCCTTGGATCATGCGTGTACTTGTAATAATAAAGTAATTCCAGTTGAATCTGTTTCTGGGTCTTGTTTTATTTAATTCAAAATGATGTTGGCTTAATACATATTTTCTCTGGGCAGGTCCACATAGTGTAGAAGTTTCTTATGATGATGCCCCAGTGCCCAACAGTCCATTCCGTGTGCCTGTAACAGAGGGCTGTGATCCTGCACGTGTGCGTGTGCATGGCCCAGGACTGCAGGCTGGCATCACCAACAAACCTAACAAATTCACTGTGGAGACCCGGTTGGTATTCAGCAAGTAGTTTGTACATTTGAGCTCTCTTCTTTTTGTCTGGCATTTATTTTCTCTCTCATTGTCTGTTCAGTGGGGCTGGTACAGGAGGCCTGGGCCTGGCTATGGAGGGACCTTCAGAAGCCAAGATGTCCTGCACTGATAATAAAGATGGCAGCTGCTCTGTAGAGTACATCCCATATGAGCCAGGGACTTACAACCTTAATATTACCTATGGTGGAAAACCTGTCACTGGTTAGTGTTTTCTTTGTTTTCTTAAATGTTCTGTATTTTTTTTCATTTGAGGAGAAGTGACCCATTTCATCCACTGTTTGTTCTTAGGAAGCCCTTTCTCTGTGCCTGTTCATGATACTGTTGATCCCACTAAGGTCAAATGCCAAGGCCAGGGTCTTGGGACCAATGTACGAGCTAATATCCCACAGGTCTTCACTGTAGATGCCAGCAAGGCAGGAGTAGCTCCTCTGCAAGTCCGAGTGCAGGGACCCAAAGGTGATGGAGAGCTTCATGTTGACATCATTATCAATGATTCAACACCACCTAGAATCACATTTCTCATAATCTGGAATATGCTTGTGCAGGTGTTGTGGAGCCAGCTGAGGTGGTGGATAATGGAGATCAGACTCACACTGTAAGCTATGTTCCCACCAAAGAAGGGCCATATTCCATTAATGTGCTGTATGCTGATGAAGAGATCCCACGCAGGTACACATGTCACAGTGATTCAGTACTCTTGACTAGACTCATCACTTTAATCAAATCCGCAGAGTCGCTTCCTATTGATGACGCAGCCTTGCAGACATTCTAATTGGTTGGGAAGGATTACTCCGTTCCTTTAGTTCCCTATAGACACTACAGAGTGATGACTTGTTAGTCGAGGTAACATAGGACAAGTTAACAACCTGTGCAGTGATAACAACTAGAGCAGTGATTACTGCTCTATTCTTCATGTCATATGGACAGCAATACAACAGATGCAGTAGCTATCTGTATGCATAATCTAGAGCATATAGTTTAGTTACATCTGGGAAAGCTCAAGTTTGCTAGTGAAAATGGAAGATGGTTTTGATGGATGATGTAGTCTGTTTTTCATTATCCTTACTTCAAAAATTTTTTTCCCCATCTTTCTGAAACACATCCCCTGTCCATTATAGCCCTTATAAGTTGAAGGTTCTGCCCACACATGATGCCAGTAAGGTGCGTGCCAGTGGCCCTGGTCTTAACACTACTGGGGTGCCTGCCAGCCTGCCAGTGGAGTTTACCATCGATGCCAAGGATGCTGGAGAGGGACTTCTGGCTGTCCAGATTACTGTAAGTGCAAGAAATGTTTTGAATTGTGTTAGACGGGAAATTAGTTGGATCGTTCTTGTTTAATCCCTGTTCATTTTAGGATCCAGAAGGAAAGCCTAAGAAGGCCAACATTCGTGATAACCAGGATGGAACTTACCTAGTCTCCTATGTGCCAGATATGACTGGTCGCTACACCATCCTTATTAAATATGGTGGTGATGAAATCCCATATTCCCCATACCGCATTCGTGCTGTCCCTACTGGAGATGCCAGCAAGTGCACGGTCACAGGTAGGCCCTTCTTGAATAGCATGGATATCTGATCTACTTGAAACGATTCATATATGTACATTATGCATATTTTCTTGGTTTGTTGTGATTGTGCAAATATTAAGAGGGACTATAGACCAAAGCAGTATATTCAAAATGAATCAGGAGAACGTCTGTGAAACATGGTGGAAAAGCTTAAAATATTTGGAGTCCAGTAGCTTGATTTAATTCTGCCATAAGGAAACTATTGGAGATTATTTATTTATCTGGCACAGTTTAGTTTTTTTGTTTGTTTTTAAACCCATTTGAGGGCTGGATTTTCTTAATTCAGTAGTCAGTGGGTTTAGAAACCCATTAGAAATAAATCATTTTATTATTAAGTGTTTTTGTATGGCTCCTAGTCCTGTCATCCACTTGGACACATCAGCTTTTTTGCAGAGCTGCTCACATTCCCAGCACACTCTATTCACCACTTGGTTTACATGTTTTGTTTTTTCCTTTTTGAGCACATTTTATTGTATTTTGTTCTGACTTACTTTTCACTTTTTCACTCTCTGCTTCTCACGGGCTCACAGTCTCAATCGGAGGTCACGGTTTGGGTAAGCGCTTCAAAAAATGTCTTGCTTCGGACTCGACTCTTTTTGCATGCAGAATGGCGCCGTAATGCTTTTTGAAAGCATACGCTGTTTTCATAAAAGTGTAGTTTGTTATTGACTCTGCTAAAGTCTTCTTTTTAAAACTGTTTAACACAGAAGAAGAATTTTATACATTTTAACACTCTTTATGAGGACAGCTGTTCTTGGGTCAGGGACCTGGTCCATCCTCTTCGTCTCTTCCCTTTTTTTTTTTTCTTTTTTAAATGGCATAACAGACAGCATGTCCTGTTGGTAAAGAAGGACTAATGACTAACTTGAGCCTGACTTTCCTATGGCTGGACAGTGGAATGTGCCATTAAGGTTACTGAAATAATCATTGTTATAAACATTAAGATCTTTTCCCCTTCTGACAGAAATTATCTACGTATATTAACGACCTTTATAATAGGCTCCTACCAGTTAGACGACTGAGGTAACAGACACATGAAAGGCTGTTCAGTAATAACTGGTCAAGTCAGCAGGCTGCACAGTTGTGTGTAAATACAAATTTATCACAAATGAGGGCTGCTCCAAATTTAGTGTAATGAATCTCAAGAATGTGTGCTCCGAGATGTTCTGTATGTATGATTCTACAAATGCCACAACAGAACATTCAGCTATTCTGAATTTTAAAATTTCCACCTTCAATTCTTTCTCTGTCTGTTACCACAGTGTCATAGGTTCATGCTGAGGCAGAATGCATGGTGGAATGAATATTACTATAGATTGTTGGATATTTAAGCTTCAAAACAAACAAACAAACAAAAAGAAACTGTGGCTGCACCCACAGACTTTGAAAGTAATCTTTATTTGGTGTCTACCAGGTGCTGGAGTCGGTCCCACTATACAGATCGGGGAACAGACGGTCATCACTGTGGATGCAAAGGCTGCTGGGAAGGGCAAGGTGACCTGCACAGTGTGCACTCCAGACGGTGCAGAGGTGGATGTGGACGTGGTTGAGAATGAGGATGGAACCTTTGATATCTTTTATACAGCACCTCAACCGGGGAAGTACGTCATCTGTGTGCGCTTTGGAGGCGAACACATTCCCAACAGCCCCTTCCAGGTCATGGTATGTAGACATTTTTAAAATGTACGTACTGTCCTGGCCTATATAAACTTTCACATCTACCTTAACTTTGGAAAGAATACTTGTCTTGTTCTCTTAAACACTCACCAAAGGCTTTTAATTAAATGAACCTCTTTTTTTTTTTAAATGGCATTAGAACAGAATGGCTTTTGTGGGTTCAGGTAGTTTAAAGTTTGTGGTATTCTGGTGTCTGAGACTACTTTAACATTGCAAACCAGGTCAAGACATCATACTTAATAAGCGACTTCCCAGACCTGATCTTTATCAGTGTAATGCCTAAGTATTAGGATTATTTCACTCTTGATTGTGTCATCCTGTCTCAGGCTTTGGAAGGTGCCTCCCCTGAACAACTTATGCAGCAGACGCAGGTCCCGCAGTACGCCTACGCGCCCAACAGGGGCCAGCCATGGGTACTGACACTTCCCCCACCCCACCCCCCTTTCCTTACTATCCATCATGTCCACCCTCATTTGTCCCTCAACATTCTCTCTCATCTCCATTCTCCAACTCCATCTCCATTCTCGTCCTGTGGGTGTAGGCCCTACCCTGTTTCATCTAACTCCTAATTTGTTGCCATTCAAATGTTGTCAGCCATTTTGAAAGCAATAAATGTGGAAGTCTGCATTTAACAAAATGGCTGGGTGTGTGTCAGAAGTTAATGCTGTTTGTTGGGCGCTGCTATTTGCTGATTGTAATGTGGTTTTGTTCAGATTATTGGTTCTTTCCTGTGGTGTGTCCCCCCATGAGTCATTTGTGTCCTGTCTGCTTGGCTTTCACTGCTGTTGTCCAGACTTGCGAATCACAGACATGACTTAAGCCTTTATTCTCCTCTCGTGATGTCTTTGCTTTCACACAGTGTCCATGTTGGTGGCTACATCGTCCTTGTCATCATTACCGTCATCTTTTCTTTTTTTGGGGGCGGATCTAATTCCCATTCTATCCTTTTTTTTTTGATCCATCAAATCTTTTCTTTACCATATTTAATATTTTAAGATTTGAATTAAATGATTATTTCACAGGAATCAGAGGTATTCATAATTTTTGTATTTTGATCTTTTAAGCTTTTACTACTTCCTGTAAATTTAGGTACTGGCTCTTCAGATAACATTTCAAACCAAATATGTCTATATTTCAAAATATTAATTTTTTATGGATAAAGCTAAATCAATTAATAAGTTGTAGTTAACTTAACTACTTATCCTTCTCTCTGCCTCCCAGGCCACAGACAGGGCTATGGGAATGAATGGACTGGATGTGGCAGGACTGAGACCTTTCGATTTGGTAATTCCGTTTACCATCCAGAAGGGAGAGATCACAGGTCTGTTTTCTAAAATGGTATATTCTCCTCTTTGGCTTCAGCATACAAGAGACAGAGGATCGATCTGAGGATAGTCTTTAAAAGTTGATATCTGTTCATCTATAGGTGAAGTAAGGATGCCATCTGGAAAAGTAGCCAAGCCAGATATTGCAGATAACAAAGACGGCACAGTCACGGTGAAGTACTCTCCCACTGAGGCTGGACTACACGAGATGGACATCAAATATGATGGAATACACATTCCCGGTATGGCATGAATACTATAAGAACTTTAGAAACATTCAGAAAAATATATAGGCCTAACCCCAACTGATTTTTATTTCCCTGACAGGAAGTCCACTGCAGTTCTATGTGGATTATGTCAACAGTGGTCATGTGACTGCTTATGGTCCTGGCCTCATTCATGGCATGGTCAATAAGCCTGCAGTTTTCACTGTTAACACCAAGGATGCTGGAGAAGGTACAGTACTATTGTGTTTTTCCACACTCATGGAATTTATTTGTGGAATATTTAGGGATGGCAGGAACAGAGTTTGTGTTGAAATCCTGTTTTTTTTTATCAGGTGGTCTCTCTCTGGCCATCGAGGGACCCTCCAAGGCAGACATCAGCTGTACTGACAACCAGGATGGTACTTGCACTGTATCTTATCTCCCTGTTCTGCCTGGAGACTACAACATTCTTGTCAAGTATAATGACAAACACATCCCTGGTAGTCCTTATGTGGCAAAGATCACAGGTCAGTCTTAAAGTTAACAATTTATTGATTACAGTTCATCAAGAAATCAGCATAGTGTCCTCATGCCAGTGTGTTTGTCCACAGGAGATGACTCTATGCGCATGTCCCATCTGAAGGTGGGCTCTGCTGCTGATATTCCATTGGACATTGGAGAACTGGACCTGAGCCAGCTAACTGCCTCCCTCACCACTCCCTCTGGTCGTGAGGAGCCATGTCTGCTCAAGATGCTTCGTAACGGACATGTTGGTAAGTTCGCCAATAACCTGGGGCATCTTATGGACTGTGTTTACTGTAAGAGTAATTGCAGGAATGAAAACATCTTCCACTCAAGGTTTTTCACCTATTGTCTATTTTTATTAATGTAGTATAAATCTTTGGATTGGGTGGACAGCATATGGTAAACTATAAGTGCCCTAATTTCCTGTTTCCAGGGGTCTCTTTTGTGCCTAAGGAGATAGGAGAGCACCTTGTGAACATTAAGAAAAATGGCCGCCACATTCCCAGCAGTCCCATTTCTGTCATGATCAAGCAGTCGGAGATTGCTGATGCCAGTCGTGTATGTGTATCTGGCCAGGGTCTTAGTGAGGCTCGCACATTTGAGCCAGCCGAATTCATCATTGACACCAGAGATGCAGGTAAACGTCTCTGAAAGTACCTAAGGTGACTTGTGATTAAGGTTAAATTGAAGTCGTTGACATGAACTGAACATGGTTTTGTTTGCCTAGGGTATGGAGGCCTTAGTTTGTCCATTGAAGGGCCTAGTAAGGTGGATATTAATACAGAAGATCAAGAAGATGGAACCTGCAAGGTCACATACTGCCCCACTGAGCCAGGAAATTATATCATTAATATCAAGTTTGCTGACCAGCATGTTCCAGGTGTGTCTTTTATAAAATGTTTAAACTGGTATTGGTACATTTTGTAGTTCTAACCCTTTTTCCCTCATACTTGTTCAATAGGTAGTGCTTTCACAGTGAAGGTGACTGGAGAAGGTAGGATGAAGGAAAGCATCACTCGCAAGAGGACTGCTGCATCTGTTGCCAATGTTGGCAGTCAGTGCGACCTGAGTCTGAAGATTCCTGGTAAATGCCACCAAAGTTTCTTAAAAATGTCATTTTAAGCTACCAGTTTACATATGCACTGTTATCCAAAGTGAAACACAATTGTGCCCAGTTAAAACTGAACAATTTTCAACTGTTGAGGCTCTGGGATTTGAGGTCACAAAGTAGTCGCCCAGACCCTGCCCCTCTGAGCCAATAATTGCCCCTTCATTTATTTCAGCTACTGGATGTATTTGACCTTTTGTAATGTCCATCTTGTAGAGATCAACATTGCCGACATGACTGCGCAGGTGACTAGCCCATCCGGAAAAGTGCACAAGGCGGAGATCATGGAAGGAGAGAACAATACTTATTGCATTCGTTTTGTTCCAACTGAAATGGGTGTTCACACTGTTAGTGTGAAGTACCAGGGGCAGCATGTACCAGGATCACCATTCCAGTTCACTGTAGGTCCTCTGGGTGAAGGAGGGGCTCACAAGGTCCGTGCAGGAGGCCCTGGACTCGAGAGAGCAGAGGCTGGAGTTCCAGGTGGGTGGACCAGTGTGATTAGCAGAAGGTGGATACAACTGAGCAGGGATAGCACAGAGATTACAAGCTGCACCTGAATCCAAATCCTGAATTAAAGTGACAAATTAACTTGCCTACTAGGGAAATTTAGAATATTCTTTTTTCGATAATGGCTGTGGTAAATGCATTTCCACTGCAGTTTATTTCATTTCTTTTTTTATTGACAATATTCACTTCAAGAAATTAAAATGTGGCTTAGTTTATTTATCCACAAATTGTGTGACCAGCTGCATTACATCTTTTTAACATAAGAAGATACCCTGTGCCCTGGCACATTTTTAAATAAGGACAATTCTATACATTTGTGAGTGGAGAGAGATTTCTCATTTCTCATCCTGCCTTCTTTAGCTGAGTTCAGCATATGGACTCGTGAGGCTGGAGCTGGAGGTTTATCCATCGCTGTGGAGGGACCCAGCAAAGCAGAGATCGCTTTTGAGGACCGTAAGGATGGCTCCAGCGGCGTCTCCTACATTGTTCAGGAGCCTGGTGAGAGAGTGACAAAGTCCTGTTTAATCTGTATAAACATTGCACTCCTGGGTTTTCTCATGACATGCAAAATAACGACTGTTAGTGGTGTGCTCGTGCATGTGTACATAGCTTACAGTTTATGTCCTTGCTTTGCAGGAGATTATGAAGTGTCTATCAAGTTCAACGATGAGCACATCCCTGACAGTCCCTTTGTGGTGCCTGTCGCCTCACCCTCCGATGATGCCCGACGCCTTACTGTTGCCAGTCTTCAGGTGAGGCTTCGAGGAAGACAGACATTTGTCCACCCCAAACAAGTCTCATGTGACACTCAGCACAGCAGCACAAAAGCCACAGTGCACTTGTAGTAAAAGCATAGGCAGATGGGTTCTTAAAGATTTTATTTGCTTTTAGCAGACACTTGATCTTTAATTTGTTTGCTCATTCCATGTGAGTAGATGGTAAGAAGGAGAAGAACCGAGTTGAATTTCAAGGTTTTGACATAAACATTGGCTAGATTAAAAATAAAATCCCATTAGCAAGATGATATGTTGGTAATGTTGACACTCTTTGATATATTGTAATGTTAATGGTAAATCGGTAAATGCGTCAGTCTAAGGGGCTAAGGTTACATCCACACTAATGTTTTAGTTTTAAAAAGCATCACTTTTGCTGCGTTTTCGTCTGGATTCCATACTACTCCAGAGTTTGGAGAGGCTGCCAGCCCCTTATTAGATGTAAAACTCTGGGCCTGCATTGTACTGTGCATGAACAGAAACGAGCAGCTTCTGGAAATGAGGACACCCATGTTAGCTTCCTGTTTGGGTCTTATCAGTCATGACATTCCTTCCCTGACTGGTCATGCTCTTATCGCATGACCCTTTGTAGAAGAAAACAAATGGCATCAGCCTTGACTGGCAGTGGAGAATGCAACATTGATTATGAATTATAAACACTATAATTGACCTTGTTGTCTTTGTGCAGTTAAATCTTCCCTTTTAGAATGCTATATATTGTTCAGTGGTTTCCTGTTTACACTGGCATGAGCATGCCCTGTGTATGCAAGTGGTCATGTGATATTTGCGTTCAGGTGCATTAGGACAGTGGACAGAGATCATCTTTACTTTAGAATGAAAACGTATTAGTGTGTATGTAGCCTAAGTGAGAATGTTGTGCTGCTGCTGTGTTGAGGGTTGATGGGGTTTGCGGGATACTGCAGGACTGTTTGTATTTCTCGTGCCTTGTCCTAAAGGCTCCCAACAGTCTTACTCCCTCCCTACATGGCTTGCAGGGATGTAAGCCAGGGGCTAAAGAGTTAAAGAGAGCTCTTTTCTCCCAGTGTTGTATATGCCTGCTAATTTCTGCAATAATATTAATGGTCTTTATTGGGATTTGTAATATATTATTTAGCCTCTCTTTAACTCTGTTAGCCTGAAGGTAAGCAATGTCAATCCTACTGCTTTGGAATATTTAGCCTAATATGTAATTCTGCATCCAAGGGCTTTAGCAACCCTACAGTGTTATGCTGTATATTCAATGTCTAGTTGATATGTGAAGTGTTGTCTGAATGCAGGAGTCCGGTTTAAAGGTGAACCAGCCTGCTTCTTTTGCTGTGAGTCTGAATGGAGCAAAAGGTGTCATAGATGCGAAAGTTCACAGCCCATCAGGGGCATTGGAAGAGTGCTGCGTCACTGAGATTGATGAAGGTAATAGTCATGTATCTAATAGCCATTTAGCTCAGCTATCTTTGAATCAGCGAAATCTTTACTCATCACTAAAATACTTTTTAAAATGTAAGTTCTATGTTTGTTGCATATCTGTAGGATTTTATATGCCCAAGTACTTTAATGAAATTCTCCATAATTTGCAATCCATGCAAAACATGCAGATGGATATTTCCAAAAATGG
>JAOVVG010000018.1:9128407-9142878 GCA_028566375.1 Leptodoras nelsoni
CCCCACCCGGGGATCAAACCCGGGACCTTCTTGCTGTGAGGCGACGGTGCTACCCACCGAGCCACCGTGTCGCCCTGAATGAATTTAGTAGTACTCTATTAAGTTCTGATTTTATTAAAACTTGGGCTTGGGCTGTTCCTGTCTTGAGTTTGCATGTTCTCCTTGTCTCTGCATGGGTTTCCTCCAAAAACATGTATGTCAGGAGAATTGGAGATACTAAACACCCTCCATTGATGTGTGAAATTCTAACCTCTCTTGTCATGAATGTAACCACTGTTACACAATAAATAAATAAAACCTACTTAAAAGTTTTTTTTAAACTAAAAAGCGCACTTCTTATTAAAAACAGCAACCAAACAACTAGACTTGTATTATGTTGCTTTACCGACTCATGTTCTTAACCACTAACATTACTAACATGAAGATAATTTTGATAGATGATAAGGCACTTAAGTTGCTCAGGATGGAGGTGTTTGTAAATGCTATAAATGTACTCCATTCCTCATTAAATTTTAGAATGCACTCCATTCATTCATTCATTCATCCATCCATCTTCTGTTTAATCCTGCAGAATCCTGGGCGCAGTGGATCTGGAGCCTGTCCCAGGAACACTGGATGCAAGACAGGACAATCGATCGAATGCCAGTCAGTTGCATGGAACCATGCAGATAATTTACTACAGCCAAACCACCTACATGAATGTTGTTTTTGAAAATGGGAAGAAACTGAGGAACCTGGAGGAAACCCATAGGAACACAAAACATGCAAAACTGCACAAATAGTATCCCAAATCACCAATATACTGAAAATTGCTACTGAAAAGTCAGTTTTCATCCAGTCAGTGTCACTTCACTTTAAACTAGTTACTCAACCAGATACTGTAAAATAATCAAACACTCTGACATTAGGATTTATTTTCCAAGAATGTTATTGCTTCTGAATTTGGCACAAATGCGTGATTATTATTTTCATGCGTGTTCCCTAATAATAAAGAAGTAAGCACAGCCACACAATGAAACACAACCACAGACACTGGTCAAAGTTATTATTGTACAATACTTTGTTTTTTTTTTTATACAGACAAAAGGTGTTGACTTATTTTCCCAGTAAATTCTTAGATTTCCATACAGTTTAGTCTACAGTATACAGGTGTGTTCGTTCATCATATATAGATACTTTTTCTCTTAAGTAACAGGCAGGTAATTATTAATATAGTTAATAGTCTGGATTTTTTTTCTCTTCTTTTTTTGTCTTTTTTTTGTTCATTGTAGCGCAGTAATTGTATGCTCAGTAGAATGTGCAACTGTTTGTTTTTTCCATCAGTTAAAAGAGCACTGCTGGAAAAACAATGATAGTTATATAATCATAATAATAATCATCATAATAATGTACAAGATGTTTAATTTCAATATTTTACAAAAAAGCCAAAAAATAAATAAATAGGGGAACATAAATAATAATAGGGAAATAAAATGTGCTTAAGTTGTAAACAAAAATGCACGTGCACATTTTGGCAAAAAAAATGTACAGCATCGGTGCAGTTGGTACAATATTTTATAATTTTTATATTTAATATATTATATACTCTTTTCACATTTTTTCACCTTACCTTGAATGAACTTCCTACAACAAAATGGAAAAAGGCAGACAATGGACGTTTTGTTTTCCTTAAATATTCCTTCAGCACTTTTTCGTCTGCATGAACTTTCACCTGCAGATAGTTGACTTGAAGAGAAGGGATATCCTAAATGTGACCTAATATAATTCACCCCTCAGTGGAGTTGAATGGAATTGGGGCTACAACTTAGATATTTAGAATTAACATCCTTCAAAGACAAGTATAGCTTTTAAGACTATTTTGATGCAGCTAAGCTCTGTTTATGATTAGATAAGATTAGGCAAAGAGTACATCATAGTCATGAGTTAAGCGAGTTAAGCGATCATTTCTGCCTTCGCTGGCCATCGTTTTAGTGAGCTGACTGTGTCTGTGCATCGAAATGGGGCCACGCGTCCTCAAAACCTGCCAGCGCTCTCACATCATGAGACTCCACTGGGACTGTTAGTCACATGGACCCTTCCGATGGTTTGGACACATATGGAACGAGATAAAATATTTACCCCTGAAGTAATTAAAATGGGTAGAGAATTGCCATGTTCTAATAGTCCGCCTCTGTATGCTGAAACTTGAACACTCGTCAGCTCCAAAGTCCTGATCGCAAGTGGGCAGGCCACTTATTTTAATCAGTCTATTCACTGACATGTAAGAAGTACTACGAGCCACCACTCCAGTCTAAGGCTCTGTTCTGTAGCAGTAGCAGAGGAACTGGAGAAGAACATTTGCAGTCAACAGCACATCAATGACCATAAGGAGAAATGGATGACCACCTACTGCTGAAGAAACAGTGAGAAGCTGACCAGTGCAAATGGACCATCAACAGACAGATGAAGTTAAACAATGATGGCAAGGTGCGCTATGATAATCAACACATGCTCTGCACAGACAACACTGAGCAATGCAACAACATGATCCATCAACGTTCATGCTTGCATTGTACACTTTCAACATTTGCCAGTCGCTGACAACTGGGCACTCTAGAAAAGTATTCTATACAGATAAAGGATTGCTGAGAGCCCTATGTACATGATATCAAGCTTATTTCACAGAGCTGTGGACAGGGCAGTCTGTTGCATAAGTGCCGGTCCTATTTCCCAGATGACTGTATTGCATTGCAATGCATTGACTAGGAGCGATATGACGTTGGTTGTGCCAACCCAGAAATTTTATGCGGTACAAGGTGAATGGAATGTTAATGGAATGTACTCAAATCTAGTGTTTCATTATGTATCGTGGTGTCATGCTTCTTGTGGTATGTTATGGCATTCGAAGTTTGGTACCCCATTTTTGACTGATACCAAAACATCTATAGCAAAGAAAAGTGCATTTGCATTTTGTCAGAGTCCACTGGTGACCACCGGGCTATTTACCCTTTAAACCAAACCAGTGAGCTCTGATCATGTGCAAAGGTGATGTCAGTCTCACAGATTGTCCATCATTCATTTCCATGACATTAAGCACATGATGAAAATCGTGGCAGTATAAGATGAGCATTTCCTATTCTGGTGCAGACCCTGAAACCACAGTCTGCAGACAAATATGTGACTTGATCACAGACATTCAGCACTAACTGTCAGTGCTACATAAAGCAAAACATGAACCAAACATCAAAAGTGACTATGAATGAATTTAAAGGGCCAGAAATTGTTGGTTATGAGCGAATCATAGTACTTCACAATGCTTTAAAGGGTAAATGCATTTTGTTGGTGAAATTTGCAAAACAAGTAAAAGGAAATGAAATTAACAGTCCTAAAAACGCAATGAGTGCTGATACTGGGCAAGTCCACATCCAGTGTAAGCTGTAAATCGACCAACGTGATCAGATATGTGATCCTCGGGCCTCTACTGATATGATTTAAAACTGTTAAAGCCTACTATCAACAGATATCCTGTGGTTATTTGCCCAAATCGTCTACCCTGTAGCAAATTTCAAGCAATACATGTCAATGTATTTTTTTTTAAATGCCAAAAGAATTGCTTTGCATTTAAACAAATCTTACCTCCAATAAAGGCAAATCAGTTGACCTTAACAATAGGCAGCCAGTAAAATTTGCTTACATTTTCCACAAATATAATTTAATGGAAGAATGAATGGCAGTAATGTTTAGTTTTGTTTCGCTATTTGTAGACTCATTAAAACGTAATTAATCGTAACTTTAAATTTATTGTATCTTTGTTTTGTTAGTACTTATTTTTTGTTTTGTTTTGTGAGGTTTTTTAGGACAGACACAACACGTATACACACACAGAAATAGACATAGCGAGACTGAAAAAAAATGCTGAGCAGACAAATAAATAAATAATGAATGAATGAATAAATAAATAAATAAATAAACCCACAAATAAATAAATAAGTTAAAGCTACTCCATAAAGCATTAGTTATATTGTAATAAAAGTTGGATTTTCAAATATAGTGATGAAAATCTTAACACTAATGATGATAATAGACTGTAGAACTAGTTACGCTAATAATAATAATAATAATAATAATAATAATAATAATGATAATAATAATAATAATAATGATGATGATGTTAATAACATCAATAAAAATTGGTGTGATTTGACCTCTTATTCTGCCTGCATGTAATGCCTCATGAAAGTCAAGTCACAGATATGATTTTACTATTAAAAGTCTTATCTGGCAATGATACCCATCTCCACTCAGCATCATATATATCCTTACATCATAACATATCTGCAGTTTATTATGTGAAAATAAACCATTTCTGTGTTGCTCACCTTCCTAGCCCTGGTCTCAGTTACCACAGATGCGCAATACACTGACCTCCTCTCAGTACGGTGAGAGGAAGCAGTGCATGTGTGAAGCTGTAAAACCAGACAGACTCATGGGTGGTTTGTGGTGGTGGGAGAGAATGGGTAGATCCTGTGGGGTTTTTTTTTAGTTGTTTGAAGGTGGAGCAGATCAATACTGTGTCCCCAGGAGTTCCCCCATCATATCACAGATATGCAAATGAAGCAATGGTTATCTTGTCTCTGCTCCGTATCCAAAGTCCATCAAGTACCCTTTCTCTGAAGTGCAGACAGTCAGAGTGCAGTCTCCAGGCTGAGAAGGGGGCACATCTGTCGGGTATGGGTGGTCCAGTGTGCGGTGTGTTCTGTTGGTTGGGTCAGGTGGCTCTGGTTAGCATTGTTGTTGCGGTTGGGGGTAGCTGGGAGGCTGTACTGGCGATAAGGACGTGGTGGGGGACGGGATCGCTGGACCGGAGGAGGCGGAGGCTTGCGGAAGGCCGGGTGCAGGTAGTGGTGGTTGTGCTTGGACAGCTCAGATTCATCGTCGATGTCTGTGTCGTCAATCAGCGGGATGTTGTGCATGATGTCGTTGATGAGAAACTCGGGATGTGCCATGAAGTTGTGGATGGAGTTCCTGGACTCAGGCTTCTCGATGCCGTCATAGAGGGAGCTACGGAACGCTTTCACCACCCGCATCTGAATGACAGGATGGGATGTGGAGTAGGAACGAGAGGGACAAAAAGTAAGAGTGCAATATATAGGGGTGGAGAAGAGAAAGGTCAAGAAAGAGATGAGGAAGAGAAAGGTAAGAAAAAGGTGGAGTGGAAAAAAGAAGAAAAGCAAAATGGTGTGGTTGGAGAGAAGAGTGGAAGCAAAGAGATCTCTCAGTTTGTGCCTGGTAGTCAGAGCCTTTTCTGGACATGCCTTATAATGCACAGACAGCTCAAGATCAAGTTGCTGCAACAGAAATTCAAGGCTAACAATTTTAATAATTAAACATATCTTTTCTTAAACATCTGAAGTATTGATGTATCTGTCCATATATGTATATATGGATAACAATGTGTCATCATTACTTTGGTCTGAAGCGAGGCAGTTATGGTTTCTTTTGTCATCTTAGACTTATCTTGCGCAACAAGATCTTAAGACTTTCTCAAAGAAGGAGAAATGTCAAAACAAAAGCATAAGTGAGGTAGCAGGAAATGGACTCATCCAGTCAGTTTACCACTGTCGATCAGTCAAGACGATGGATGTTCATTCTCATGAACTCAAAATGGAACACATCAGGCTTCACACGGAAAGACAAATGGAAGCACACAAGTACAAAAGGAACACAGGCAACACAAAATGAATGCTTGCTATGTGTGTATACCAACCAATCAAAAGGAATCTGAAACGAGTGATAGACACAGGCAAGCGCTGAGAGACAGACAGTGAAGAAATGACAAAGGGATGCCTTAATACACACATAGACACAGCCACAGGAAGAGAAGGTGGGTTAGAATCTGCAACAGAGTTCTGAGTGGAACATTAGAGGTGACAAGGAAGACAGACGAGTGACTGGGGTTTCCAGCGGGTTGGCTGGAGGGAGGACGCACCTCCTCTGCACCCACGGTCAAAGGGAAGTATGACTGATGCCTTGTTTAGACTATCAATAATCAGGGGTGCGGCTATATCACACATATGCAAATAAAGCAACAGCTCATTAGTCACTGAGGCATCATGTTGTAGCATGCATAGAATAATGAAGCCATCAACCAGTGAATGTTAATGTGACGTGTTATGGAAGAGAAGTGTTATTATGCAGATGTGGCATGTCTGCAGTCTGCTATGAAAAGGATTTTTGGATAACGAGATCCTCAATTTAATATTCTTAGCACTTTGTGCTTGGTAAATGCTATGGAAATGTTTTTTTTATGGTGTCTTACAGACTCTCACTGACCTTACTAATTCTAGAAATTAAATGTCAGATTTATTCACCCTGTCAGACCCTAGCAGATTTCACACTGCGAGTGTCTTTGTATAATTCCTTGCCACTCTGTGCGCTTGAAACCAGCTGCCGTGACAGGAGCGTTGTCAAGCTGACAAGCTCAGGACAGGCCCAGGGAACACTAGGTAGCGGCTAAGCCTCTGAATCTTTATCGGCTAAGCCTCTGAATCAGCGCCAACAGACAGAACAGCTGACTTGGTACAGAATAATATGACTATCTCTGTAAGCAACATCATTGCTATGGTTCAGGATATGGAGCCATTTTGAAGCATGCTATGTAATAGTGAATCATTTCGCATGGTGGTATGGAGCAGTTCATTCAGGAAGAGAGACCGCGCGAGAGAAGAGAACTGTCGTTTGACATGCGGCAACGCAGACAAGTGCAGAAGGGTGAAAAGAGGAGCTGGTACATTTCACTGCAAACTGAATAATCAGGAGAAGATTGGAGCTACAGGAGCCAATATGAAGTCAACACACAGACACACACACACACAGTGACGTGCTTAATCCAGTACAGCCGTCTCATTCTGTTACAGAAGCAAAAGTAAAGTGCGTAAATAAACCCAAAGGAAAGAGAGTGCATGATGATAAGCAGCCAGTGTCATGCTGTAAGGACAAAACAAAATGAAGCAGTAGCACATATACACACACATTGCTGATGTTTATAACGTTTTAAGATGAGAAGATTTAAGAGCACATTCCTTTGCTGTGGCCAGCGGCTGGTGCAGCCCACCTCTCCCACCCCTCTTCCCCAGTCAGAAACTCACCCAGCAAAGGAAAAGAGGCTAAATGAACCAGAAAGAAACAAAGATTCAAACAACAGAAAACAACAACCAAACAACCAAACAGGAAGAAAAGGTCAAGCATTTGGTTAAGTGCTTATCTGTTTTTCCAAAGAGCCTGTTTGTTAGCAAGAAAAAGAAAGACCTCCTGCAAATCTTGAACAATTTGAATATTGTTCTCGTTTTGTTGTTTTCTTTTTGCTCTTTGTTTTGTGTTCTTTATTATTATTTTTTTTGTTGCATGGATACAGGTAAACGTTCGAGTATAATGCCCACAGTAGAGGAATGGAGGAAAGCAAAAAACTTGGTGTTAAATGATATTTTTTGTCTTTGCTCTGGATGTTAGCATGCCAGATTAGAGTCCACTGTCTCCCCACGCTGTCCTTCAAAGAAAAATGCTTGATGGAAAAACTCGATCATTAAAAAAAAAATGAAAACAAATCAAAATATGGTCCGTTCAATAAATCTTTTTTTTTTCTCCCAATGATAAGGGTCACTGAAGCAAAAACAGAGTGAGTAGAAGCAGAGGAGAAGAAGTGCTAAAAGAAGCTGGGATGGAAACCAAGGGTTAATGAGGATGATCTGTTAAATAAAAGACCTCGCATCCTGATGATCTCACAAATTCATGTCAAGTCCAGACAAACTCCTGAACTTGCATTCTGCGAGTCGAGATCATCAGCATGACTTCATGGTCTGTGAGGTGCCCTAATGAAGGGTTAGTCAACCTTGACTCGAACCAATGAACATAACAAATTAGTTATGGTTCCACTGGAAAGCCGCATGATTGCGCCCATGAGGATGGTAATTGAAAAAAGAAATAATTCTCACTCTTATTAACCCGTTAAGACAAAGATGAAAAGGCCAGATTTACCGCAAGTAACCAAAGCTTCAAGCAACAGGAAAAGCTCTTATAACTCATGTTCAGTTATAAACATTTCCCCATGAAATCCCTCCTCAGCACACGCACAGTGATTGACAGAGTGTATGTGCATTCGGCAGTGGACTGTTACCATACACGGTAAATGTTTGAACAAATGAGAGAGCTAACAGGCAAAAGGGTAAACATGAATATCCATCAGTGGCAGTGTCCTTTTCAGCCTCTGGTTCACAGTGATAACATGTATTACAGAACCCCATATAATAACAAACATGAATTCCCAAATCTGTACAATATGCTATATGAACATCTGTATACAATTACTTCCCTATTTCATGCTATTAACTACACAATACAGTCATATAAATATATATTAGCACAGCAAGAAATTGCTCACATTTATAAATGATCTAATGCCTTTCTAATTAAGGATGCGGGCTGAAAAAATGTTAATGTAGCCCGAATAAAAAAAAAAATAAAAAAAACCAGGAGAGTGACCGAGGTGACTTAAGAGCCAGGCACTTAGCGCATGAGTATGTGAATCATGAACATGAGAGGACGCTCGCTCGTTCGCACACATACACACACACACAAATCAAGGTGAAATGGGATGGGACACATACACAGCATGAAGTGATTTAGCGTGTAGTAACACACAAAACACACTGCTGTGGGGTATGAGGTAAGGAAATTTTTTAACCTGCTACCAAAGTCAAGACGTGCAAACAAAGCAGAGATAGAGGGAGAAGGCTAAAATAAAAAAAAAATGGGCAAGCTAAAAGCGTCTGAGAAGCTTTCCGAAGTCATTTTCTAATGCTACAATGGTAACTCATGAAAATAAATCTCAGGCATAATAATCATTGTAACTATAGGTGTTGTATAATTCTATACAAATATTTAAAGAATATATATATTAGAGCTATATATCAAATCATCTTAATATTCCTGAAGGAGGACTCGGAGTATAACAGGTAGCCTACAGAAAAAGGTAGAAGACAGGGAAAAAAAACATTCATAAAAGAGCGATGAACCAATGGTACAAAGAGAGAGAGTTAGAGAGAGAGATAGATAGAGAGAGAGAGAGAAAGAAAGAGATTAAGAGCTGATGGATGGATCTGTGGAAGTAAAAAGCACAGAGACATTAGGAGACACTTTCACAAAATCTCAAACTGATGAACCACAACCTGCATTATTTAAAATCAAGAGAGAGAGACAGAGAGAGAGAGAGAGATCAAAACCTTATAGGGCTTATACTCGAAGGTTTACCCCTTTGCACAGGGCCCGGAGTGACTCGCCACACATTTGTAATGTTTAATTACTGGAAAGGTTTTTAGGTTTTAGCTTTGTGCCACAGAAAACCACGCTTGACAACAGAAACCTCCCGGAAAACAAAAAGAAGAAGTGGCTGCCATGTTCTCTCTGCATTTCGTCAGATTGTTAATATATAATTTTCTCCTCTGAGAGCAGGAACAGTGGTTGTGCTACATGAGCAGAGGACAGCAGAATTCCTTACCAAATTGTATGGTGTTCATTTCTTTGCACCATCATTCTAGAGGCAGAAATATGCGCTCCAATATGCAAAAACTCTGCAAAGCTTTGTGAAGTATAGATTGGGAAGGCTACTTGAGCTATTGTTCCATTATGCATGATTACATATAGCTCTCAAGTGGATGCTGGAATCTGCAGGTAACCCAACCCTAAGTGGGGAAACTCTAAACTGCAAACATCTCCACATCAGAGGAGCCGACGAGGCACATAACAGAGTGCACTGATGCTGTTAAGTGCTCTGATTGAATGAAAGCAGAGAGACAAAGAGCATAAGAGAAAGAGAGACGGAGAGAGAGAGAGAGAGAGAGAGAGATTGGTTGCCTGACCCCAACCAGAGGATAGAGAAAACAAAACCAAGCCCAACAAACAAGGAAAACCGAACAGCAAGAGGAGAGGACCAACACAGCAAGGCGGAGGGGTGTGGGAGAGACACGTAAACAGCACTCCACACAATTACACAGGCCAGCTTGCAAAGAGCCACTCACAGAAACCACAATAACCACTTTCCAATAAAAAAAAAAAGAAAAGTAGCTATACAGTACATGATATATACTGCACAAGTGCAATGTGTGTATGTGGGCAAGCAGGCGTGCTGCAGAGTGTTTCTGAAACATTTATTGTGTGTTTGCCAGTCTAACTCTGTCAACAGTTAAGAGGTGTGAGATGTGTGCGTCTGTCTCTGTGTATAATGTGTCGATGTTGCTATGTATAAAGTGTGTGTTATGTCTGTCACAGGGAAAGCGGGGGACTCACTCCCAGGAGCGGCGCTTGCATTGGCAGTGGAGAGAACTACATGAGTGGGGGTAGAAATATTGGTTACGTCATGGAGCTGGCTGAGCACAGAGGAGCGCCGTCTCACTGCGCCCTGAAACGAACCACTCCTCTTGAATGTACTCACTACCTCCATCTGCAGGAGAGAGAGAGAACCATAACACACACACACATATACTTCAGACTTCAAAAAGAAAAGGACAGAGCAAGAGGAGAAATCCAGGAGGAGAATATATTTGTGGTAACACTGTACCAAGTGAAAATTGTTATGGCATATAAAAGGGTACTGCTCTTAGCCTTTGGGACATTCAAAACTAAGCAGCGTAAAATGACAGGCACAGACATTCTTCAGTATAAGCATCCAAACATACTTTCAAGCCCATCTGAACCCTCGCTGAGACTGTCAATCAATTCAGCTTTAACAAGCAAAACCCGAAGGAGCCCTCCAGAAGCTGATCCTGTCCTTTATTATGTACCAGGGATGGTACCGAATACGAATGCAGTATTTGGAATTAACAAATAATGTGTTCTATAAACAGATATAAATGCATATAAGAGCACTATTTGGGTTCTTTTGGGCTGGGCATCTGGTTCTGGGTCAGGGATCACATATGACATAACAAAAAGGCACAAGAAGGTGTTTTTTTTTCTTTCGTGAGGGGTCACACGACACACGACAAAGACCATGTTCACGTTAACATTAACACGAGTCGCTGCAAATAGAATTTACAGTGTTCATTTATTCATCCTTAGTAACTGCTTGGGCAGTGTCAAATAGGTTTGAAGTTTAGTTTGTTTGTATTTTGCAAAAAAAAAGAAAAAAAGAAAGAAATTCGTAAGATAATACTGTGGACAAGTACAAACAAAAATAAAGCAGGATTGAGAGAAATTGTGTGAAACTTGAGTGCACCAGAGGTTGAGAATCTGTCCGAGCCTGAATTCATAGACTATACGAAGTGTGGGCAAAAAGTTCAGTGAGTAGTCAAATATGTCGAATGAGACACATATGACAAGTTCGAGAATGTGCATGGACACCTAGCGTGTGACTGCCACATGGACCCGGTTATCGCTAGGTCATTTGAACGCAATCTGATGAAAAGGTGGTGTCAAACAGGAATGGAGAAAAGACTGAACATTAAACTTTTCCAAATTTGGCTCACCCACCTTACTCCCTCAATCTTGCACCTGCTGAATTTTTTTTTGCCTTAAGGAGGTCATGAAGTGATCAATATTTGCAGAAATCTCAGAGATTCATAGACAGCAATTATGAAGGCGATTCCAAAAAATGATTTTACAACAGTTTTCAGAAGATGTACGAACGCTGTCAAAACACGCTGTGTTGTGTCTGATGGACATTACTTTGAAGGTCAGTAAAGGTATTTTCTATGTATATTCTGTTTTGTTTGTTTTAATCGTAATGTTCACCGAACGTTTTGTCCACACCTCGTACAGTTCTCCAGTGTTTACATGTTAAGATTAAGGTTCATATTTAATTGAAAAAGAAATAAATCAATAAGCAAGCAAACCACTTCCAGTTATATAGTTATGGATATTTGGATCATTTAACAGATACAGAGTCATCTGTATGCATTACACACCTATTATGTACAAAGCTGCAGAGGATGTGCGTGAACATCTAGTGTTACTCTAAAACATTACAATATTAGAAAGTGATCTTTGAATACCTGTCTATTACAGAACATGCTTAAAGCTAACACATAGTCGCTAGCTTTAAAAAACAAAAACAACAAATGAATGACTTTTGGTCTACAACAATTATCAGTGCACCCTTCAAACAAAGAAAGGTAGGAGTTACATTAAAACCTAATCTGATGAATTTGATTATCTGGTTCAGAAGTGCAGTGAGCCACCCTTGAATTAACGTCTTGATCAAATTTAGCTCCCTGATGATACGAGTCTTGCTGCCGTAATGCATGTCGTGTTTTGCCAACTCTGTGTCAGGTGAGGAGAGGATCGATGCAAATCTTGTAAGGGGCTTTGTTAGCACTTCTGTGAATGCCACCCCTATGTTACATCCTGCAGTCTTCATCCATCATATACGTACTTATGTGGATTTTAATAAGTATAGCAATAAATGACAATATAAGTGTTAGCAATCCTGCATGTGAGTGTGAATATGTGTGTTCGTGGTTCAGGAAGTCGCTTTCTCTTGCAGGCCTTTTGCTCAGTAATGCTTTTACACCTGTCAGTAATTATGTGTGGAAGGACACAACTTTCCACACATCCTCTCAGACCTGTAGGCCATTGTCATTGTCTTCCTAGAGGGATCCACAGACTACCAGTGGTCCATCACAATAGCACCGTTACAATATTCATTTTAAGTATAAACAACATTGACTTGATTGCAATTGTAATTTACATAAGGTGCTGTTAATTTTACCATTAAGTACCTGGTTTTGGTTCTGTGGGTGAAACGTTCAGGAATAAGTTCTAATGGTTGCAATGATCATATACAGTATAACTGCATGTGTAATATGCTTGATATCTGAATAGCTGGCATAAATAGTAAAATAAATTGGTGCTAAATGGGTTCAAGGAAGTTTTGTTCCCTGGCTGCAAAATATTTGAGAAACCCCAGTCTATAAAGTAGGATCAAAGAGTCAGTTTTAATGTCATAATTTATATTATTTTCATTTATACAATCCCTTCTGAAAGTACTGGATTGGTAAAGTCAATTATTTTGCTTTTGCTATACACTAAAGGCATTTTGGTTTGACCAAAAGTATAGGAACGGATAGTCTTAAAGCAAATTAAAGTAATTAAAACTTCCAAGGCCTTCCAGGAACAGGTGTATTTGTATTGAGATCACATGCCAACGGTTTCACTCCATTCAGCTAATTACAGTATGCGACTTGGCCATGTGGCTTAACCACAAATAATTTACTGGATTCACAGAAAGGGGGCTTAAGTGGGCTTATGAATACTTATGCAATCACAACATTTACCTCTTTATTTATAAATAATTTTTTTAAACTACACTGTTTTCTCTCAAATTCAATATTGTGTGTGTACTTTGTGTAAATTCATGACCCATAATCCCAAATAAGTGCATTTCATTTACATATTATATCACTACAGTATGGAAGTGTGGAAAAGTTTAAGGGGCATAAACCATAATACTAGGCACTGCACATTACCTTTCGAATCGAATATACAGCAGCACAACAAGTAAAAAAATTAAACAAATTATGTGCTTTCGGGATATTTACTTATAGTTCAGCCTTCTTAAATGAATAAACTGGTTCATTTTAGTTTGTAAATGTTTTCTAGGACTGCAGTGCGGTAAGATTCACCATACATGAAGACAAATTATAACAATTATCAATATATCTTGATTTGCTAAAAGAGTGCCAGTTAAACAGCAGTGCAGCAGTTATTTTAATTAAGACTACAAAATATATTAGTATACATCTCAGAAACTGCTATGTGAGAAATTTGCATTGCACTGTACTTTATCACACTATCAATATTAATTAAACTGTCTTTTAATATAAATAAGGGTAACGCTTCCTAGGCATTCAGTATTCATAATGCATTACACATGGCATATATAACACCTTACGATGACTGCCATAAGCCTGTATAATTACTCATAATTAGTTATATCTAAATACATAACACTTAAGTAAGAGTGATAGGACTTTATAAAGACAGGTTTCATAATGCATTATAATATCTGTTCATAAGAACATTACACATACTAATGTTGTAATGCAGTATAACACAGGTTTGGTATGCTTCATGAATTATGTGTTATAATGCATTATAACATACATCTTTGACGTCTCAAATTAAACATTTATAAAAGCATGTAACACACAACAGGGCATTATACCAGGTCATTACAGGCTTCAAGTGAAGTGTGTTTTTAAATCACTTTTAAACATAATGGAAATTTCATGGTAATATATAATACCTTATAGAGCATTATAAGTGCTCTTTACTGGCTTTAAGTGAAGCGTGTTTCAATGACATTTCTTGTATATTTATACATATAAATATAAATAAATATAAATATTATATCTATATATTTATACAGTCAGTCATTATCTGTACCGCTTATTCCCAGTTACGGGGTCACGGGGGAGCTGGTGCCCAGCCGGCAACTCTGA
>JAOVVG010000018.1:9197846-9207879 GCA_028566375.1 Leptodoras nelsoni
TCTGACTGAATGTAATGAATGTCAGAAAGAAATTAATCAATTAATCAAAGAAGAGAATGAAAGAATGATGCCAAGGAGGCATATAACTTGACAATTTTACATTTACGGCATTTGGCAGACACCATTATCCAGAGTGACTTACATTTATCTCATTCTTTTTATACAACTGAGCAGTTGAGGGTTAAGGGCCTTGCTCAAGGGCCCAACAGTGGCAGCTTGGTGGAGCTGGGATTTGAACTCATGACCTTCCGATCAGAAGTCCAATGTCCTAACCACTGAGCTACCAGTGCCCCAATTGCTGCTGAAAACAGTTAACCTACACTGGGGGTTGGTGTGTGTTGATCTTCTGCAGAATTGTTAATGCCCTCACCTGCCACCACTCCCTTTCTCCTGCGGGCACCTGGACTCCGTAAGTGTGCAGAGCAAGGTAGAGAGCTGTAAGGGCGAGATGCTGAGGCTGATGGCGGACACACACTGGTCCATGGTAACTGTCTTTCAGCAGGGCCCACGCTGTTTCAGCAATGGGGGTCCGAGACCAGGCGTGACGGTTCAACAAACTCCGTATGGACAGCAGGTAGTGCAGAAGGTACTGGAATCAGATTTGTACTTAATTAGGACAAAACCATTATAAACATAAAGTAAAGTTATTTGGAGAAATTCAGAATCCAGGTCATTATAAAAACAAAATAAAGTAAGCTTTTCAGTGATGAGCATTACCGTATGAGGATGCTCGAAGGACACTTGGAAGTTGAGTTGTCTGAGAATGAGAAGTTCACACTGCACTACACTATCGCGCAGCTCCCAGAACTTCTCATTCAGCTCCAGTGGATCACTTCCTGGATGGAAATATCTGCAGGAGACATAAATGTATGACAGATAAAGAACGTGTCTTGGGTACACAAGATTGTATTGTTGTTGAGGCTACAAGTTATGGTCATGGAGACTCAGCCAGAAGTTACAGAGAAAGAAAAGACCTGATGACTGTCACAAAACTAGTGACTTCAGTATGTCTTTACATGGCATGTCAAGCTTGAACTAAAATGTAACGTCCACCATTTCAAAGTTTAAATTCCCATTGCCATAGGTGAGGGTCCAAATGAATGACTGTCTTACTGTGTCATAGTAAATCAAATGTGGTTAAATAAAATGTTATTTTTTTTCCCCTCAAATGAGAAATACACATTTTTTTTTATTTGGTGTATGTTTCTATGTAATGTCACTTATGATTGAGGCAGGATTCTGTCCAAGGCGCTTAACAGCTAAATCACACTGCAGCAAACCAAAAATGTGTTTCCTCCCACTTCTAATATTTTTTTTTATTGTAGACAGGCAAATATCCTGTGCAAAAAATCTGAGGTTTGCAAGTTCTCCCCTTGTCCGCTTGGGTTTCCTCTGAGTTCTCGGGTTTCCTCTGAAAAACCATGCAGCCATGTGACCTGGCTACACTAAATTGCCCTTGGTGCATGCCTATGCAGATCTTTGAAGCTTAATAAACATGCCTATGCAGATCTTTGAAGCTTTTTGGCAGCAGTCAGACTATTGAACAGACTGTCATGTGCCAAGCCCACTTCAAGCCACTTTTCTGTAAACAGCTAAACATGCCTGAATTTTAGTGACACACCCAGAAAGCGTACAGCTGTTAGCAAAACATTCTGATTCTCTAGCAGTCCAGTGACTTAAACTCATAACCTTTCTGTCACTAGCATGCACTTGACCAGGACTTGCATGTACCTGTGACAGACGTTGATAATGTCCCTTGTCCTCAGATGCTGTTCTTCCACTTTGCCTGCCAGGTAGATGCAGGACATGGCTACTAAGTATGGCTCGTAGATCTGTAAACTGGCAGTCTGGAAGAACTTGTGGTAGAGTGAACATGCAGTGGCTACTGGAACAGACCGCATACACAACTTCACTCCTGCAACCACAAACACTAGTTTATATAAGGCCTAAAGTATAATGATTTTATTTAATAGTGCTGTTACAGTACTGTGAGAAAGTCTTAGGCACCCTGTTGTTTTTAGGTTTTGTTAGTGAACTTTTGCAGCTCTTCTGTAGACTTTGACTGTCACACTGACTTCTCTTTTTGCATGCAAAACCCAGCAGCCTTCATTATGTTTTTTTGTCTGAAAAGTGGTCCGTTATGTAATGTGTTACTTTTTGTTACTGACATACAAACATTTCCATGTCATTTTTTGTTGAAAAAGTAACGTTTGGAAATATAAAATCTTTTTGTACTGACTCAATAATGCAGAACTAAAAAAAAAGCAAAAACAAAACATAAATAATTAAATCTGTACCTAAAAACAAGAGGCTGTCTAAGACTTTTGCAAAGTACTGTATATTCTGAAATCGGACATTTGCACCTCTCACATCAGTTGTCACATGTAAAGTTCATATTAGCATGCTGATACATTAACACATTAGCATTTCTGCAGTAACTCCTTACACAGAGACTCTAAAGAGCGGAATAATAATAACAAAATCATTACAAAAATGTGTTAGTTAGCAACAATGAATTGTTGATACAATCAAGCTGGGAGGGGGGAGTCTTGGTGTCAGCATGTACAGTAAGGGAAATAAGTATTTGAACACCCTGCGAGGCCACCCTGCAATATATTGTGATTTCTGGATTGTTTTCTTTTAGATTATGTCTCTCACAGTCGACATGCACCTAAGATGAAAATTTCAGACCCCTCCATGATTTCTAAGTGGGAGAACTTGCAAATTCGCAGGGTTTTCAAATACTTATTTTCCCCCCTGTAGTAGTAGTCAGTAGGTTTTCCGTCATGTGAAAGTCTTCAGGACTGTCATTTCTCAGTAATATGATAGCCTGCTGTTATTATTTTATAAACTACAAGACAGGATCAAAGAGAGGCTGGTGATGGAGCGAGGGATGTGAACGAACTTGATGTTCCGCAACATTAAATGTAACACTAAACGGATAAAAACTACGTTCGTGAATAAATTGAACAATCGTTGTAGTATAACAGAACTAAAAACGTCCTGCTTTTTTCCATGGCACATTGGGACACTGGGTGCATTTCGACAAGCTGAAATCAGGTACCTGTCTCGATGATGAAGCGACAGACTCGGAAGTGTATTTTGGTTTCATTACTGGAGTCTCCTGCAGCTGTGATGCTATTCTCCACGCTGGCCACGTGTGCAGAGTGTGACGCTTGCATGATTAGCACGGAACCTGCGTCTATACAGGAGAAAAGACCACGTTTAACCCAATAACCACAATGTTCGCCTGGACTGAAGACTGAGTCAAACTGATATAGATTGATAACTTGAGCAGTAGTTAGACAGGAGTCCTGAGCTCTTGGGAGATGGGAAATCCCATCAAATTTAACCACAAGACAATTCAGTAGCTACTGAACGGAAATACAGTTAAAAAAAAACTATTATTACTAATAGGACAGAAACCCTCCTCTTCGTGTAAGAACATTTCTGGGTTGCCAGGTTTAACCAACCCACATAAAAAGCCAACAAAAAAAAACATCATCAGCAAAACTCACAAATGCTAAAATTATATTGCATCATTAAATAGATTAGAATAGTTTTGAGAATAAGTAAACCAGATAACCGACACAGATAATAAACATGCACACAACGAAATCATATTTCAAATTTTACATAACCTATATACTGATGATACATTTCTTCAGTTTCCCCACATATTTTCGTCATATTTAAATCAGAACCACGCTGCAAACAATCATAGCCGGTGCACTTACTATTCTGTTACTAATGCGATATTAAAATAACCTGTCTAACAATAGTCCAACAATAGGAAAATAGGGGGTAGAAACTAAATTTCTGGCAACCCGGGTCCTAAAACAATCTGAACAGCGTGACGTCACCAGCCTCTCTTCCTCGGCTAAAATGAACATTGACCGTCTATGAACTGTAGCACCACCTGTCGTAAGGAGCGTATTTCTTTCTTTATTTTTTACACATATTATTACAGTGTTTAAGACCACAAATACAATAATGAAAATGTATATTTATATATTTACATTTTTTCAAAATATATTTTATACTTATTTTTATTAACCCAAGACCGAAAGATTTGATTGGTTGATCTGTGTTGGTCTGGTTGCTAAGAGACGGCTGTCGATTACCGTAACTAAAGATGTCGTCGAGTTTCTCCGCAAACCAGGTTGCTAAAATATTCATAATTAGACTTCATATGGTATTTTTGTGAAGGTTCCGCTAGTAAAGTATATATTTTTCAAATAACGTTCATCGTTGTTGTTGTTTTTCTTTTTTTTAAATAGTATGACAATGCTTTCAAGTCGAATAAACTCCAGAACTGGACGGTCCCAAAACAGTACAAAGAGGTAAGTTCACATAGCCGGTTAAATTAAATAACTACAACAAGTGAAAATGTAAATACTTATTTTAACTATCTGTTGATATCGCGATATTTTATTTTATCATGTCCTCCTGTTTTAGAAACCGTCTCCAGCAGAGGGCCACACTGTGTTTATAGCCACAGACAGAGGACACCTGCTTCCTGGTGTGAAGGTTTGAAATAAGTTACAACTCAACTCAAATCTCTGCGTAAAGACACGTGGTTTAACTCACTCGCAAATTACCAGGAAATCGTCAAACTGGGCTGAAATCTGGGCCTCCAGCACTAGAACTGATTATTGTGCTAGACAGAGCCACACAACACTGTATACAGGATCATCACACTGACCCTCAGTGGCACAGCACATAAGAGTTGCTGCCTCATAGCTCAAGGGTTCGATCATGAACTCGGGTTACTCTCTATATGTGGAGCTTTGGGCTTCTCTAGGTTCTCCTATCTCCACCTCTCATCTCCCCTTGCAAAAACATGCTTGTAAGTTAACTGGCTACTTCAGATCACCCCGAGCTTTGAATGAGAGTGTGAATGTGTGTGTGCATCACACAGTGAGATGGACTCCCATCCCATCCAGGGTGTATTTCCTTCTCATGCCAAGTATTCCTGGGGTAGGTTCTGGATCCCGCATGGGATAAAGACCAGGATAAAGCTGTTACTGAAGATGAATGAATGCATGAATGAATATCAGACGTTTATATATTTATTGTTATTGCAACACCTTTGGTTAAACCATTCAGCGTTACTATCTATCTATTTTACTATTTATCTTTCTTTCTATTGACTATATATTTTTGTCAGCGTGGATGTCCCTGGACCTCATTCCAGGGGACCTGGGACTTACCAAGTCATATTCCTCCAGTTCACATTAACCCTACAGCACGCTCCCAGGAAGGCCAGCAGCGCCTCAGGGCTTGGGGGCAAGTGCAGCGCCTGGTCCCATCAGACCCTGGCAAACTAAATGAAAGCAGGGAAAACAGCAAGGCACCACAGTGTGAGGTAAATATTTGTCACAGTCCAATTATATTCTTGTTACCAGTGCAAATCGGAACATTCATTTAAATAATCAGTTTATATTGTTTCAGGGCACTAGTGATGATCATCAGAATGAGGGGTTTTCTGTGAGCACTGCTGTTCCAGATCGACCCAAACTGGAAAGGACCACATCACAGGACAGTCAAGTTAAGTCTAGACCAGCAACTCAGCAAAGCCAAGTTCAGTCTAGACCAGCAACTCAGCAAAGCCAAGTTCAGTCTAGACCAGCAACTCGGCAAAGCCAAGTTCAGTCTAGACCAGCAACTCAGCAAAGCCAAGTTCAGTCTAGACCAGCAACTCCAGAAAAAAGCCAGGCCATGTCCAGACCACAGACGCAGACCAGCCAAGCTTAATCCACACCAGCAATCAAGAGTAGTAGAGCAGTAAATGTATAGCTACAATGCAGTGTAATGAAAGTAGGATGACTTTCAGAAAATTCAGATCTCCTCTTGAATGAATGAGAATACTTATTGCCTTGTGTTGGAGCTTGATTTTTGATTCATCACTACATTTAAAAATGTTGACATTATTGGTACAAATGTGAATTTGTATATTGGCAGTCACAATTTGCAAACCTACTCTGTTCTATAATATAAGCTTAATGATGTTCTCATGCAGTTGAATGAACATTTTTGCATCCTGCTGGTTTTGTGCGTGGGAAAAAGTGAGCAAATTGAGTTAGGAGTCAGTGGGATCGGATAAACAATCACAAATACCTGCAACAAAATGTGATATCAAAATGTCTAGGAATAGTTACCATAAATCAAATAGAAAAAAAGACATTAAAGTTGAAATGAACAAAATGAACTTCCTGAGACACAAACAAAATCTTCACAGTGAACTTTCTTTCCTGGTCAACAAACTTTTCTAGTCACCTGTATAAATTCCAAATGTGTGATCCATAAAGACTTGTTCAAAAACTCAACATTGTCATAAAAAAAAGCCAGAGTCCACCATTTCAACATCATTTATTTATCTAGATGATTTATATGCTGAATGGAAATGTATTACATAGAGAATTAGCACACCTGTAGTCCCTCAGGAACAGAGCATCAACTACTTTCACTAGTCATCGGTAAATCACTTTAATGCCCAGAAGCAAAAGATGTAATGCTACCAGCATCTATAATAACCCATGGGAACATGGAGATGTGCTGAGAGGTCTTGTAGGTTACCAGTAGCAGTACTCAGTGATCCTTGTCAAAGCTGCTGATTAGAGTACAATCAAGTTGTTACTTTGCACTATTACCATGTGCTCTGTAGTGTAATAACCAGCTGTGAGTTCGAGATCATTAGAGAATCATTGGAAGCTGTGACAAGTGAAATGCTTCTGGACATTTGATACTATATTATTAAGGTTGCTTTTGTGAAGTCACCTATAGAACATAAAGAGATTGCTCCAGAAGATATGGACTCCTACAGATATGTGATTTAATACAAAAATAAACAAAATTCTCACATGATCATTACTATAATTTTGCCAACAGGGAAATTAGTAGTCAGATTGATACTCTTAGATTTCTCAGTATATTATAACTATTACTAAACCTCTCATACAAAACTAGTGTATTAAATAAATAAATATACTAATATTTGTGTCTTTTAAATATGGCATAAAGAAATAGGGTTTTGGGACACACGGTAATAAAACAAGACACTATTTATACACACATTAAGATAATATGGGTCTTTCTGTTTAAACTCTATTTAATAGTGATAAATAAATAAATATTAGGTTTAACAGAGGTATATCTAATGACCTATACTAAAATGCTGAAGTACTTAATTACCTGTACTCTAATAAAGGCATCATAAATAAAGAGCTTTATTAACTATTAATTATTGAAGGTCTATATGTAGGTCTTTGTTACATTACTTTAAATTTAAGTCCTGACAAACAAACAAAAAAACTGGCAGCTTCAAATGAGAGAGAGAGGACAGAGACTGAGACAGAGAGAAGATTACCAACATAGTACATACATTGGAATGAAGTACATTCAAATAAATCACTTTCTAATATTTCCGGACCCAAGAAAAACAGAAGAATTGCTATCCCTCTGTGCAGAGATGACACATTTCATAGCAGTGTTAAAGTTCAGAAATAGATCAGATGGATTAATATTGAAAATCTGTCCTCATCAGTGTGTATAGACACTTGGTTGATTTAAAAAAAAAAAAAGAAAATATGTCATATTTTTGCATATGGCAAATGTCTGCTGGGGCATTTTTAGAGAACAAACATAGCTTATGTACAAAGACTATAGCGCTAATTACACCAATTATATGCAGCAACACTTTCCATGAGACCTGCAATCAAATAATCCACCAAACTGTGATAACTTGGATATTCCAACAAATCTACTATAAAATATCTTCAAAAAAATCAATCTCACTACTATATGTTATAATGATTTAAAAAAGAAGAACTTGTAAATACAGAGACTGATTTGTCAGCTATTTAGTTTATCCTTATGATTGTCTAACCAAAAGCGCCATCTGGTAGTAATGGATATTCCCTATTATACTTGGGGAAAGGGGGGAGGGGGGGTTATTTGACTAGCTAAGAAAAGCATGTTTAGATGAGACATTTCTAAAATAAAAACACAAACCTGTGCAAACATAATGAGCTGCACATTTCCATAGCAAGACCAAACACAGTACATTGATCACAGTCTGCTCAAGCGCAAGATCGCAAAGCTGCGGGGAGATGAGAAATAAGAACAGCAGCAGCAATTCAGAGCATTTAGGAACCTATTACTCCGATACACAAGTGTGCAGTGAGATTAACACCGTATGGAATAACATGTCGAGAGAAAGTGGTGTAGTGTAGAGCGAGAAAAGGCACAAAGAGACAGAACCCACATGTTGGGGTGAAGATTAGCAGTTGGCTGGATAAGCACACAGGACTAGCACTGGTGCAAGTGTCTCTACAGCACAATTACACATGAGCACATCATTTTCGGTAATGCTTAGCTCAGTTCATGCTCAGATGAGTTCCGTGGCAAGAAGATCATCAGGAAATGGTACAGCAGAGGTCTGTGCAAATGACACCATGCCAGTGTAGACAATCAGTGCAATAATTCCGCGCACCTCCGTTCAAGTTCGCCTCAGTGCAAAACTCAGTGATGTTAAAGAGCATGTGAAGCAAACCGGCACAGTACAAATTTACTTGCAGTGCCAATACTTTATAGACTACATCTATGTCATCATCAGACAATTTCCTGTTTAATGGCAGCTTTCTGACCGGCGTCTGAACTCCTGTTGGTTACTTTTAAGTGACTCTCCTCTAATTTGGTAGCTTGAGTGGACTGCCTTCCTATTGTTCCCTTGTCTTTGTCTCTGTTTTTGGGAGTTTCTGCAGAATATGAAGCGTTTTTCAGGAGTGCAGACTTTTTGAGAGGAGGGTGAGGGTCTTCCCCAATGCTGACGCTCAGGTTAGTGTATAGCGGCTCTAACTCTTTGGACAAGAGCTCATAAGTGAGCGAGTTGAGTCCATCTGATCTCCAATTCAACCTGGTGTGTTTTAACAAGTCAAACCTGTGAGTAAATCAGAGAAGAGAGATGAACAAATGATGACAAGGACTTATAAAGCAGAGGCACAGAGCACTATGATATTTGATTCGAATTAAGACACGTGATTAGTTGAAACGGTGCCATGTAGAGGTGTGTGCAGGACTGATGAAATCCTGACCAACCACGCCCACCCCTGCAGATCTTATTTTTGTTAGCTTCCCATATTCCCCCAAATAATAAGAACTCATTTATATCACAGCAGTGCTAACCAGGATAAAGCAGTTAGTAAGAATAAATGAATGCTGTAAAGACATCGAACGGCGCCATATGAGCACCCAATTCGCGCCCATGCTGAAAGTCAAAACCACTCACTCCTGCAACTTTTTGGTTGGTTTCCCCAGGATCCTAGTCCAGATGCACACCTCTAGTTCAATGCATGATTACCTTCTGGGGTTCTGCTCATTACCCTTGTCCCCCTTATGCTTAATCATCTTATAATGACCCACAGCCACAGGAGGGCGCACTATCTTCATCCCAGATAGGCGAACTCTGAGGAGACAGACAAGATATAACAAGTAGAATGCAGAAGCAATAGGAGAGAAGACAGCATGCCGTAAAATTGATGTAAGGATGTTGTGATAAAAATAATTAGAGAAATTAGGAAAGTTCTTATGTGAAGAGAAAGCTGTATCTTAAAACAGGATTAACATGAATGGCCAATGCTGGTAATACAATGACATACACAGATCAGGCATAATATTATGACTACCTATGTTTCTCTACACTCATTGTCTATTTTTTCAGTTCTACTTACCATATTTTATGCACTTTATGTTCTATAATCTGGGTAGTGGATCATTCTCAGCACTGCAGTGACACTGATGTGGTGGTGGTGTGTTAGTGTGTGTTGGTGGTGTGAGTGGATCAGACACAGCAGTGCTGCTGGAGTTTTTAAACACCTCAGAGTCACTGCTGGAATGAAAATAGTCCACAAATCAAAAATGTCCAGGCACCAGCATCCTGTGAGCACTGATGAAGCATTAGAGGATGACTAACACAAACTGTGCAGCAACAGATGAGCTACTGTCTCTGACTTTACATCTACAGGGTGGAGCA
>JAOVVG010000018.1:9217897-9234681 GCA_028566375.1 Leptodoras nelsoni
TGCAAGTGTACCTAGAAGAACTGATGCTGTTTTGAAGGCAAAGGGTGGTCACACCAAATATTGATTTGATTTAGATTCCTCTTCTGTTCATTTTGTTACTTGATGAAAATAAACTATTAACTCTTTATTTTTGAAAGCATTCTTAGTTTACAGCATTTTTTCACACCTGCCTAAAACTTTTGCACAGTACTGTATCTCAGATGTGACCTTGCCAAACGCATTCACTCTATGCTTTATTCACTTCCTCTAGCACCTCCACTCACCTGGAGATACTTCATGTCAGCCAGGCCCTTGGGAACACGAGGCAACAGGTTGTTTTCCAAATGCAGTTCTCTCAGGTTTGGCAAATAGGAAAGGCTGCCGTTCTCAATATTGCGAATGTTGTTATTACCCAGGCCCAGTCTGTGAAAATGAACAAAAAAATATATATATGTGTGAGAAACAGTAAAGGATGGCATCAGATTAAATACACACACTCTTTCAACATTTTCTTGCGTACGTGAGTTGCCAAGAGGTTTCATTTTCAAGGAAGAAGCGATGATACAAAAAATTTAAACCTATTTGTTAATTGTGTTCCAAGAGGGCACAGCACAGCGTCGAGGAATATTGAACTTAATGCGAAATAGCCAATGAGCAGCAGTCACAGAGTTACAGCAGTCACACTTTAAAAATGTTTCAACAATGAACGCAAGATGTTGTGCTGACTGTTGCTCCATGTTGACTAAAACAGCATCAGTTGAGCTACTGTTTCCCCACCAGTCACTACACTAGCGTCTGAGAAATAAACATATGAAAGTTGTCAGATCTCTCTGTCTCAACCTGTATATTTTAACTTCACCAGAATAAGTGAATCTTCTAGACTCATTGCTTTAAATGACCTGCAGTGGCAATCTGAGCAAAACAGGATAACCCCTCCTTAATCAAATCTTAGTTGTTTTTGTTTTTATTGGTATAAAGTGTAATAAAAGACAAAAATTGCTTTTTTTGCTAGTGTTTTTTCATAGGTAAATTAACACCAAAGTTTACTGTTCATCATTAAAAATAGTCTTAACTTTAAAGGAAACATTTCATTTTCACACCCTCATTCCTTAGTGTATGTCTGTGGGTTAGAGCATTAGGTGGCACTGTTGCCACATGGAAGCTTCATACTGCAAATGTTGGGGAGGTAAGAGTTCAACTGACCTAAACAGTTGCTTGTAGCGCCTCAGGTCCTCTAGCTCAATTGCTTGGATCTGGTTATGGTCCAAATGGAGCTCATGGAGGCTGTCGGGGAGATCTGAGAGAAAAAGGATTAATCATGATACAAACAGGCAAGTGTTTGGTTTTGTGTTCAACTTAACATCTGTAATCATGTTCGTATAGTCACCTGTTCAGAAAGACAAATTTGAACCAGAGAATATTAAAACATGTGCCTTTGGTTAATCACATAAATAGAATAAATCTTTAATTCGGATAATCACCTTTAGGCACGCCAGTTAGCTTGGCTTCTGAGATGCGCAGGTAGTTGAGCTTCAGACCTTTGAAAGCTCCGGGCTCAAAGCCACTGTTCTGAATGGGGTTCCCACCCATCTCTGCAAGGAAAATTTTGAAAGATGGTCAAAAATTAGTCAGAGCCTCCACCACAAAACTAGCAGTCTCCATCTAAAAAAGGGAGCTGTTGAGACAAAGTGCAACCACTGTTCCACATAATAGTGAGGGAGCACCAGACCTATGCTGTTCATGGTGCCGAGGCCAGAGAAGGAGCCCACAGGCACCTTCTTAATACGGTTGTCGTGAATTCGCAACTCCACCAGTGAGGGTGGCAGGTTTTTAGGCACCGCTGTCAGCAGGTTCCTGGAAAAATAAAGCTTCTGTAGGTGCTTTAGTGGTGTGAAGGCCTTCGGATGAACTTTAGAGATGTGATTGTTGACCAGTGACAAAGCCTGACAGGACAGAGAGAAATAGAAACAAATCCGACATTAAAATCCAAAGCTGGGCAAATAATGAATGGTGCTCAAAGCTGTAATGTTAGTGAGTTCTTATAGTATGCCTATTTGATTGTTCAGTTGAATTGAATGGCCTCAATTCAAACCTCAATAACATTAATAATAAAAAATGTCAGCTTATGAATAATGTAATATATTCTGTTGGTAGAAAGTTTGGAAATAAAAACTCTATGTAATCTATCCAGAATGTACACATTTAAATAATGAACAAAACTAAATAAATAATGCAAAACATTTGAGAACCTTCAATCCTCAATCTACAAGTGTTTTAAAAGTAGTACCTTAGTACCCTTGTACCCTAATCTAGGACCATTTGGTCCACTGGGAGAAACAAAAGGGTTTCCCTGTCAGAAAAGGTTTCAAGTAGAAACCTCAAATCCTTAAAAAACAAATGTACCATTTTGTATACATTATATTATATAAAAGCCATATTAACAGTATATTCTAACTGAATGGATTTGCCATGTTAAATATTGAGTTTGGTTGGGGCTCTAAATAAGTGAGGAGGAAAAAAGTGCTTGGCTGTGAGTGCGGGACGGAACTAAAATATTCCGTTTGGCAGAAACCGACTCTCAAAACAGCAGGGGCATTCTGCTGCAGGATAACATGGTCTGTTTCAACATCCTGTTGGGTTGTTTTGTCATCTTTCCTCCCACATATTTTCATTCAAAGTGTATATCTGTCCATATTGCACTATAGGTCATCAATCCCTCAACCCTCCAATATATGTATTCCTAAAATACAGTATATGCCCCTTCATGATCTGTCTTTCAGCATGCATCTTTTTAGACTTACTTACATAGAGGTTACTGAGGCCTTTGAAGTCATTCTCCTTCAGCTCTGTAATTTGGTTGTTCTGCAGGTCTAGCAGCTTGGTGTCAGTGGGGATGTTTTCAGGGACTGAGGTTAAACCTAAATGCAGAGAATATATATGTTTACAGCATTTCTACACATATACAAGTGTGTACATATGCCTAGCAAACTTTTGTTAAAAACAAAACACTTTCATTGTGGGAACCAGCAAAATGTCCCCACAAGATAAAAATATAAAATATTCCTATTCTTGGGATAATATATAAAAACATATTGAACATGGTCTCTCACACATACACACACCTTTCTAGTGAGGACCTTTCACTGACATAATTATTAATGCAGCTCTAAACCTAACCCTAACCTTTACTTCAGTAGCCGAGAGGAAACCTTTATGCTTTTATTACGATTCTTCAATATAAGCATCAGTTTTGGAGGCCAGCCAAATGTCTCCACAAGGTCAAAACTATCAGATATAACAATCCTTGTAGGAACTTTTGTTTTGATCCTCACAAAGATACACAAACTCATACACATCATATTGACCTTATGTTCTCCAGCTGGTTTCGATTCACAGAAGCTCTTAGGCCACGGCTTCCTCTGTGTTAGCAAGTATAAGCAATTAAATAAAAATGAAATGTAACAGCCCAACTCTGACAGCATCTGTCATATTAAACATTGTGATATGAAGTATTTTTTGTGAGCAAAAGCATAGTGCTATTAGGAAGTTCCATGAACCATGCAACTGTCTGTTTTATGGGCAGCAAAGAAACCACATGAATATTAACAGCACTCAAACATACTGGCTTTAAATGGAGCTGCACTCAAGACTAAGAAGCAACTATAACTCAACTTATGGTCATATTATCTGTGGGTTTTGGCCATGAATATATTACAGTAGTTCAATGACATAAACCATGCAGCAGGATATTCATTACTCCCAGTTGAGAGGAATGAATTATAGCAGCCTCTCCACCACTATTTAACTGCAGTCATTTCCAGTATAGTAAATGTACAATAATTCCAGCGTGTTAGAGGGGGTCACAAACACATGAGAAGGAAATTAAATACTACTCACTTTATTAGAGGCCATTTTATGGCAACAAAAAGACATCATTATGTACTAGCTGGAGAAAGTGGTGGCTCAGTAATTGGAAGGTTGTGTTTTTGAAGCGGTTCTGTATATGCTGTGGCATAAGGTGGGCATAACAAGTTTATAAAACTGAAACAGCCTTCTGTGTTGGTTGAAAATATCCAAGATTTGCACATTCTTAGCTGGTTTCCCACCTGCCACTCCAGAAAATCAACACTAAGTCAAACCAGGATTTTCACTGACATTCAGCAAATTCCCACAATCCAGCTGTTCCAACCGCAACTCACAACTAAATTACATCCCAACTGCAGCAAACCAACAACAATATCCCACAAATCTGGCTTATATTTAAAAAAATTCAGACAACTAATTGGCTAAACGTCTGTTACAAAATCTTTCAGAAATACATACAGACAGCATTATGAGGTATAGCCTGTCAAAAATATATGTATATATATATATATATGTTCTAAAAACAGATTAAATGCACAACTTGGTATTTCGCCATTCAGTCTTCAGTAACCACTTTATCCTGGTCAGGGTTGTGGTGGATCCAGTGACTTTTTGGGAGGTGGGAGGAAACCAGAGAACCCAGGGGAAACCCACACAGACTCAGGGAGAACACTGGCATAGACATAGTACCAGGGATCCTGAAGCCGTGAGGTGCCAGCTCTACCCACTGCACCCTTGAGCTGCTTCATTTAGCTCCAGTGGCTAAAAAAGGGTTTTCATTTGGACTGATTAAAAAAAACATAATGGTCTAGATAAAAAAAAAAAAACAACCTCAGTGGTACTTTGGATGGTTAATGATTTTAAATGGTTAATGGTCTTTAAAATGGGTTATACTTGAACTGAAAAGTAAAATGCTGTGTTGTAGATCCTTTAAAGTTTTGCCAGAGGGACAAACAGTAGAACCCCTTAGATACTAAATCAACCAGTTAACCAAATTCAACTGGGTTCAATTCCATTAGCTACACTCAGACATGATTACTACCAGACCCTTTGAATCGAAACATCCACTAAATAGAACCTGTGTGCAATTTGAAGCAGGCTAGAAAGTTTCAAAAAGCACAAGATTCCACATTCTAATAAATACAGACACAAAACAAAATCATTTAAATTTATCAGTCTGGAAAGGCTCTGGGACTTCAGTCAACCTAGTGACAGCTATGATTATCCACAAATGGACAAAAATTGGTACAGTAGTAATCCTTGCCAGGAGTGGCCAGCCTACCAAAAGTTCACGAAGAGCGCATTGACTACTCATCCAGGAGGCCACAAATGAACCCAGAGGAACATCTAAAGATGTGAACTGCAAGACCCTTAGTTAAGGTCAATATACAAGATTCCATGATTCCATAAGAATGACACTAAGCAAAAATTGCATCCATTGTTGCAAGGTGCAAACCACTGCTGAGCATAAAGAACACAAAGGCTCATCTCCCCATTTGAAAAAGACATCTAGAATGACCCACAAGACTTTTGGGATAATATTTTGTGGACTGATGAGCCAAAGTTTGAGCTTTTTAGAAGTCATGAGTCCATTAGAGTTGGCATAAAACTAACACCACATTCCACCATAAGAACACCACACCATAGTGTGATGGTCTGCGGCTGTGTTGTTTCTGCAGGACCTGGTCGACTAGTCATAACTGATGGAATCATGAATTCTGCTCTCTATCAGAAACTCTTGAAGGAGAATGTCCACCCATCAGTTTGTGACCTAAAGCTCAAGCACAGTTGGGTTATGCAGCAGGACAATGATCTGAAGCACATACGCATATCCAGCTCTGAATGGCTCAAAAGAAACCGAATTGTGGTTATGGAGTTGCAAAGTAAAAGTTTGTGCTTGAAAACTATACAGTGTAGCTCAATTAAAACAATTCTGAGATGTAAAGCGATGTAAAAGTCTCATCACAAGTTTGATTTGGATTTGACTGATCTCATTGCAATTGTTACTCCCAAAGATGAACAAAGCCAGTTATTAGGTTTGGGGAGCAAATAATTTTTCACAAGGTGATATAGGTTTTAATAACCTTCAATAAATGGAATGATAGTTTAAAAGCTGCAATTTGTGTTTACGTGTGTTGTCCTTATATTAAAATTAGTCCAATGTTCTGAAACATTTAAATACTTAAATACTTTTTCACAGCACTGTACATAGAAATACAGAAAATAAAAAACTATTTTCTGTGTTTTGGCTGACTTCTCTTTCTCTCTCTCTCTCTCTCTCTCTCTCTCTCTCTCTCTCTTGCCCTCTTTTCTCACTGTCTACTTTGGAGATGCTTGACGTATGCTGATAATGTCATAATGATACATTTACACACAGTTCCATGTAAGATAACATATTTCTGTTATTTAACAGCTGTGGAAAGTAAAACAGAGGGCAAAGAACAGAAACAGGAAGTATATTAGTCTCTGACATGCTTTTGTTAACAAGGATAACTGTTCGAACCTCTAAAGGTTCATGGGATGGATGAGTCGTCCATTACGACCTTAGTGTACAGACATGTCTACATCTAGCCTTTCCACATGTCTCTGTGTGCAGGGCGTCTCTCTTTTTCCTTTTTTTGTGTAAAATACTCTGTGTCTGCCCCAAGAACAACACAAAATTGCTTCTTGATGATTGCAAGGAAATTACACATAACATCTCGTTTGCCATCAAAGGGCATTTTTCCTCCAGACTATTTGGGTAAATCCCTAAAGAATGCCTGAATTTTTCTCTCAGAGGGGCTGGATTTATATTTCAAACTTTCATGTTACTCACCCAGATCAGAGCACTGTACCACTTTTAAATGACACTGGCACCCAAATGGACACACGGGAATCTCGAAAGGTGGCAGATCTGTGGGTAACACAGCCGAGCCTTCCTCTTCATCCCTCATCATCACCGTCAGACCACCTTCATCTCCGTCAATGCCAAAGTCCCAGAAGCCTTTCTGCTCAAAGGGCAATGCCAGTGAGAGGGAGGTCAGGCTGAACAAACTCAGCAGCAACAGGTAAGAGAAGTAGGAGTACATCACTGAGATACTGACAGAGCATAAACACATACGCTCAGACCTAAAAGAAAGAATCAGAAACACATGAGGAGAAAATGTGTTATAAATCTGAACACATAGTATTCACATTAATACTTACATTATGTGAAAGTTATATCCAGGTCTACTCTCAAGGGTGAGATCTTGTACATAAAATCCTATAACCTGGCAACTAGGTCTAAGAAAACAGTGATTTAAAGCAAGGGTGTTGTACTACTATCCCTCTGATGCATATAAGGTCTGTAAAGCACATGCCTACCTACTAAAACTGGGCTTAGATATACAAGGCTAAACAAATCTTCAGAAGAAATTAATAACAATGCAACAGTGTATAATACAACAATAATATGCCTATTGTATTACGTCAATTCAGACCAGCTTCCCTTCAGTAATACTGCTCTTTTTTCAGCAAAGTCAGCAAGTCTGCAAAGCATCAACTCAATTTTCAGCAGAAACCTTTGAATAAATAGCCAGATGGTTCACTGGCTTCTACCATGCATAAATTTAACATGGTAAAAAAACCCTGCACCTGTACTGGAAATGAATATTACACAGTGTGCATTCATATACACTGATAATCCACTGATATCCACATTTCTAAAGAGCCATATAAAACTGTATATATGTATCTTGACCCATTATGACATATTAATAACAAAAATAAAGACACCTGGATTTCAGGTCAGGCAGGCTATTCAGAACAAGTGTAGGCTTTATCTGATCTTTAGTTTCCCTTTATCCCCACTTGTGCAGACACATAACCATAGAGGGTGGCTCCCAAGTGGCTCAACAGAAAATTGTCGGGTGATTATAAGTTCAAATCCTCACATTGCCTCACATAGCACAATGTAAAGTGCTAAAGTATTGTCTCTGTCTCTCTGGATCTGAATATAGACACAAGTACAAGGTGCAATTTGCAACTATAAAAAGCTTGTAAATAACTGTTTACCACTAAAGCACTTTAGCAATTACCAGACATCTTTGGTGGTAAATGTGCATAATGAATTTAAAATATACTATACAGTATTATATTGTTTAAAAAATAATAAAAAAACAATTCTATTGTCATGGTGAGCCATGCGGTAAGGTGCCCCAGGCCTGAATCATGTGGGTACTCAGAGGAACCACTGAGTAACTTAAGTAAAGCTGTTAATTCAGTGGTCACCAACCTATTCCTGCAGATCTTCCTCCCTGAAGATTTTAGCTCCAAACATAATCGTGCCCACCTGACCATCTAATCATTGCCTTAGACTACAGTGGGCACAATTATGGTTGGAGCTAAAGTCTTCAGGAAGCTAGATTTCCAGGAACAGGTTTGGTTGACCATTGTGTTAATTCAATCATTGCCAAATCTAATTTCAGTCAGAAATGCATTCTTAATAAAAATTCTAGTCCAAAAAATCCCCAAATTATAGCAAAATGGAGAAAATAATGAGACAACCTGTGTACATATGTATGTCTGGATTAGTACTGATTATACAGTTTGTGGTGGCAGTGGAAAAGTCAGGCTATTACAAACACACAAGCTATTCATTAGACAGGAAAGGGGAAGGTGGGGTTATTTCTGTCATTCTGGTTGTATGTACATGTCTGGGAGGGTGGACAGCAAGTTCATGATGTCAAGCTTGAACGCCTTCCAGCTGAGAGTGATTGTGTCTCACTCTGACAGGAACTGAGATGAGCTAATGGCGCAGTCTGTGGCAACCGAGTTTAAGTAACTGCCAAACTGCTGCTGATACTACAATCATTCATCTGTCTTTTAAACTAAGCTTTACTGATTGTCCTTCCACTTTCTTTCCATGTGATGAGCCCTGAACATGTTATCCTAATATAGAAATGAATCTATCCCTGATCTAACCCAGTTGCTTTCCACTATGGAACATATATGCAATCCTAAAATTTGAGCCACTACAACTCACAATCCAAAGCAGTGTTTTCCAGTGTTTTCCTAAATAATACGGTATTTTATTTTTAGTTATTAGTATTGTGGTTGTTAATCTTAGGAAGAGGATGAGAATTGAAGCACTTTTCTTATCTGTCAGATTAAGAAAAACAGCTTGCCTGATTAAGATTACTAAACCATCCTGTGTACCTTACACTTCCAAATTTGTAATAATTTACAATTTGGATGAAAAGTTTCAAAGGTTAAGGTTAGGGACAAGGTTATCACACAAACCTTTTCTTAAAACTTTATACATTATTTACATTTACATTTATGGCATTTAGCAGAGGCTCTTATCCAGAGTGGATTACAAAAGTGCTTATTTAGTAACTTGGAATATCCAAAGCCAGTGCTGGTAGACCTGAATTCAAGCTACTGCTAGAAATTAGTCATACAATACCTAATAAAAATTTCAACATGGCCAATTACCCAAAAGTCCTCCTAAACTACACAAAACCAGTGAAGAACAAGACATAGTCAATAAAATAACTGCTGTAAGTGTGATAAAAAAGCTTTGAGTTAGTGCCCGGCCAAGAGGTGGGGCTTCAGTGGCTGTTTGAAGACAGGAAGTGACTGCACTGTTCCTACACACAGGGGGAACTTAGATTTAGATTCATAGCATTTGGCAGACACCCTTATCTAGAGTGACTTAAATTTATCTTATTTATACAACTAGCAGAGGGTTAAGGGCTTTGCTCAAGGGCCCAATGGTGGCAGCTTGATGGTTTGAACCCATGACCTTCTAATTAGCAGTCCAATGCCTTAACCACTGAGCTACTACTGTCCCCTTGTTAACTTGGTGCCAGGACAGAGAAAAGTCTGGATGCTTGTCTCCCAATTGTCCTGGAAGATGGTGGGTCAAATCGAGCCATACTTGAGGCATGAAGGGTACATATCCGGCTTTGACCATTGCATTCAGGTAGGGAGGGACCGGACCATTTTTGGCTTTGTAGGCCAACATCAGGGTTTTATATCTGATGCATTAACTAGTCCATATGGCATCACCAAATATTCATAATGACCAGTGTAAGTGATGAAAGTGGTCTTCCACTCATCCCCTTTACTTACCACTACCAGGTTGTCTGCACCTCATAGGTCATGTTTAGTAAAGATCTTTGCCCCTTTTACCTGCTCAATGGAAAATTAGATGAGGGTAGTGGGTACTTGCACATCTTATTTTCTACACAGAAGATATAACCCTGCACTAGGGCTTCTGCAATATACTCCTCCATAGCTTTGTTCTCTGGGGAAGAGAGCAGGTAATCTCAGCCCCTAGGGGAAGTAGCACCGCAAAGAAATTCAGTGGAACACTTTTGCAAGGTCTATGTAGGGTGCTGGGATTTTCACCTCTCTCTGGACCTTGGGGCTGTCGGCATGGTGAGATTGACAGGGGGCAGGTAAACAATATTTAAAAGTAGATGGATTTCAGGCCATGAATTCACCTTTCCTCCAGGAAATAATAGGATTGTGCAAGGATAAACAAGGCGAGACTAAAACGATCAGATTTTGGACTTGGTAATCGTGGACAAAAGTGTTTCTACATGCAACATGCCTGTGGATATCTGGAGGGGGATGGTGCTTCTGGTTACATTTCCTCCTCCCAGTGGTGAACCATCTGGGGCTTTCACTATGATTGTTTGGGGGAAGAAGAAGTATGTTAAGCATCTCAGCTATTGTTTCATCAACCAGAGCAGGAATGGGACTTGGAATGACAGTTTTGCTGGTAATGAGATGTGTCTACTCTCAATCAAAGATGTGATGTTACTGCTCACATGGTTGGAGCTCTGATGGCAAGGTCTAAGAGCAGATGTAACCTGAAAATGCCCCCTGTTCCCACAGTAGAAATTTTTTTGGTGCTCCTTCTCCAAAAGGTGTGCAAAAGATGAGAGGAAAGTCAGCAGCAGATTCATCTTGGTTTATATTGAGAAGCATCCTTGCCCATTTCCCAGAGTCTGAATACTTCTTGGGATTCCTGCTTGACTCTTGGATAAAAGTGGTTCATCAGTGCTGGGATGTAAGTTGCAATAGACCAGGAGAGCACTTTGCCAGTAAATAAAAGAGTAAAGCTTTCGACCATCACATGGGCCATGAACTGCAGATGCTGTTTATGGTTGCCAAGCAACTAGCCTTGCAAGGACTCTGAAGTCTGTTGATCATGCACATTTACTGGATCTGTGTTGCACAGCCTTTTATGTGTTCCAATGTCTTTTGTAACAGAACTCAGAGACATTGAGTTGAAATTCATATGCTGGAGGTTTGTTTAATTAAAAAATGAAGGTCAAGACAATCCGGATCAATGGCAAAAATACACATGCAAACAATGCAATGCAAACAAATAAAAAGAATGGTAGCAATGAAGCAAGGTCAGAAATTATCCAACTAATTTCTGGGATTTGTATTTGATCTCTGTGTGTAGCCTTAATTTCAACAATTCATTCAAAATTCTAAACGTATGGTGCCTTGTGACACAATGGAGGGAAACTGCCCTAGCTAGGTGTTACAGCATTAAGAGACACAAACTAAACCACCCATCCACTATAAATGTTTCACTATTAAAGCACATCACAAGTAATCAGACTATATTTAATTGCATAAGTAAAGGTTAAATATAAGAAAGTAAAAGGTCCAAATAAACACAGAGATCCTATAGTATGTTTTAATATTGTCATATTCTATTGAATTCTTAACTGCACTCTTCATGTGTGTTGTTACAACATTCCTTCTGCTTCTGAGACAATAAATACAGCTGGACCAGACAAGGTCAGGACCTTTGATCTGTCCTCCAAACAGTCCACCAAAGAAAAGGGGGTCTGGAATCTTCACTGGATATGTGCTTTGCAGTCTTATTAGCTTACTGGGTATGCATTACAGTCTGAGACAGTATTATTCATGCTGACAAATCAATACAATCAAAGAGAAACTCATCACATTGTATACACCTAGAAAGTGCAGACATTTGTCTCATACTGTTGAATTAAATATATTTTTAAAAAATCGCTATACAGTATGTTCCTATTTGTAAAAATAGCAGCTAAATTATACCATACTCCCAGTTCGGCTTGGCCAGAGGAATGCCGGGACAAAGAAAAAATGTACCCATTGGTCTCTGCATCTTGCTTTCCCTGCAGTCTACACAATACATTATAACCATTAGAACAATATATATATATATATATAATTTTATTTTATGTTTTATTTTTTTTTCTAAAAAGTAAATACAGTTATGCACAAATTTTCTCAGGGATATTTTAATCAGCTACAGCACATAGCGGGAAACCATGGTATTTTTATGGCTTTAATCAAGAATCTGATCAGCAGGCTATTTCAGCAGAATGCAAATACACAGAGGCTGAACTGATCACAGAAAGATCTGACTGTAAAATCCTATTTAAATGCATAAAAAGAGATGAAAAAAAAACAACAAGAAGAAAGGCAAGCCTCGCAAAAAGTCTGTCTTTTGCAAATGCACACAAAAAGTTCAAAGTTAGATCTGAGCCACAGAAGGACAAGGGTTACACCACAGAATGGTTTCTCCTGGTAATTATTTGACCACATTCCCCTTCTCCAGGGGCTGCAAGGAGCTATTTCTGTCACCCCATCATGGCACTGTGTTAGTCTTAGTGGTGCAGCGGTGTGTGACAGGGCAAAAAAAAGAAATGAAAACAGAACAAAAGGAGAAAAGACTGCAATGTGGTGGGAACTAGAGTGAGAGAGCTGATCTAAAAGGCAAGGAACATGTAAATGATATAATAGCACCAATGCAAATGCACAGGTTTTAATAATGCACAATGTAGGCAATGTGTTAACCTAATAACCCTGGAAAGAACGGGTTTTAACCTTCAAGCACGTGCGTCATTGCTCATAAAAGTTTACAGTTTTAATACATCTGTTATAGACTCCACCTCGTCTGAGAACTAAAAATATGAATGTAAAACCTTTCATTAAAAGTACAACTCTCCAGGTATTAGCATTCTATTAGTTTGTACTTGATTCCCACAGTGACATACTGAACAGTCAGCAAATGAATCTTCTCTGAGTAGCTAAGTATTCTCTGAGTAGCTAATATATAGAAGAAATCGTATCATGGAACACGTTCACATATTGAAATCCAAACTAACAATAAGCATTGTCAGCATCATCACATCATTTTCAAAAATTACTGCAAGTTTAACCGAAAGAAACAGGGACTTCTGAAGTCTCAGGTCCTAGTCAAAGTCCTGAAGGCAACTCAACTCGAGTCTGAATTGAACAAATTGGTCAACAAATTAGTGACACAGTGGGAGTGATGGAGTAAAAAGATACTGTTTTTTAATAGCAACCCTTACCATTCTAGACTATACTTTGAATTTCCCAAAATAAGTAACCCTACACCCGGAGCTACAATTTTCAATAAATTAGTATTCCTACACATCTGGCAGAACGATGCACCAATCATAAACATATTCATTTAGACAGACAAAAATAGTTAAAGTATTAGATAAATATCGGAAGTAAAGTTGTCCACAAGCGATGAAAAAAGCAACATTCAATTAGGATAATCACACAATTTCTGTCAGTGTAATGACAAGTTTAGAAGGAATCAAACATGTCATTATTACATGTCACTATAAAAGGCAATGAACTGACATAACCTTTATGAAACTTCATTTACCAGCAGGACAACAATTTCCTATCATTTCCTGTGTCTTAGACCCATTTGCTTGACACCAATAGTTCAAACAGACATTTATTTTAGACATTAAGCCAAATATTATTGACATGCCATTATATGACATTTCCTATACTGTACTTCCTTTTAATGGAGTGTATTTACTGTTCTTCTCCTTTACTAACCATTGGGTGGTTCCTAAATGTGAATGCTTGACTAGAATTAACTACAGTCTCAGCTGTAATTTGGTGACTTGTGTCCCTAAAAAAGTCCCTGGATGGCTAAGTGTGTGACACTACTCCTTTTGGATGTGGTGTCTGCCTGGAAACTCAGCACAAGTTCGTCTAATCAGCAGAAAGCAGAAAGGAAAGTCTAGACCTGGTGACTGACATTAAAACCATTTCACACAGTCAGTATCAGTATTGATACTTTTTCACTACTAATTAGTAGTGATACCTTTGGTGTGAAGGGTTATGCAACCTACAATGATAAACCTATTTCCATGATTTGTTTAATAGAATGTGAAGAGAAGACAGAAGTTATTAAGATGTAAAATGTTAAACATAAAAAATCTCCTCTCCACACTGCGCCAACTATTTGCTAATGGATTATGTCACTGTCAGTTAAACAAATTGCACAAAACTACAGTGTCTCGTATGAGTATTCAAGACACCCACACCCCAGCCACCCAAGTTGTCCAAGTCTAACAACCTTGAAATAATAAGGACTTAATTGGGATTTTATGTGATGAATCTGTACAAACTTGTCCATAATTGAAGTGAGTGGTGGTGGTGGTGATGGTGGGGGAGTTGCAGGAACTGTACCTATGTGCAGAAGCTTGTCATGTAAACACAATATAATTACACTCGTTCATGAAAAGCCCCAGAGTGTGTTAGAGAACATATTTTAACAAACAGCATCATAAACACCACCAGGCTTTAAAAACAATTTCTGGAAAGTAGAAGTATTAAGGGTTTGGTTAGGGGTTTCATAACAGGGGTAGTGAATGTTATGCCATATTTCATTATTTTATTTTACTTTGAAATCATTTTCCAAACTATACTGATTTTCCTTCACTTCAGTTTTATAGGCAATTATTAATTCATGCCATAAAATCAGAGATGCTCACAAGTAGTTTTCATTTAAGGCTCAAGTCTTTGAGATAGAGTCCAAGAAAGGTTTCAAGTCTTTGGTCACAAGTCAAAGTTCTTAGTCTTTTATGGTTGTGTTGTCTGTGGTCATGTTCATGCCTAAAGTTATGCATGATAATAAGGGAGGGAATGAGTCTCAAGTCTCTGTCTGGGCAACTTGAGTATGACTCAAGTCTAAGGCACAACCTTGGGGTCCCATCCCTGGATTTAATCCTAATTATGTCCATTTCAGTTCCAGGTTGTTATAGTATATGGTAAAAGGGGTATGAAGACTTATGCAAGCCACTGTATTTCCCAGATTCTTGCGTCAAATGATACTTATTCGGATGTTGTGATCTTTGGTCTGTGAATTTATTTAAAGACAGACTTACTGGTCACAGTCCAAATTTCTTTATTCCTACATCTAAAGCCACAGGCTGCAGTCTACAATAGATGCTACATTTTTCATTTCCTTCATTCCTTTCTGACTTTATTGCTAACCACTGTGTTCACACAGTGAGCCGATGCAGCTGAGCCCCATGAGGGGTCAGAAGCCTAGGGGTCCAGGAGTAGATGGGGCCATGGAACATGTGACTTAATCACACAGCTCTGTTGAAATGAATCAAATTCAATCTAATGAAACAAAATGTGACTATCATTACAGCAACAACATTTTTGTCATGAAGATTTCATGCATAGAGAGAAAGAACATGTAGCATCATGGGCTGTTGAGTTTAGACACTGTAATCTAATCATCAAATAGAAAAGTTACTTTCTTTACACATAAAATATAAAGGGATGTTTGGAGAAGGAAAGAAAATCATACATGCATGATTTACATGTTTTCCATCTACCGTCATATCATGTTGGTTTAGATGAGTTTTGCTTCTTAGGGTTTGGACCACTGGACTACTAAATAAAATGCTGAAACCCCAACACTCAGCTCAAATAAGCTATCGTGTTGACACCATTCATGTATTTTTTTTATAAAATATATAGTAAGAGCTAGTCAGTGTTTAATGTTTAATATACTCATTTTTAAATCAGACCAAGTTTCGGTGTGGAGTCTCCACGTCCTCTTCGTGTCTGGGTCGAGGGTTTACTCCGGGTACTCCGGTTTCCTCCCACAGTCCAAAGACATGCATGGTAATGCAAGTTAGGTGAATTGGAGATACAAAATTGCCTCATGACTGTGTTACTAGTTACAGATACTAGTTAATGATTATAAGCCTCACTGATTTTTTACCTCTAAACATGTCCTGTCAAGGTTTGATCTGAAAGGGAAATCTCTGTAATGATTTTGTTTCTCTGCAAACGCACCTGAGCGTCCTGTTTCTGAATTATGCCCTGGAGCGACATCTAAAGCCCCTAACACACATTACCACAAAATGCACAGCTAATACATGTAATATTAGTGCACCTCGCATGTCTAACACATGTTTAAAAAAAATTATCCAGGCTAAAGAGACGTTAATACTGTATAGATAATGAACTGTTTTATACAAGGTATTATGATGAACGATTTGACTAATTAATGAATCGACTAATAATAACAAAAAGATATATTAAAAAAACGTTTTTCTCAGTAACCATGTAAAAAAAACGAAGCGCAAATTTTAAGGAAAAAGATAAAAAAAAACCTTACCTTTGGTTAAACAGCAATATCCCCGAACCTCTCTCTCAGCGTGCACAGTCCCTTTCACTTCCAAAAGTCTAAATGTGGTTACATAAGGATTAGTAGGATTTTCACACAAAAAGGAGCTGTCTCCGGTTGTTTTCGGGTTATCAGGTCTGTATTCTGCAGCAGAGTGAAGTCCTTGACAAACTTAGGAAAAAATAACGGAGGAGCTGGAGGAAGTTCAGCCCAAAACTGCAGCAACCTCTCCCACACAGGATGCCCCGAAAGCACTGAGACAGTCTGAGAGCCTGTAATGTTCCAACACACGATTAACACGCCTTTATAAAATTATATTAATGTGCCTTAGTCATCTACTGAACCTGTTCATTATAATATATCTGCGCTTAGATGATGTTTCAACACCAAGCTTTATAAATCAATGACTTCTGTGATCCTTTTGCCTCAATTCAACACAGGCTGTTCGAGATTATTATTATTATTATTATTATTATTATTA
>JAOVVG010000018.1:9234781-9245107 GCA_028566375.1 Leptodoras nelsoni
ATTATTATTATTATTATTATTATTATTATTACTAACTTTTATTATTATCAGATCTCAGTATGCTGCTTTCCTGAGGCACTGCTCAACTTCCACCTTTCACTCTCTTTTTTTCACATGTTTTCATACACAGACATAATATAATCTTTCTGAAACACTCCACGAAGCAGGTTTATTTAAAGCTTCTTTCTGGGGAAAGCATTTAACGGTATAGTGTGTGCTAAATCAGTGCTCCCCCTAGTGTCTAGACATCTCATTACACTAATAAAACTTGTATTTGTTTGGATTAATCAACTAATTCTTGTTTGCTACACACCCACAAAAAGAAAACTGTCAGAAAAGGTTGAGTTCATGTTGCTTCTGTTGGTATTATTTCCTCTGTGGTGTTTGCATTCACGAAACTATTAAACCATGGCATGAACAGGGCAGAAGAACCACAATGAATTGTGGGTTTAAGACTCATGTTGCACACTACAATTAGTTATAGCTGTCTTGAGCCACAAGAATCATCTGTTTATTTGCAAATCATATGTTTATTTGTACCCGGGCTTAAGGGTTGTAATGAAACCAGTGATGATATGTAGATCAAGAGTACAATGAAGTACCAGACAAATTGGTATACAGTTAATACTTGGAAGGAACATTGCACAGTCCTTATGCTGTTGTTTGTAGAGGACCCAGCATTGAATTCTGTTGTTACCTGTGGCAGTGTTGCACGCCTTTTCGTGTGAAGTGATTTTTGCCAGCCGACGCTGGTCACATTCACCCAAAGTCTTTTTACAGCCACACTGCTGTTGTGAGTTCAAGGTTTTGCCAGGTTGTTAACATCTGCACTTTCTCCATCACTTCAAATAATAAACACAGGAAGCTGACATATAAGGCAAAAAAAAAAAAAACTTTGCCCATTTCCGGGATTTTTTTAAAAAATCGGCATAATTCATATGAATACATGATAATTCAATATGAATGCTTTTTAAATGATCCATTCTTACAACCTTAAAGTTCCTGTCTTTGTAAAGTTGTATATGTTCTCCCTGTGGTTTTCCTCCAGGTTCTCTGGTTTCCTTCAGCCTCCCAAAAACATGTCAGTAGGTGGGTTGGCTACTCTACATTGCCACAAGTCTGAACGAGAGTATGCAAGGCACCTTGCAGTGGACTTTCCCATCATGCTGTGTGTTGCTCGACCCAGTGAGTGCTCTCAAACAAAATCTTTTTATGTGGGCACAGAGAAGCTAACAGCTGTAATCAATCATGATCACTAACAGGAAGTTAAGAGGCCTCAGCCTTGGCAAGTTAAAAGCCATTTTGGAACTTTCAAACAACTGAATAATTATTCTCAGTGGGTGTGCATATATTAATATTTTTTATAAATGTTGAAAAATCTATGAAATTTCATTTTAATGTCATATTGATAGGTGAAATGCATGTGCCCAATTATGGGACATTTAAACATTAAACAGCTGATTCACAAATGAGTGTTTTATCACTCATATCAAGTTGTGGGATGTTTCACTGGCCTTGTGTACATATTTGTGCTTACCCAGAGCTTAACTGTTGAACTCTTGCATACCTAAAACAGAGGTTTGATGTCTGAACTTTTGCCACATGCAAAAACAGTCTGAGGTGGTACAGTGAAAAGACTGAGAATCTTGGCATGTTTAAACAGAGGCCATATATCTTGAGTGTTCTTATTGTCCTCCTCCAAGGAATTCAGACCAGTCACAATGCTGACAGCACTGATGCTTGTGTGTTTGAATTGTATGAGTTGCTGTTCTTTTAGATGGTCAGCGACAGTGAGAACAGAGCGCAAAGAGTACAGAGGAAGATACTGCTGCTGAACCATGATGTTTAATATAAGATTTTCTGAAATGCAGGCCAAATGCTAGAAATGCCAGCGTGACGTTCACCAAAAATAAGCTGTGAGTGTGAAGAGTGTGAAGAGCAAACACATACCTAGAATGGATGGGTGCTTTCTGAGACAGCCACCCTCTCTCTAAAACAACTCTACAATTATGTGGAATCGAGATAACCGCACACGGTTGAGGGAGTTAAGAGAGGTAACATGTGATTACATGTTCAGCAAAAAAGGAAAGCCAAGTTGCTGTCCTTTACACACTGTAACAGGGTTAAGAGGGTGGTTAGGTACTCACAACTGAGTTGTACAATCTGAATTTCACTAGAAGCTGCATTTTGTCACAGAGGGGCCCCTGTTTAGATCCCTTGGCTTAGACACAAAGCAATTTAAAAATATAGTTTTTCCTTACTTGACATGCTTTATGTGTGTCATCACCTGGGTACAGTGTAATTTCTTTTCTCTCCCATTTTTAAATCAGACTATTGACTTTTCAGCTCATGTAGTTAAATTTTTTTCTGTCATTTAATGAGACTGAATTGAGTCAAATAACTTCCAGCTCAGTATATCTGCCTTTATTTTTACCATTAGTACTCATTTTCTGTTTCCAGCATTCTGTGCTCTCGACCTTTTATGGAATTTTGTGGGCTTCACACAGTCTTAGGTTTTTTTTTTTTGGTCTAATTTTTTCCAAACATTTACACATAACTTTACTAAAAGATTGATAAATGATGCCATTGTGCAGACTAATCCAAACATGCCATGCCAAATTAAACTTTTCCATATAGCTAGAAACAATGCCTTTGGAGCAAAGACTGATTGAATGCAGATTGAGTTGAGTCAATACTCATGTGATGCAGGATGTCATCTCTGTTGTGTGGACTGTTGTGGAACACTGAGCTGAAATGCCAAAAAAAAAGGCTACAACTTTATGGGGGCTTTCTGGACCATGTTAAGTGTTAAGACACTTACCATTAAATACCATTTGAGTCTTATTTATATATTAAAATAGCTTTGAAGATCATTGGATAGCTTATATGTTCCAGATGTCTGATCCTGGCTTTTGGTGAATTGCCACCACTAGGACAAACAGGTAAATGCTGAAAATATGATTCATGGAAAAGTACACAGAACAGAGACAAAGTGAATACAAATGGCATGTTCTGTGGGATTTTTAAAAGTACAGCGTACAGTTTTTTGGGTTATGAAAAATTAGATCAAATGTTTACTGTAATTAATTGTCATCTTGTTTATTTGTGCACAGAACTGTCCAGAGTGGTCAGAAGAGTGAGCAGGCTTACTGAGTAATTGAACCAGTATGTAGGAGAAGGCGGACTATGGAGTGTGTGGAGAACTGAGCTTAATAGAGATGCGTTATAAATTCTGGGGAGAAGCACAAGGATTAGTGAAATGAGAGAAGGAGAGAGAGAGAGAAGGAGGGAGGGGTGGGGCAAGCAAACAAGAAAAACAGTGTAGAGGTGAAATTGGCACAACCATGAAGAATTAGACTTAAAAGAATCAATTTGGACATTACACACAGCAAGATTTAAACTAATGACAAGTCAGAGAACACCGAATGCAGTCATCGCGTAATGAACATGGCTGGTCGGGCAGCGGGGCTGTTGTAGCTTTTATATGATAAAAAGGAGCTTGGAAAGGTCCCCTGCTTGGAGCTCAATGTCTGGACCTCATTTCTGTTACAGAATTTCTTCCTCTGTTTCTCCCCTGCTGCTCAGGGAGTGCAGTGGCTGTAAGAACATGGGTATTGTTTTCTGCCAATGGAGCAGCCACTAGGGTATAAAAACAAGCTTTTTTTTTATTTTGGTCCTCCCTGGAAAGCCAACTAATCTCACACACATGCCTGCATAGTGTCTACACTCCTTCTCCCGTTCTCTAACCTCACCATTTGTTTGTTTTGTGTAATCATTGTACGCTGTTGTGCCTGATTATTGTCAGATGATTCACTTGTCAACTCTGTTTATTGAATGAGTTAATACTTTATGTGATGATTTGTATCAATTTATAATCATAACAATCATACATGTAGTTTGTTGTGTTCCCAAGATTTAAAACAAGACCCCAATATCGATCATCGGACTGGTAACAAGTTTAAATGCACATTTGTATTTAAGACATTTCACAGACATACAGATATTTAGCCAAAGAGTTGTATTATAAGTACTGATATGAACAATTATTAGAAAAAGCCCTGGCATCTCTTCCAAAAAGAAAAGTCACTTTGTTATTAGAAGTGGAGATACTGCAGTGGCATAAAGACTGGAATAAACAGACATCCAGAATACACAGATAATAGCGCCAACAGTGTTTTAAGAAATACAGATAAATACCCTGATTCATGCCTTTGAATTAAATAGTTAAATAAAAAAAAATCAAATTAGTGTGTGCTTTTAAACGTAACAGCAAGCAGATGAGATTTGATAAGTGCAATCTGCAGAACTTTTACACAATCTCATTATGAGCCTGTGGCTCCAGTATGACCTTCTGAATGTCAGGGATGCAGGACAGAGCCTTCCGCGGGATCCTGTTCACGTCGATGTAGTTGTTCTCCAGGTGAAGAGCCAACAGAGGAGACAGGTTCTTGAGACTGATTTGACACACAGACTTCACTGGAACAGCACTGGAATTCATATACATACATACATGTAAATCTTTGACAAGTATTTTAACATATATATTTCATCAATATATTTCATCACCTAAGAAAGATTTGTGTTCCAAATATTATATTGACCCTTTTTAGTAGGTGCACGGTTCAGCGAGGCTATAAACTGCAGGACTGTGAAAACATTGTAAGCAGGAGTTATGGTCTCTATGCTTGAATCCACACAATTACTGGTACGCAGCCAAAGAAAACAAACTTTATTTCAAACTAGTCTGGAGTTTTTGGTGCTTTAGGTTGGGTATGACTGCCCTGACAACTTAGAATGACCTAACCATGGAGACAAGCTTATAGCTTCGAAATGCAAACCAGCTGCTGAAACCAGGTTCTGAAAACATGCGTAATGACTGAATTTTGCAAGAGAGTGAAAGGATGAGAATAAATGGGAACAGGACCTCAAAGTTGGTAATCTGGGCTTCGTTTTACATTTACATTAGATTTATGGCATTTGGCAGACACCCTTATCCAAAGTGACTTACATTTATATCATTTATACAGCTGAGCTGTTGAGGGTTAAGGGCCTTGCTCAAGGGCCCAACAGTGGCAGCTCAGTGGTGTTGGGGTTTGAACCCCCAACCTTCTATTCAGTAACCCAACACCTTAACCAATGAGCCACCCCTTCCCTTTTCATGGTATATGGTCTACAAATTGAGGAGCTCTGCAAATTTCAGAGATGATTCCATAGTGTACGATTTGATGTTAGCGGAAAAAAATTAACATGTCGTTTAAGGAATAGTTCAGTGATATGTAAAATTTACACAATTCATTAATTCACACTGGATGTACTTGACCAGAGTGTAAGATGTTTGGGTTTATTTTATTTTTATTTTGTAAGTATGTCGCTAATGTCCCTTGAAACTAATGTAAGTTAATCACTCCCAAAGGTCCTTTTTTTAATATATGCCCACACATGGTGAATATACACCTCAAATTACATCCAGAACTTAAGTAATGACTCTAGTTGACTCCAGTGATGGACAACAATCGTCTTCTTTTCTGCATAGTTTTTTTTTAAAGAAGATTGAAAAAGAGTCTGTTCAGTTATATAAAATAACTAGACATCCCACATATCGGTGTGTAATATGACAGCTATATGACTGCCAAAATGTGCCAGTTGCAGGGCCCGGTATGGACACAATTTTGCAAAATTTTGCATGCATCTAAAGAATGTAGTAGTGATGCAGAGTGTGAAATTTCATGAGGTCTGAGCTTTAATATCACAAGATACTGGCTAGTGATACTGGCTAGATTTTTGCTTACTTACTAGGTGGTCCTACTCCATAAATGAATCATAAGTCGCTATGGTAATGCACCTCCTAAAGGTCAACTTGTCATAAAGTTCATAATTTTTGGCAAAAGAGTTTGTAAGCTATTGCCCAAAAAGTGCTTTGAGCCTACACCACTTCAGAGGGTGCTAGCATGAAGGGAAGCACACACCTAGGAACACAAACCTTATATCCAGTATCAGACGTGTGGCTACAACCATACCATAAGTTTCATCTAAATATATGATATCATCAATCGAATATTTGTGAAAAAAATAGAAGTAGAAGAAGAAGAAGAAAACTTTGGCGAATACTATATGAATATCAATAAATGAAGAAACTATCAGGATCTCACAGTGCTGAGTCACTTTAGTGCCACTCACCTGATAAGATTGTGATCTAGCCGCAGCTGATGCAGGTTCTTGAAGTAGCGAATGTTTGGCGGGACCCTCTCAAACCTGTTGTTGTCCAAAAGGAGCTCCTGCAATGATTTGTAAGCACCACGGAAGGCCTTCCCTAGTACCCCCTGCTCCACTAGCTGGTTGTGAGAGAGGCGTAGTGACTGGAGACCTGGCCGCAGGTGACTCAGTGTGTCTGGAGGGATAGAGTGGATGAAGTTGTGCTGCAAGGAGAGCTGTCGCAAAACTCTGGGCAGGTGAGCAGGCACCATGTTCAGCTGGTTGTGAGACAGGTCCAGAGTCTCCAGCTTCCTGAGTGCAAAAAGAACAAAATAGATTTACTATTTTGAAACAATGTGTGTAAAGAGATCAACACAGTAGCCAATAGGATCAATAGCCCTGTAACATTCAAGCTTTGCTAAATCATCCATAGTTTTTCTTACTGTTTGTGCAGGATTTTGCACATGTTTGTGTGGGCTTCCTCTGGGCTCTCTGGTTTTCTCCCACTTCCCAAAAACATGCCTGAGGGTGAACTAGCTACTCTGAAAGTTTTGAATGAGTGTGTGAATGTGTACGTGCCCCCACTGCATGCCCGGCATTTCAGGGATCAGTACGAGATCCAGCATGACCCGGAATTGGATAAAGCAAATGCTGAAAATAAGTGAAAGCTTTTAAACTATCCCATAAGGTTTTCATAGGAAACTAAGAGAAATTATAGTCTATTTTCAGCATACAGCCCATAATAACATTTTAATAATAATTTTTTCCATTTTCCTCTTGATTCCCTTTCATTGTGTATAACATTGGTAAATTTTATGTATTGCTACATAAAAAAAACATACGCCTTAAAAGTAATGCAAAAAAGTCTTAGTCATAGTATTAGACCATCAGGGTAGGGATCATGTTAAGTTGGTAATGCCGTACAAATATTTTATATTTTAAGTAAACATTTGGCAAAATTAAACTTGAGCAAAATTATAAAGGATCTTGCGAGCATTATTTTAATGCTCCAAAGAGTTGCACATTGCAAAATTAAGTCCGAGCCTCAGGATTAACAAGCGCTTCCTGAGTTGGATGTTCTGGCCCCAGAATTGTCTTTTCAGCCAAAAGCAATCAATGAGATAAAGGCAGTCCTACTGAGAAGCAGGTCTTGCGATTGCCACCAGATATGCAGATGCTCACTGGTGCCAGTGTTATACAACCAGGCTTACACAACACTGCACGCTGGCCAGGACAACTGCTGTGCAGTCATGCACAAGGCTTTATCCTGGCCCTGTTTGCTCCATTAATTTCTGCATGTATGACACAGATACACGAGCTGCACGGAAAAGGATACTGCAGTGGGATACTGCTCTGGTTGCATTCTATCATTGTACATATATATATTTTAGAAATCCTTTATGAATGCCTTTGACTTTTTCTGCCTGCCTTATGTAACATGTAATGAACTTGTATTGCTCCTTAAAACGTTTGGGTTTTGAGCACTATCCATGCATGGCCTTAAGTTCACCCCTAGAGCAAAAAAAAACCATACAGCCATTGTAATTCTTACTCATTAGCACAGGTCTTTCGGTTTGTATAGCATAGTGCCACAACCTTCAGTATCCATCAAACCCCCCCTTGCACCCTGTTCCCAGCTCAAAGCTAACCAGAAACAAATGGCACTCTCCTGGAGGTCCGCTTCTCATTTCACATATACACACACACACACACAATAACAAACGCACATTTGAACACACACAGCAGGAACAAACAAATCGTCACCCCTGCAGAGTCCAGTGGGTCTTTCACCTACAAGCTGCTTCAGTTCCCACAGCTTTAGACCGAGGACTAGGGCAACACCACACATTACAGGAAAGTTCAAGTGATTTTTAATCTCTATCATCTGCATCTGTTGTGTATTTGCTTTTATCTCAGATATACATTTTGGCACATGCCATACATGCCTGTACTGAAACAAAAGAAGGAAACTCATTTATAATGGACGTTTACAGTATAGCTGTTGGGACAATCAATAAAAGTTTATGCAAAATGCATATTTTATAGATCCATTTTGTCTTCAGTCAATGGTATACTGAAAATGAGGCACGACATCTGGTCAGTTTATCCTTTTAGGGACTATTTTTGCAAGTGGAAAAATCTGTAGTTATCAAAGTGTTCCTGTTGTGCATAGATACTACACAAGCTTCTCTACTGCACCACTCTCCTGTCTGTCTCATGGTTGTATTTTTGAATATGAATTGAATAACTGTGTATTATTCATTATGCATTTATTGACAGAGGTCAACATTTGCTCATAGTGAGTTCTAACTGAACAGATTTTTCTGTTACTAAGAATTCTTGTAAGTGGTAATTATACATACATTACAAATGCATAGGATGGATAGGATAGGATAGGAACGAGGCAAAAAACTGCTGCAGTGTTCCTTTAAAATCATTGGTCATGAATGGGTCATTGGGTAACGGAAATGTTACGTCTCTGAGCAGCTGTCGTCTGGTTTTATAAATATAGTATACCATAAAAAGAGGAGTACAGCAGCACATGGACTTTTAAGGGAACATACTGCAAAAGCTGTTAAGTCAAACCCAAAACCAAAGTGAGAATTTATGAGCTAGCTGTCAGGCTCTATAGGACGGGCAGTGCGCTTAAGAGTGCCTAAGAGTGCCTTCGGATAAAGCTTAAAAAATTTCTCATGTATTTCCTCGGCGTTCTGTACGGAAAACTGTTCTTGGGTGTAGGAATGAGTTGAAAACTGGCAGAGCGGTTAATGAGGGAATGTGTAACGGTTGGTGGTAATTCGACTGGCTTCACAGAGCAGAATTAAGGAGTTTATTTGGACTGACAGGCGTTCACAAGCAGAGTGGAGATGAAAGCAGTGAAAGAGGTAATAGCACAGTGCTGTAGATGCTGAGTAGATTGCACACACGGAGAACCATCAAAAAAGATAAAAACAGCAATAGTTAGTGGCACAAACGTTAAGTGAACGTGAGACTAAAGTTGTTAAGATAATTACCACGTACTGAGCGCCAATGTAAGATTATAGATTTCTCACTGAGAAACTCATGAAAGCTGCTGTAAAAAAATGGCTGCAACCAAAGCAATAAAAATGACAATGATTACATCTATCTACCCACTTCTGTCATCCCTCCATCATTAGCCTAGTCTCTACTTCTTCTTCTTCTTTCTTTCTAATGTTCCTCTTTTCAGGAGGAATATAATCCCTTAAATGTATACACCCAAAGACCCAGCCTAATGTTTTATAGGAGTATTCATTCAAAAATATAATTGATCTATTTCACAGGATCTAAAAAATATTCAGCCAAGAGGCCTCATCAGCACACATTTCTTTATTTTAATAAATGTATTTAAATATTAGGCTAATTATTTGAAGGTGTAGTTATATTCTGACAGTTATATTCTGATTATTTTGTAGAGTTTGTCATATTTCTGAACAGGTTGACACTTGTTTTTGAGATTTAGATCCCATTCAATTCGAGTGGCATGTCATGTAATCTAATAACTGTAAGAACTCATGAATAAATATAATAGTTTTAGTAATTAGGTTGTCATTTCCACTACAGACCACAACTGGCAGGGCTTGCCAATCCTTGCTTTATAATGAAATAGTCTTGTCAATGATTACATCACCTCCACTTTCTTAATCACTCACTGAAGGATCTGCAAAAATGATCAGAAACACTGCATCTGTTTGGCTGATGAAAAGAAGATCAGCAGTGCTGAGTGTTCTAGCTTTCAGCTCAGAAGAGTCAGCAGAGTTATTTGTACAGTGTGACTGACCCCGGAGAGATATATTTCTCCTCCGGAGGATGTAACCCGTGGGGTCTGGGGTCTGAGTAGAGCCTGAGAACTTTTGGCTGTCAGCGCCAAGACAAAGGATCAGTTCAGGATCAGAAAAATCAGAAAAAGATCAGCACCAGTTCAGTTATTAACAGGGTAAAAATCAGGAATGAGTTCTGAGATACTCTATCAATACTGTTTTTGATTGTAGTCAGGGTGAAACCTGGTTGATGTGCGCCATCTAGTGTAGTGTTAAAGAAATACATCATAAAAATATATAAATCCTAGGTGTCATTCTAGGACGTTCTCTCAATGCTCTGGTTTTATTGTAGTCA
>JAOVVG010000018.1:9318000-9329186 GCA_028566375.1 Leptodoras nelsoni
CTTGTCTGTGGTGGGATTCAAACTCACAACCTTTGGGTCAGTAGTCCAACTTCTTAACCACTGAGCTACACTGCCCCATTAGAACGGGGAGAAAGCAGAGACTTGGACCATAGCATTGTTGTTGCTATCAGACGAGCTGCTTTGAGTGTTTCAGAAACTGTGGCTCTCCTGGGATTTTTACACACACAACAATCTAGTCTAGAGTTTACCCAAAATGGTGAGTTAAACATGAAACGCTCATTGAGCGGTAGTTCTCCAGGAAGGAGGACAGGGAGGTTATAATCACTCTTTACAACTGTGGTGAGCAGAAAAGGATAAAGCTTAATTATGTTCGTTAAATATTGCAACACACTCAAAAAAGTTGGGACACAGGTATGTTTACCACTGAGTCACATCACTTTTTCTTTTAATTATACTTTTTAATGATTTGGGAATTGAAGATACTAATTGTTGAAGTTTTGCAAGTGAAATTTTTGCCCATTCTTGTTGTTTACAAGACTTGAGATGCTTAACAGTCTATAGTCACTGTTGTCTGATTCTCCTCTTTGTGCTGCTCCATACATTTTCAATCAGAGACAGATCTGGACTGCAGTCAGGGCGGTCAAGCATACACTGTTTTAACTCCTGCAAAATGCGGTCTGGCATTGTCTTGCTGAAATAGACATGGACTTCCTGGGAAAAGATGTCATCTTGATGGCAGCATGTCTCTCCAAAATACCAATATAAGCCACCACATCAATGGTACCTTCACATATATGCAGAACACCCATGCCATGGGCACTGATGCACCCTCATGCCATCACATGCTGGTTTTTAGACTTTTCATTGGTAACAGTCTGGATGGTCATTTTCTTCTCTGGCATGTAGAATCTGACTTCCGTTTCTTCCAAAAATAAGCTCAAACATGGACTCACCTGACCACAGAACATGTTTCCACTGTTTTTCAGTCCATCTTAGATGAATTTGGGCCCAGAGAACTCTGCGTTTCTGTGCAAATAATATGTGGCTTCCTCTCTGTATGACACAGTTTCAGGTTGCATTTCTTGATGCAGTGTTAAGTGACAACAATTTTCCAAAGTACTCCCGAGCACATGTGGTAGTTGCTGGATGCTCCTTTTATCTTGATGAGCTCATCGGTTACCATTTAAAACTGTTAATTGTGGAACATTCCATAACAGTGTTTCTTATATAACTTTTTAATAACTTTTTTTAATTTTAAATTACTCTAATATTTTCAAAATAACTCTTTAAGGCTCAGTAAGTACAACCATAACCTTTGATCAAAGCAGAAGTATTTATTGACCAACTGGTACATTTCAATCAGTGTTGCAACATCTGCAGGGAAGTAATGGAAGACATGGATGTCATATCATCCATGTCTTCCATTACTTTTATTTAACAAAAGGCAAAAAGCCTTTTTCCAGGGGCAGGGTCTAAACATTTCATACATTCACTTGCAGTAACAACTTTATCCTGGTCCTGTATAATACTGGTGAAGTAGTCTGAGAAGGATATGTAAATTTTAAACACTAAATGACATCTTAGGCATTATTAGTTACTGCAACTTATCTGTGGTGGCCAGATCCCCTACAGCTTCCTTCCCCCCATAACACCATTGGATACTTGACTTTAGCAAAAAGCAAAAGGTCAGTTTAGGATGTGAGAATGAACTGGTTTACAGAACTACGGACGAATTCATTTGAACTCTTCTTTTTCAAACAGTGAGTAGTAGGTATTCTTGCAAATAGAGGGCCATTACAAAAGTAGCTCCTCCAGTGTAGCTCACATCTTGCCATGGAGGGTTTTGCCAGAGTGTAATTAACTCCTTGATTCAACCAATCACAACTAATGATACTCATTAGATTATCAAACCTTTCATGTGTTAAATCTGATATGTTGACCCATAGAGTAGGAAGGCAGGTTTCAATTGTTACCCAACTTCCTTCTAGTGATCTACCTTGCTGAAGAGGTGTGTTCAAACCCTAGTCAATGTGTGTAGAAGCAGAACAATCAGGTGTCTTAAATATGGGTTGAAACTTTGCAGGACATCCATTAGAAAGTTTGGCAACATCTCATGTGCCTCATTTTTCCAACCTTTGACTTTAACAAATCCAGTTTGCTAAAATGTTCATCTCAAGAGATATGTCCTCTATGTTATGTTTGTTGGTCACTATTAGAATATCACCACTGGTCTTTAAGAACTTGGTAATTAAGAAACACTACTACTACTATGAACAACAACAACAACAACAACAACAATAGTAGTGCTTGTCCACAGGTAAGCATTCAAAGTGTTGACCAGTGCCAGTTCTGTATCCTCTGCGCTTGCAGTGACTGACAGGCAATTTACTGGCAGGTATTGTAGATCTGGATTTGCTTGTTGATGGCATCCAGAATCGTCTTCATTTTCCCCTCTAGGCCATCTAGCTGCCTGGCTTTGGCCTGCAATGTCTTCTGATTCTCCTCATAGTCCTTCTCAAGTTCTACAAAAACACAACAAAACTGTGTCAGCTGTATCAATTAGGTTGTGTCTAGTTGATATTTGTTAGCCTAGCAGATCCATGTGAGGCTGAGAAACCTCACTTTCCTTTAACTTATTCAATGGTGAAAAAAAAGAATGAATACACATAAGATGATGATGCTTAAACACAACTGTAAGGAATAATGAACTTATGAATCAGCTTATAGTAAGCTGATTTGTAATTACATAAACTAATCCTCATTTATGGTCATCTCATTTTATGCATAATCATGAAAAGACTGCAATGTTTAACAACATTGTGTGAAGGCATTGGCATCGTTTTGCATTGATAATACTGAGACAGAATTCACAAGCGCCTTATGTTTCTGAGCAAATTATTTTCAGAAGGAGTAATTACACTTATAAATTTGCCTGTGTGTTCAATTTTTGTTTTATCTTTATGTTCTACGTAAATATCACCACATCCAGTTTGTGAGAGTAAATGAGATAAATGAGAAGATTTGGGAAAGACATACTGTAAACCATGACAGATTTGAATTGGCTTATTCAAAAACTATACCCCAGATGCCCCAGACCCACAGGAAGCCTAAAATGTATTTTATATACCTTTATAATAAACATTTTTATCAGATTTTATCTGATATGTTTTGGAATTTTTGGAAGACAACATTTAAAACCCGAGCTAAGCAAAGCTGGAACTGACCTGTCAACTAAAACTGGTTATATTACAATGTATTTACCATAAGTCTCTCTCTCACTCACCTGCCAGTCTATGCAGTTTGTCTTGGGCATCCTTAAGCAGCTGCTTTGCTTCGTCTCTTAGTCGCTCTGCTTTGTTCTTGGCATCCTGCACAGCGCTCGCCTTCCTGCCAACTAAATCTTGAACGGTGCGGTATTTATCTGAAAGTTCGCCCTCTAAATCCTGAACATGACAGTAGACAATCTTAGTGTGAGAGAAGCCCTTTGAACGCAAGACATCAATAAAGTGAAGTACTTTTGTACACAAACCTGTTTTGCTGCATTAGCCTTGTTCTGTGCCATGGTGGCTGTGTCCTTAGCTTGAGCTGCAACCATACTATTGTTGGCCTGTTTGGCCTTTAAGGCTTCTATCTGCTGTCCCAGATGCCCCAGCTTGTTCATGGCATCATTCAGGTCCTTCTCACTAGCCGATGTCTCAGACTGAATCTTTGGATTGAGAAAGGTTGTCAGATTAAACATATCAACAACTCAAAGTTAAACAGAAATCTTATAAAGTGGTACCTGAGCCAATCGGTTCTCAGTCATGCCAATGTCATTCTTTGCTCTCTGTATAGCCTTCTCAGCAGCTGCCTGGGCTTTACGGGCATCATTGAGTGCCTGCTGCACGCTGTCTGCCGTGTTCTTCACTCTGTCTGCTTTATTCCTACAGATGCCAAAAAAACCATTAGAACCTTTAAATTAAAACTAAACCTTTAACCTAGAACCTTTAATCAGCAACACACACACACACACACATACTTGGCATTTCTGGCTTTTATAAGCAGTTGTTCTGCTTTGCGCACATCATCTTGGGTCTGGCCAAGAATAGCATCGACGTTGGACAGACTTCTGACACGATCTTTTATCTCGTCAGCTAGGTGTCTGATTTGCTGGGGTGAGGCTGGAATGGACAGCTCAAGAACCTGATTTGCCACTGCCTCGATGCTGTCTGGGTCAGCTCCCTCTTCTGTAATGCAAACATGCAATTAGTTACAGAAATCTTATTACCTAATTATTAGTCGTTTCACTGTTTCAACTTTAAAACATGCTAAAACTACAACTTATTAACCTAAACATATCACTTTGCATTTTTAAACCCAATTTGTAGCATTAAAAACTATATATGTTACAATTCTTAGAGCCATCCCTTTTAGCATGAGTTGTTTTGGGAGTTTGTGGTCAAAGAATTTCATTAAGGGTGTTGTAGAGTATGATTTTCTTAGCCTCTACACTTTCTTGCAGACAAAGTGCATAATGTGTAAACCACAAACTGATCATATATGCACCCCCTGTGTGATTTTCACATAATAATATTAATATGAATAATACAGAATTAAAGTGAAGCCTGAAGCAGTGCCAAACCTGTCAGTGATTATAAAGCTTTTGACAGCTTGTTAAAAATAGTTAGAGGCCAGGGCTTTGTCACACCTGACAGGTCACTGTGAAAACTGCTTGTTAACTGGCATTTATTTGTGACAGTACACATCATATCCATAGTTAATGACTGGAGGCAAAGACTCACGCATAAGGAAGGCACGAATCTGTTTGATGAGGTCACGCAAGTCATTGTTAGAGCGTTCCACTTTGTTCTTGGTATCACTGGCTTTCATCAGAGCGGCCTGGGCTTTATCCTTGGCCTCCTGAGCCTTAGTTTTAGCATCTGCCACCTGAATTAAGCCAACAAAACAGGTTTAATTTCCCTGAAACACTTTGATCTCATCATTGCATTATTTGACATTGTGATTCTGATTAAATTTAGGTGAGTACAAGAATAGTCATTTATTCTTTAATTTATCTTCAGTAGCTGCTTAAGATTGTGGTAGAATCTGGGGCGTATCCCAGGAACCCTGAGTGCCAGGCATGAATAAGTCCTGAATGGGATCACAGGCCATTACATATTACATATTACATACATATTCGCTATCAATTCAAATAGCAGCATGTTTTTGAGAGGTGCGGAGAAATCGGAGAACCCAGAGGAACCCGTTAGATACATGGGGAGAACACATGGCATATACAGCAGCCTGAACGCAGGATCAAACCAGGGACCCTGGAGCTGTGAGGTTGCAGCATTACACACTGCATTACCATGCATACAGCTGAGCTTATGCAACAGCAAAATAGTAATAGGGCTACTTGAAGCACCTGCTTGAAGAGGTCCTCCACATCTTCCATGGCTTTAATGAGCTCTTTTTCTGCATGTTTGGATCTCTCCAGGGCGTTGTCAGCCACAGCAGCAGCTCCATCACAGTTCAGCCCTCCACAGTGTCTGCGCTCATCTTCACGACAGTCAACACCACCACAAGGGCTCTCTGAACATGGGACATCACCTGGAGCTCCACATACCTGAGTGATTAACACCTCAGTGATTAACATGAAGTAAGCATTGGATTATTTATCAGCATGTAAAGAGAGACTCCATCAAAGGTTTTCCCTCACCTTCTCGTTGATCTTCTTTGTATCCAGATTCTGGACTTTTGTGTTCAGGTCAGTGAGGGCTCGCTTGTTTGCAGCATTCTTACGATTGAAGTCATCTTTATTCGTTGCCATTAGTCGTTCTGTCTTCTTGCGGGTGTCTGCTGATTGGCTTACAGTACTTGGAATGTCAGTAGTGGACTGTTTGGTGCGTCGCTCTGCGTCACGTGACTTGTTGTAAGAGGCACGGATGCTATCGTAGGCACCTTTTCAAACAAACATTAAATAGAAAATTATATTGCACCAACATTTAGAATGGTCAATGCTCCTGGCTATATAGACACATAGTAATATAGTCTATATTGGGTAAGCTATGGCTAATGGTTTTTAACTAGGACTAATGTATTTGTATAGTCTAATGGCTCACCCAAAAAGTTGGAATTTTTGAGGATATCGAGCTGGGTGTTGAGTGTCTCAGAGCTGAGGTTGAGTTCTTTGGCTTCTCTCTCCAGTGAGCTCAGCTGATTGCTGGCCTCATAGTTGCTGTCCTGCACTGCAGTCAGGTCTCCCTCCAGCTGGGTCAGGGTGTCTGTTGTCTCACCAATGCGAGACCTAGAAGATTAAAACAACAAAGAGGTTTTTAAGTTTATGCTCTGAAGCTCGTGAATCAGAAGACAGGTGAACAAAAATCATTGCTAATATTTATAGATTATGTAAAATAATGTCCATGTCTTCCCTTGTTCCTGTAGTCACTGGTCTATTGCAGGTTAGCAGAAGGTTACTGCCTTTTATACTTTGGGGATGGTATAGGTATTATATCATATCAACTTATATTCCACTTTATGCTGTTTTTGGATTCCAGTTTATGTGGCTATGAACCCAGTGACCTAAATGTGACAGAACTAGAACAGTTTTGCACTGCTAATCTCATCATTAGCATACTTAAGATACAGTGCAAAAATGAATCAATTTTTAGTAATCCCACAGCAAGAGAACAAACAGGGTGCAAAAGGAGGCCAGCTGTAGCCTTCCATCCTGTCTCACCAAATGAACAGGTGGAAAAGTACCCTATTATATATAGTATATGTAAAGAGAAAAAAAACAGCTACCCCTTGTGGTAAAACATAGTATAAGATGCTCAGACAAATAGTTCCCAGGGTTTTGCCTTCTTACATTCCCTTTCTGATGCTTCTCAATATGACAAAATTAAAGGTTTTTCTGAAGGTTTAACTGAAGAAATGACCAAGCTGTAACATCTTAAACTCTGTACTGTTAATTAGATATACAGTAAATACATCTTGTACCTGAGGTACTCTATCATGCCCATTAGGTTGGTCACAGCTTCGGCAGTGGCGTTGCGGGCATTGACAATGCCCTGTGCTTGTGCCAACTTCTCTTCCAGCTCCCTAAAATGCTTCTTATAGGCTCCAGTCAGGCCTGTCATCTGGATCTCCTGAGTCCGGGCTACAAGGGCCTTGGTTCTAGCAGCTAGATCTTGAACAATACGATCCCAGTCCCCAAAGCACTGGTGGCAAGGCTGGCAGGCTGGAAAAGTGCCTGAGAAGCCACGGGCACACTGATCACACCGGACACCCGATACCCCCTGCCGGCAAGTGCAGTGACCTGTCAAACGGTCACACTGGGAGGTCTCAGTTCCCCGAGGGTCACAGTCACAAGCTGCAGAAGGAGAGAGGCAGAGAATGTAAAATGAGGTTTAATAATAATTTGAGATGATTTCAATGATTTCAGTAACATTTTGACTCTTCCTTATACAAATAAATGGTAATACTGTATGTTACCACTAATGAAATTCAGACAGACATGAACATAACAATCAGAAAAAGCAGCTCCTGTTGGTGTGCTTTAAATAAAATTTCATACAGTATACCTCTACAGAGGATTCTGGGATCACCCCAGAAGTTCTCCTGGCAGTCCCTGCAGGTCTTTCCGCCAAAGCCATCACGACACTGACACTGGCCTGTAAACTGAGGAAGAAAGCTTGCTGAAAAGAATGACGTGTACCAAAAGCACCTGTTTTGAAACCACATTGATCTAAACAACCCCTAAAACACCAACGGATTTTAAACCAAAAGCAAAATGTGATAAATATTATTATTATTATCAGTTAACTGAAGTTGTCAGAGGCTGGTACCTCATTGCAGGCTGATGTGTAGGCATTGTTGGGGTCACAGTTACATTGTTCACACCCATGGCTACTGGCCATCTTCCAGTAGTTTGGTGCACAGTGGTCACAGGTGAGTCCAATCACATTAGGCAGACACTGGCACTGTCCTGTGGCACGCTGGCACAGACAGTCATCTCGGGATAGACACTGACTGCGCTCTGTTCCCAGGAAGTTGCAAGTACACTCTGGAAAAAAAAACAAAAAGGAGCATAAGCAGGTGTGTATGTGGCAAAATAATGAGTATTTAATTACCATCTTAGATGTCATTCTCCACACTACTACCTATACCATTAATGTGCTATAAAGACATACATAAGTGTTTTTCTATATTAAATGGCTTGTTTGAACATAATTCTGTAAAGGTAAAACAACATGTAATAACATGAGCAGAATTATCACACACGTCCTGCCATCTTCTGCCCACTCTGGTTGCATCCAACACTTCACATACCTGACTGTCAATAACAGTCTTCAAATAGTAGACAGCATTATGGACACTATTTTTTATAGTGCACTATTGAAGTTTACAAGTGCACTAAATATCCCCGTTTCAGACAAGGCAACAAAATGGCAAATATACAGCCCCAATAAAAAAATAAAAAAACTTTACTCACTCCTGCAGTTGCGACGAGAAGCATCTCCATAGTAGCCGCTCTTGCACACTGCACACTCGGTTCCCTCGGTGTTGTAGAGACATTTGAGGCACTGCCCGGTCCGCCTGTCACATGACTCAGGATCTGATAGGTCGATGTTGTTACTACAGCGACATGGCTGGCAGCGGCCACCAGGTTGAGAAGGATTACCATAGTAACCTGGGGCACATTCCTCACAGCGCGCACCTGGTGGTTACAGAGTTATATTAGAAGAAATAAACCGTGACATGTGAAACAGGTTAGTGCTAGAGTGAGATGCAAGGACAATACTATATAATGATCAGATATTAGATGTTCCTGATTATAAGCATGATTTCCAAGCATGTTTTTCCCCAGCAAAAACATTGGAGGGGTATATTTAAGTGTAAGTGCTTATGGTATGTAAGACAGCAATTAATGCCCTAGGTCAAATGGACTTTTCCAAAATAAAAAGAAAACAATGTAAACAAATGAAGAAAGAAAATAAAGACCATACAGAAAATCCTCCTGAACCAATTCCTACACCTCTCCAACTGCAGAGATAAGCACGGATAGGATTACTGTGGCAGGAATCTGTTTATTAGCCAAAACACCAAAGCTCCTTTGTAGGCTTGCTGGCAGACACAATGAAGGCATGACTTTCATAAGAAACAGAGCAGAAAAGCATCATAAGACAGAAAGACATTCCTGGTATTTCCCTCTGAGAAAGGATGAAGGGGCTGCCAACGGGATCTAGACTTAACAGAAAATCTGGTTGGCCAAAATACAACACCTTATTTCTAATAGAAACTCACCAAACACTTTATTAGGAACACCTGTACACCTACTTGTTCATGCAATTATCTAATCAGCCAATCATGTGGCAGCAGTGCAATGCATAAATCCATGCAGGTATGGGCCAGCATCTTCAGGTAATGTTCACATCAACCATCAGAACGAGGGAAAGATGTGATCACAGTGATTTTGACTGTGACATCATTGCCGGTGCCATATGAGCTAATTTGAATATTTCTATAATTGCTGAGCTCCTGGGATTACTACACAACCGTCTCTAGAATTTACTCAGAATGGTACAATACCCAGTGAGTGGCAGTTCTGCAGCTGGAAATGGCTTGCTGATGAGAGAGAGCAACAGAGAATGGCACAACTTGTTTTAACAGACAGAAAGGCTACAGCAACCACTATATAACCACTCTGTAGAATTGTGGTGAGCAGAAAAGGATCTCAGAATGCACAACACATCAAACACATGTGGCTTTAGTCATTGCCACATCCTTTTTGAGTATTTTTACTGACCATGCACATCCATTCATGGGCACAATTTATCCATCTTCTTCCAGCATTATTATGATCCATGTCACAAAGCAAAAGTCATGTCAAACTGGTTTCGTGAACATGACAATGAGTTCAGTGTTCTTCAGTGGCCTTCCCAGTCACTGGATCTGAATCTAATACAAAACCTTAGGGATGTGGTAGAACAGGAAATTCAAAGCACGAAAGTGAACCGGAAAAATCTGCAGGAACTGCATGATGCAATCATGTCAACATGGACCAGAATCTCATAGGAATACTGTCAACAGCCAAAGGACTAAAATTAACTCCTAGAATACAGCTCATGTTTTATAACATTAACATGAGTAAATGAATGTCAATTCAACTAATTTGAACTGATTTTAGACATGTTTGAAGTAGCCCTATGAAAATAATCATGTACGTGGATAACAGCCAGACAACACAAGCAAGCCAGCAACTGCAAGTGACAGCTTCATTGCCTCAAACACTAGCTCAGATAAAGGGGCTACGGTTATATTCCCACACACTGGCTGGTGAGTCCATACTGCTGCTCTAGGATCAGTCTTTGGGGGGGTGGCTCTGTGTAATTAAACTGCAGGTGTAAAGGCACAGCACCATAAAGAGAAATGGGTGCTGAAGCCATGCGCAGGTAGGAAAGAGGGAATTGTGGGATTTGGCTAGCAAACATAAGGGGTGGGGTGGGGGGATTTCCAGGGCTACTTACGCTTGATCACGGTCCCTCCTGAGCGCTTAACAATTCCTGTGTATATTCAAGAAGGGTGAGGGGAATATAATACACAATCGTTTAACTTCAGTCCAAAGCCAAAACAAGGGTGATCATTATACCCTCTCAAATGTAAACGCTGTTGGACTCATTTCATCAAGCACCACCCACGCATTTTATAATAAATACGTTTTTAATCTCTTACAACTTCCTCTGATGCATATCTCTTTCTCTCTGAGGATCTGGAGAACGCACCTGTGTAGCCCTGTTTACAGTTGCAGACCACCTGTCTGCTATGGTTGTCTTGGTAACAGGAGGCAGCAAAGTGACGTCCACTCTCAGGCCCATCTGGACAAGGGCATGGCTGACACCTGCTTCCTGAACCTAACACTGGGTTTCCATAGTATCCATTAGCACATCTGAAATAAAAAAAATGCTGGTTAGAGGAAATACATGACTTTCTCTTACCTCTCAGTTAAATCATCCACAACCAACTTGTTAACCCTTTATCATATGGCATTTTATGTGTTATTAAGACCGGAAATTGTGTTTTCTTTATAACAGTGTTTAATTTAGTGTACAAATTGCCTTCTTTTTATGAAGGTACATTTTATTTGTATTGCATCTGGACTAGGGCGGTTAGCGCTGTCACCTCACAGCAAGAAGGACCCGGGTTCGATCCCCGGGTGGGGCGACCTGGGAAATTTCTGTGTGGAG
>JAOVVG010000018.1:9621700-9632409 GCA_028566375.1 Leptodoras nelsoni
TTAAAATCCCTCTGACCACTGTGCAGGACTTGTATATGTCATTCCCAAGATGAATTGACGCTGTATTGGCCACAAAACGAGGCCCTACACCATACTAATAAATTATTGTGGTCTAAAATGACAGCAGTTTCATTGTCTACCACCTGTATGTACCTTGTATAAAGTTGTTTCCTTAGAACAATCACGCATGTCTGTTGGTGCAGGTGGTGGTGCTAACCAACTCTAAAATCGATGAACAAAAGCGCATCGGTGACTTCTGCCACAGCAAAGGCATCAAGCTGATCATCGCTGACACACGCGGACTGTTCGGGTAAGAAGATACTTTGGTGGATGAAAACTAGCAAACATTTGTTTAATCCAGTGGTTAAAATGTTCTGCTGGATTAATTTATTAGTCTTATATTTGAGCCATGTTTACAGAAAGAACTTACTGTTGGAGTGTGTTCCACTTAAGCCAGATCACTGTGAACACGCATTGCTCTAAAGAAAAAAAAATCCCCAATGTTCTGTCCACATCTAAATATTTTCCTAGCCTTTTTTGTTGGCATTTGATCTTACTTGGTTTTTCTTATTTATGAAATGCAGGACAGGTTTGATACTGGCCAAAATAATTTTCATAATTTGGTATTATTTTATAATGATTCAATGTTTTCTATAGGCATAGGCCCATCTCTGTAGAGTTTCATTCATGGAAACTTGTATGCTGAAGTTGATATATTTGTTTATGGACAGGCAACTTTTCTGTGATTTCGGAGAGGAAATGTCTGTGTATGACTCCAACGGAGAGCAGCCTCTAAGTGCCATGATCTCCATGATCACAAAGGTAACCACTGTCAGCCTCTTGTCTTGTACTGCTATGTGATTGCAAACAATACAAATTCATACATATACTTGATAAAACTGATACAACTTGTCCACGGTGACTGTTTATTCCCTGTTAAACTGTTGTGTTTTTGATGTGTTTATTTTTTAAGTATATTATTATGTGTATATTTATTGATCTATTTACTAATGTGGAAATAAAATATCGTGTGGCTGTGTTAATAGGACAGTGCTGGTGTGGTAACTTGTCTGGATGAAGCTAGACACGGTTTTGAGAGTGGCGACTACGTCACCTTCACAGAGGTACAGGGTATGACGGAGCTTAACGGTTGCCAGCCAATTGAAATGAAAGCCCTGGGTAAGTATGTATAGACTGCAAGCGTGTCTCATTTTGAAAAAATCCCAAAAATTAAGCAGTTTTAATAATGTGGTCTGACCTAAATCCACGGCATGTTAAAAATAGCACCGTCTCTCTGCAGGCCCCTACACTTTCAGTATTTGTGACACCACATCTTTCTCTGACTATGTGAGAGGCGGTATTGTGACACAGGTCAAGATGCCCAAGAAAGTGGCTTTTGTAAGTCTAACTTTTGTTTTCAGACAACTAAAACATTTAATGCTGTAAATGTTAATGAAGGATCCCGAGTCACATTTCTCACGTTACCTGTCCGTCTGTAGAAAACATTTTCGTCATCGCTATCAGAGCCGGAGTTTCTGCTAACTGACTTTGCCAAGTTTGATCGTCCTGGCCAGCTGCACGTTGGCTTCCAGGCTCTGCATGCCTTTGAGAAGAAACACAGCCGTTCTCCCAAACCCTGGAACCAGGTCTGTGTGCCGTTTTTGTTTTTTTTCAGAAATGATTAGAAAATATTACACATTTAAATGTATTTTCCATTTTAAATGGAATTTAAATTCTTTCTAAACCCTGATGTATCTAATTACTTATTCTACAGCAGCTTCATTTTGGTGCTGGAGACAAACTGATTTTGTCAGTCTGTGTCTGGTGAAATGGAAATGTTTAAAACCCATTAGCAAATGGCAAATTTATTGGAGCTTGCTTTTTTTTTTTTACCTAAACGTCCTCAATTATGATCTCAGTATACTGGTATGATTCCTGCTGATTCCTGTTGCAAGTTCTGCTGACTCAGCAGTTGTGTGTTCTGTCCTCTGCAGTCCGATGCAGATGAGGTGGTTGAACTGGCTGGGGAGGTGAATGCGGCACAGTCTGGCTCTGCCAAGCAGGAGGAGCTGGACCAGGCATTGCTGAAAAAGCTCTCCTGTGTTGCAGCTGGAGACCTGGCTCCACTCAATGCCTTTATCGGTGGGCTTGCTGCCCAGGAGGTTATGAAGGTAATAAAGCTTCCCATTATCCTCGTCCTCTGCTTATGTGCCACCGCAGATCTGACGGCGTTGCCCAGGGCTTTTCTTGAATTATGGTTTTGCCCGTGTGAATTCTTGGGGAAATTGTTTGACGGCTTTGGTCTCTATATTTCAGGCATGCACAGGCAAATTTATGCCCATCGTTCAGTGGCTGTATTTTGATGCACTGGAGTGTTTATCTGAAACTGAGGAGGTACTTCTCACAGAGGAGGAATGTTCACCTGTAAGTTTGAAGAATGACTTGTGGTGTTTAGTTTTGTCTGACATAATTATTTGTAAATGTTCTTTATGTTGAAACAAAAAAGTAATTGGTTACGTTTTACTGAGCGTCTTGGACAGGCTACTACAGTTCTTCTAGAGACTTTGACTATCGCACTCGTTTCTGTATTTGCACACAGCATTCTTTTTTCTTTTTTTTTTTTTTTTTTTTTTTCCTGTAACATGTAATGTTACTTTCTTTACTGACATACAAACATTTTTCTGTAACATTTCATTTTTTGTTAGAAAAGTAATGTTTGGGAATCTAAAATCAAACATTGTGCTAAACATTAGGGTGTCTGAGACTTTTGCACAGTTCTGTATATTACACGTTAGCGTGTCCTATAAAATGTCTACCTGCTTTTTGTGTTCCTCAGAGAGACTGTCGATATGATGGACAAATTGCTGTTTTTGGATACAAGCTGCAAGAACTTTTAGCCAAACAACGCTACTTTTTGGTGAGTTCTCTTCTTAGCTCACTCATCGGCTCACAAATATCATTTTCATTGTGCCTACTTGAAAATCTCATTAAAGCAGCCTATTCTACCTTCTGATGGTAATAATAGCTTTATTTTCTGCTTTATTTCAGGTGGGGGCAGGCGCAATTGGCTGTGAGCTACTAAAGAACTTTGCTATGATGGGTCTTGCCTGTGGAGAGGGAGAAGTCATTGTTACTGATATGGACACCATTGAAAAATCAAACCTCAATCGGCAGTTCCTTTTCAGGCAATGGGATGTCACGGTGAGAGCTAATTTAAGCACACTATTTTTAAAAATTATATCTTATGGCAGTGAAACAAGAAAGCTGACTGTCTAGCCAGGGGAAGAACAGAGAAGCAAAGCACAGACCTCAAACTCCCATAAACAAATGTCATACCCCTAATAACCACGTGCATGCTAAGCACCTGGCAGGCAGAATGGAACTCCCCGCTCAATGACAAGCTCTACAAAATATGCTCTGATGTCAAGCCCAGCTCGAAAAGACAGAGTCCAAGTATTGTAATGTAGATGTCTGATTGCATGTACTTGCCTGATAAAGGGGGAGGAACCCCACACTGCGATTTCTGCCACAGCCCAAGAAACACACCATCAAACACACATCACTATATGCCTAAGTATCAAAGAGAGGGATATAGTTACTAGCCAAAACAATGAAAGTCCATTTTAACCCGAACAAACCTGAAATGGTTTTAACTTTCCTCACAAACATAAAGTTGGGGATGCATATGTGAAATCGAAAATCACCCAACATAGCGAAGAACTCAAACAATGCCAACTCTGCTCCTTTTTATTTTCTTGGTTTATTGTAAAACTACAATTTTTTCTATCAATATTAGTAATTCTGGGTGACACGGTGGCTCGGTGGGTAGCACCGTCGCCTCACAGCAAGAAGGTTCGATCCCCGTGTGGGTCAAGCGGCCAAGAAGATGAATGAATGAATGTATTAGTAATTCTTAATTTAGCCTTAATTGGTCAGCTTAAAAGGGCACGTTTGTTTTGTCAATCACAAACTAAAATACTTGAGAATTGTGGTTAAAACCCTATGGCCCTGTGCAGGATATTTCCTCTGATTGAACCTGCCCTCAGTCAGAGGGGAAACCTAACTGGTGCCTAACAGAGAATGAGGGGATCCAGTGTTTCCATTCCAGTCTTCAGGAAAAATATCATCTGATAAATATTAAACTCGAGGGTGTTTCTAGGAACATTTGCAGTGTGTTTCAGTAACTTGAAGTGATAACGATGTCAGGAGGTGATAATTGGCTATGTGTCATATCCTTCTGACGAGCAGAAGATGAAGAGTGAGACTGCTGCTGCTGCCGTGAAGCAGATGAATCCCTCTATCCATATCACAGGCCATCAGAACCGTGTTGGGCCAGACACAGAAAAAATCTACGACGATGATTTCTTTGAGAGCCTGGATGGCGTGGCCAATGCCTTGGACAATGTGGATGCGCGTGAGTATAAATCCTAAGGTGTTCCTGATATGGAATAAATATTAATACTTAAATTTATTGGAAACAAGCACCACTCAATGATTAGTTAGTGAACCTATTTTTGTGTATCTTCTACAGGTATGTACATGGACCGCAGGTGTGTGTACTACCGTAAACCTTTGCTCGAGTCTGGTACTCTGGGCACTAAAGGGAATGTGCAGGTAGTGATCCCGTTCCTCACAGAGTCTTACAGCTCTAGTCAGGATCCTCCAGAGAAGTCCATCCCTATCTGTACACTGAAGAACTTCCCCAATGCTATTGAACACACACTCCAGGTGAGACGATTGTCCTAATGCACTTTTCTGGAGGCACAATCATTTGTATTGGTGCTCAGTTTGTATGGTCAGTCTGGTTTAAACGCTTCCTTTGATTTCCTTTCTCAGTGGGCTCGTGATGAGTTTGAGGGACTTTTCAAACAGCCGCCCGAGAATGCCATGCAATATTTAACGTACGTCATTAAACATTACCAAAGACTATCATTGACCTTTTATCGTTGCTGTGGTGTTAGATGACCCCTGTGTTTAAGTATTAAAAGGATAACTTCTTGGTTCCATTTTATTAACTGAGCTGCCCACCCATAGGGACCCGAAGTTTATGGAGCGCACTTTGAAGCTGCCTGGTGCCCAGCCTGCGGAAGTCCTGGAGGCTGTGTATAAGAGCCTAGTGACCGATTGTCCCCGGGGCTGGGATGACTGCGTAGCTTGGGCACGCAACCACTGGCAGTGCCAGTACAGTAACAACATCCGTCAGTTACTGCACAATTTCCCTCCTGACCAGGTGAGGCATTTTCCCTGATCTCTGGTTGCATTCTTTTGTTAAATCAACACTCATATCAGGTGTTATCTGAATAATAGAACATTGCGCTACCACATCACCCCTAATTAGCCCTTTTCATATAATTTTTGTACCACATCAGCACACTTGAAATGAATATTACTGTTTTTATGTTTGTGTGATTCTCAGCTTACAAGCTCTGGAGCACCTTTCTGGTCAGGACCTAAAAGATGTCCTCATCCTCTAGAATTCAGCACCAGTAATGTGCGTGTCTTCCCTGAGGAACAACCTTACAATAATCCAATCAGTGTATACTTTGGTATGCTCAAAGTGCCTGTTTGTGAACAAGCAAAGCTGAAGGATTTCTCGTATTCTGTTTGTCTTAGGATCTGCACATGGACTATGTCATTGCTGGAGCCAACTTGTTTGCCCAGACTTATGGCCTGCAAGGTTCCACTGACCGTGAAGCAGTGGCCAAACTGTTGCAGAATGTCAAAGTACCAGAGTTTACTCCTAAATCCGGCGTTAAAATCCATGTGTCTGATCAGGAGCTGCAGAGCGCCAACTCCTCAGTGGGTAAGGACTCTATCAAATAACTGAAAAGAGGGAATGTATCCTTTTGCCTAATTCAAGATTTGCTTTAATGGATGTTAATTATGTGTCTGTGTGTAATGTGTAACCCTGCTGTTCTTTTGTAGATGATTCAAGGCTTGAGGAGCTGAAAACCCTCCTGCCTTCTTCAGAGGCAGCAGCTCGGTTCAAACTCTGTTCCATAGACTTTGAAAAGGTACAACATGTACTGACTCTGTACTGCAAAGTTTTGGTTGGAGTTTGAATTTTTTAAATAATTTTTCATGTATATTCAGGACGATGACACAAACTTCCACATGGACTTCATAGTAGCAGCTTCCAATCTGAGAGCAGAGAATTATGACATTCCCCCAGCAGACAGACACAAGGTGAGTAGTTTCTGCCCTTGCTTTGTAGCATAGATGGTGATGGCCATAGAATATTTGTTTTGATTATATATTTTTCCCCTCTGTGTATCAGAGCAAACTCATTGCTGGAAAAATCATTCCCGCCATCGCCACGACAACAGCTGCAGTAGTCGGCCTGGTGTGTCTGGAGCTGCTCAAGATCATTCAGGGTCACAAGAAGCTTGAGACGTACAAGAACGGATTCATGAACCTTGCCCTGCCTTTCTTTGCCTTCTCCGAGCCCATTGCTGCTCCCAAGCACAAGGTATGTTGTTGAAATAACCTTGATGAATGGGTTAATTAGCAGCAGACTATCCGGATGCTTATTCAAATGGTCCTTTGTTAATGATTTCATTTACAGTATTATGAAATTGACTGGACACTATGGGACCGCTTCGAAGTCAAAGGCATTCAGCCAAGCGGAGAGGAAATGACACTCAAACAGTTCCTGGACTACTTCAAGGTATTAATGAATCCTTAACCTTGTGTCCAAGTGGTTATTTCTCATAATGTTTGAATTCAGAACACCTCTGTTTTTCTGCCCACCTCAGGATGAACACAAGCTGGAGATCACAATGCTCTCACAGGGTGTGTCTATGCTCTACTCTTTCTTCATGCCTGCTGCCAAGCTCAAAGAAAGGCTGGAGCTGCCGTGAGTATTTTCCTGACACTTGTACACGAAAGAGAGCTTACTCAGCCCAGAGTACCTAGGCTGAAAGTTTTTTTTTTTTTTTTTTTTTTTAATTTAAAAAATGTTAAGAATAGTCAATCTCACTTTTGCTTTCCTTCGCTTTTTAGCATGACAGAGATCGTAACGAAGGTGTCAAAGAAGAAGCTGGGGAAGCATGTGAAAGCACTAGTGTTTGAACTCTGCTGCAACGATATAACCGGTGAGGACGTAGAGGTGCCCTACGTCAGATACACCATTCGCTGAGAGGACATCCGATATGGAGGGAGGAGGGGTGCTAGTGGATTCGGCATGTGAATTGAAAAATCAGTTGGTGCTTGAATGAAGGGGGCCCAAAGTTTAAAAATTAAAACATGATCACAAATATGGTGTAGTTACTTACTTCAGAACTCGTATTCTTAAATCCAAGCTTTACCCCAGACATCATATTTCCACATTTTTAATGTTGCCATGGGTGAGTGGAATTTGGAGATGTGAACGTGTACATTTGCCAGTCAGCACTTTGACTAACTTTTATTAAAAACTGGTTGTAAAGCTTCAGTATACGAGCTGATTAATATGCTTATCAACAGTCTCCCAGTATGAAAAGGTGATGGCTTTAACAGGCGTTTTTTTCCTCACTCTGCTCTTCACACTCACACTTCCTCCATGATGGGCAACATCTGGCTTTATTTGAAACACTTTCATGCATATGGGTATACAATGCCAAAAAAAAAAGAAAATGCAAACTGGAAGTGATGACATTTAAGTGTAAGTGCTTTAATCTTTTTCCTCACTTGCTAAGATCATATGATGCACCTCATAGCCTTGACGTGGACAATATATAATGGCACCTTAAACACAAGCTGATAAGGGGAAGGTATGGGTAGTGTTACTTGGCTGGGTGCTGCTTCTGGTTAATGTCTCACAAGGCATGTTGGTCCCTTCACTCTGACCCCTTTCTCCTCCATATGGGTCCGATTGGTGTGTCTTATTTGCTTCTCTGGCTTCTCTTTGGGTCAGGGATATAGAACCTGCACATAACTTGAGGATCTTTTTTGGGTTGTCATGGCGCACACCTTGTAGGACAAACTGTATTCTTTCTACTTTGTTAACCTCCAGGAAACATTACAGTTAAATGTGATTTTATTCTGTAATGGGAGCACTTAGTCTGATTCTGATAGTGAATAAAGATGTAAACGTTTCTCCGTCTTTTGTCTTTCTTATTCTTAAAATGCAGTGGGTGAAGAGAGCTGAAGGGCAAAGTGGGTGTATAATGACATCCAACATACCACGGAATTAAGATTCAAATGGTTTTGCTTAGAAGTCTTTATGGTTAATATGCCACAGCGTGCGAGAACACACATTTCCCACATGATGGCTGACTCGGACTATGTTGATATAATGTGTGAAAATTCGATATGTAACAAATGAACTACACCTCTTCCTGTTTTATACTTGACTGAAGCCAATTTAAAGTTTTATACAGGAAAAAAGACAAAGGTTAAGGGGAAAACTCATGAGTGAACCATGAAAGCAGTGCACTGCCACATAAAAAAGTAAATGTCTCAGTAAATATAAGACTCACTGATGCATCTTCATTATAACGTATAAAACATCTAACAATCTTCCTGCAACCTAATGAATAACATCTGCGTTGGCAATTTTGTGACCACCTTTCTACAAAATGAATGACTATATTTAACTTCCTCATAAGTTTACTACTCATCATTTGTAAATGTATTATAAAGGCAGTTTTTTTGGTAAGGTCTAAATCTGTTGTGTGCTAACAGGAAGCAAGAACTTCTTTATATACAGGATGTGGGTTTCAGACATGTAAGAGGAAGAGAGGAGGTGTAGAGTTGGTAGTGCATACACACAAAATTCTGCTCTCTTACTTTCCCCGAAGGGGTGGGACAGGTGTTTCTGAGAGACCCAGAGGACTGTAGAAATAATTTTTTACCGTGGTTGGAGCGTTGGTATCTAAAGATGTTATGAAATAAACAAAGATGGAGCTTGAAGAGCCGGAGACCAATTTGTCACCTTCCTGGTAAAACTTCATTTTTTTTTTGTGGAGTTGTACGAAATGGCTTTTTTTTTCCCCAATTGAAAAAACATTTTATATGAATTATTTTTATTGAATTATTGTAAAATAGATTGTACTTGGATGTATTAGTTTATAACTTTCTAATCTTTCTAATCTCTAACTCCTGGATCTGGTGCTTCGTTCCAAAATTTCAAAATTTCTTTGGACATTTTGACTGTCAGGTTTTATACAAACATGATTTTAAACAAGGACTAACTTGTTTAATGGTAATATCTAACCTTCTAAAATTCTTTGGCGATATTTTAAGGTCTCCCGTAGCAAGAGAAAGACTCCTGACGTGTGCCAACCTTTCTGATTTTGCAGGGGTAAGTTGCTTTTCTGCCACACCAACCTTATCGCAAACTATGGAGGTTAGGTCTATCTGTCTGCCTTTGAGGCAAATCAAAATGTTGTCTGTTACTTTCTGAGCAGAAAAAAAGGAAACAGGACCCAAGCAGTGATGCTGAATTTTCAGCCCGAGCCTCAGAAGACTATGTGAGTTTTTTTTAGCAAAGAGTTTCAGTCTATCTGCTGAAATTGAGACTTGGTCAGCTTGAACTCCTAATTTCTGAAATACCATACGAATGTGTTGTAGCATACAAAATTACATTTTTAAATCTGCATTTTTAGTAGACGGGTCTCACTTTCCCACATTCTTTTTTTAGTCCGTTTTCATTTCAAATCCTCCTTAAATGGACGTAACAGACGCTCACAGTTTCCGCCAGTTACAAATTCTCTTCATTTTTGTCTCTCGTTTTCTGCTTTGCAACGGAAGTTTAGGCCACAGACCTTGCTTCTGAGACCAGGTGACTGATTCTCAGCACGGTGTGTTTTTGTGTGTGTGTGTGTGCTCCTAATATACTAACTATTTCAAATCATCAAATACACATTAAAATGCAAAATGTTCTGAGAGTAACAGCAGCAATAAATGAAGCTGCTGTCACATTTTTTTTGTCAGTAGGAAAATGCCATTTTACAGTTCAGCTTCCTGTGTCGTACCGGAAAGAGGCCTCTCCACATTCACAGCTCAGCTCTCTGCTATGTTTCTCTTATCTCTTGCAGCTTTACACGCTCTCACCACCCGTTACCACACACACACCATCACAAAACCTCATGGTTTCTTTTCTCTTATCCATATTTACCAGAACACCCAGAACTGTTCAAACTGTTCTCTGTTTATTTTAAGCAGACACTACGTAGGTAAAGATTAGAATCGTCTTTGAGAGACCCCTTGTGCACCTCATTGTCTCATCTTTTGTTTTGTGCGTTTTGGAACCAAATTTTGACTCTTCTGATTCTTAAAGGATGAAGATGACTTTCCCACTGAGCTCCCACACGACTCCGAGGTACAGTTAAGCTATGTAGGGTGAATGATCTGTCGAATGTGAGTGCTGAGGAGTGCTAATATTTGGTCTTGTTGCTCAAATGGTAGGGACCTTGTAACAAGAGGGTCAAACCAGTGGACAGAAATAGTGCAGTTACTGGTATTATAACGCCAGTGAAGACCCCTGCTCTGAAACGGTTGGGACAGTCTATCCAGGTAAGCCACAAACACGTGTACATATATTACAGTACTGTACATTTTATCAGGCTTGATTAAAGAGTGATAGTAAAGCAAAAACGTACTTCTATGTTACAGTTTGTCTTTATTATGAAATGCAATATTTTGAAAATAAATTGTGGTTATTTCCAGCAACAATACAAAATCAACAAAAAAGGCAGTTATAAGACTGTTTGCATACAAGTTATTAT
>JAOVVG010000018.1:9678035-9693147 GCA_028566375.1 Leptodoras nelsoni
TGCCTTCAGTGAGAATCTACAATGTAAATAGTCATGAAAATAAAGAAAACACATTGAATGAGAAGGTATGTCCAAACATTTGGCCTGTACTGTACGTCCCCTTTTTCTGAAACCTCAAAATATCTCTGTCATAAATCAGACATTTTCTTTTCAAGCCACGTACTTTTTACATCACAACGATCATTTTAGGAGTTATCAGTTTTTGTTTGTGAATGTGGAAATCAGCTCAAACGAGTAATTTATAAAATCTTCCACAGAAACTGAGAAACAGAAACTGTCCTTGGTGCAGTGGCTCCATCTCCATGACAACACAGACACATTCAAAATTCAAACTGTAACTGCCACAGATGATGTCATGTTAGGGCCCCTCCCCCCTCTCCCGCTTAGGCTTCACACTCATGCCACATCAACAGCATCCTGGGAGCCCTAAAAGTATTTGCACCCCACCAACTGCACACTTACATCTACACCTGCAAACACAGACACACGCAAAACAAACACAGACACACAACACACATACACACAGACTCACAAATCAGACACACACAAGACACACAAACCACACACACACTCACAAAACTCTTACACTTATACACACACAACAGACGCACACAAACACACCAGGGCATCCTGGGAACTTTTCCTGAGCAAAGGTATTTGCAACACAGTAACTGCATACACCAAACACACACATGCACACACTCACAAAATGCTTACACATACACCTACACATTCACATGCAAAAAAAACATACACATACACACAGACTCACAAATCAGACACACACACACACACAAAACAGATGCACACAAACAACACACACAATATCCTGGGAGCCCAAAAAACCCTGCCTGAGCAAAAGTATTTGCACCACACCAACTGCACGCACCCCACACACACATTCACTCACACACACACTCTTGAAGCCTTCAGGAAATGCAAATCTGTTTGCTTAAATGTTAAAGTAATACACCTACAATGATGATTTATTATTCTATTCATGATTTAAAAATAATTCCACGTAAATCGGCAAACATTGTAGCATGTTCCAAAAAAATGTTGATAACTTCCTGAACTTGCATTTTAGCTTCAGTTCTGAATTTTGCCAGTTTCACTATGTTTGGTGTACATTGCCCATTGTGACCTTAATTTTACTCACTGATGAGCTAAAGTGGTTTATGGAGTATCTGAATATTTAGGTTATTTCATTTATATTTAAACAGTTATGTGCATTACTTTTTGCTGCCTCTAGTTTATTAATGCTGAAGTACATGGTTTGTTCATGCATTATATAATGTCAGTTAAGTGAAAGTATTTCTTTTAAAACAAAAAAGTGGACCTAACTTTTTTCTTTCTTTCTTTATGCTTTGAAGACAAACGCTTGGCTAACTGAACAACCAATCGAATTAAATAAAAGTTTAAGGAGTTATGTGAACACATATATAACAGTCTGAGTTTATTAAACAAGATAGATACAAAGTGTTCTTGACATTGATATTTTCTAAATTAAATCTCGCTGTATTGTCTGTGCATATTGAATTAAATCTTGGAGACCACAATGCAAGACAAATGAAATGTAATAGTTTCCAGACATATATATAACAATGTCATATATCTGTTAACAGTTAATAACAATTACTGTCAGAAGTCCATGCGGTAACATAAAGGCTTAACAGACTGAATACTGAAAACGTCAACATGGGGGGTGGGGGGAAGAAATACAACCATCAAAGTGAATATTCAAGGTACAAATAAATGATAAAAAGAATGGATATTAAAAACAATCAGTACTTACAGAGATAATCATCAATAACTGGAAATACAGATTTAAAAAAAAAACAAAAAAACAAAGTACACTAGCTAAAGCTTGTAATTTGCACTATTAATGATGAATACATGGCATACTTTATAATAAATGTACACATCTCATTGATATAGAGATTTCTGCAAGTGGACAGCTGGCTAAAGTCATCTGGAGTCTGTTAAAGCCCCAGTTAGGATGTATTTTTTTTTTCAGAGCTAAATAAAACAGGACTAATGTGCAAAAAAATGACCACCACAACCAGTTTCTGCCAATGTGCTACGAGAAATGTGAAAACCAAAATGGCTAGAACATACTGACTGGGGCTTTGTTATGTAAACATGCTTGAGTTCCATTGTACAGCTTTCTATTGAGGTTTTACACAAAATGAGAACATCCTTTTCAGGCTTAGAGAGACACTGACATGGGATCAAACTGACGCTTGAGCCTTTTGAGCATAATGAGGAATGGTTGTATACCCTTTACTCTCTTGATTAGGATTACAGAGATAATGTCGCTGTAACAGACAAATCACGGCATCCCTCCACGGCTGAGGTTCGAAACTTATTTTTTTTGTAACGCAACCTAAAAAAGAAATTTAGAAAGCAACAATTGGGCTATGTAGAACTTGTTTGTTTTTATTGACAATTTGTTTAAACTGAACAAATCCTTATTCGGACCAGTGTAATGTTGGCCTACCGACACACTGGAAGCAACACCTTCTATAATCGAAACACATTTGAAATGGTAACAAAAGTGAGAACACCAGTAATCAAAGAGCTTAATGAAGACATCAGACATCAGATCACACTGATAAAAAACTTGCTGGCAGTTGCTTAAATGTTCTCAAATGAAAATGGTATGAGCTTAACAAATGACTGGTATGGTAGGACTGATGATTAAAAAGCAAAATGCCTGTAAGTCAAGTAGCTGTGGTGTTTGACAACGCAAACCATTTTGAGAAGACTTTGAGAAGTCAAAACTACTAAAACTGCTTTACTGAACTAATAATGTCACACTAAAAGGTTTCGGTCATTTTATGTTTATTGAATTGACAGCTGTTGATTAGAAGATGCATACAAAAATGTATGTATGTCACAATTATTATTATTATTATTAATATTATTATTAAAAATCACCTTCGATTTGCAAACAGCCTGTGTGGGCCCATGTTCAGGGGAACTTCCTGGAACAATGAATACTGAATACTAAACCTATAGTCTTTAGCCTAATCATATGGTGATTGATTACACTTGATTAAAGCTAGGACAAGCTTTAACGTACTTCTCCCCTATAAAGCTAGCTGTGAAGCGAATGTCTATGTAATTTATTTAATATTCAGGGAAACGGTGCTAATCATAAATTTTATTGACACTGGTCATTATTAGGTTTGTGGGTAAAATGTTGTATGGAAATGTAATCTCTCTAATGTATAATCATCTATATTGTAGGCAGTAATGTTTGCCCAGAGTATTTAAACTTTTTTTTTTTTTTAAACTAACACTTCTGTCAGTTGGTACAGGACTAATAAACGCTCTTGCATGTCTTAACCAAAACGATCGAACTAAATGCAACTTTTGGAAAAGACTTTTGAAATTTACAAGTACATTCTTATGCATACTTCATACTTTTTGAGTGAATCCCTTTTAATACTGTTGCTGCTTTCTTTTCTTTTTTTTTTTCTTTTTCTAAAGTACATTGACATCTTCATTTATTTTTGAGCACATTGCAATACATCCTCACTAGGAGCCACGACAGCTGATCTTTTAGAATCTAGACAAAACTTATAAAGCTTTTACAGGTGGATTCTTGCATCGCTGGCATATTTGAGAAAGTTTAGTGATCAGTACTGGAAGTGGGGAAGCAGTGGGCTGCTGCTTTGTTGTCCTGAAATCCCCAACGATGACCATCATTTAAAAGACCCATGACTATTCGCAGCTTCTCAATCATTCGTCAAGGTGCTTCTACATTACTCACTTTTACAGGGATGAAGAAAAGGCTTGGCGGAGTCCATGAGGATATACCCCTGACTTGCGCCGCGCTATTTCAGTACACCGGCCCATTTAATGGACAGTATAATGTATGATGAAGTGCTAAAAATGATAGCTTTTCCTCACAACACTAGGATTGGCCTAAAGGACAGGACAGGAAATGGAATCGATTTCCATGACATTGCACAACAAAAAAAAGGATACATGGTACATCTGTGATGTAATCATATAAGAGATTATTTTAGAGAGCATCTGGTCATACTGATGCTCTTTGCACATTTTCTATAGAGCCTCCATAGAAAAATGCCTTTAAGAGATAGTATAAAAATAAAAGAAAATCTTTCCACATAACCTTGGTGCAAACCTACTACAGTTTAGTTCATGGAGTGTGGGTAAAATGGTTACATATGGTATTTATGTAATAAAGCAAGTTAAAAACTGATCACGCGTGTCATTCGGTGTTCTCTGAACACTAGGACATTGTGCCCACACATTTCTAGGTCAAAACATCCTTTCCACGGTCACACACAAGACAGTATTTTCTCGAAAAAAAAAAAGGATTAATAGGTTACTTGTGATTTTATCCCAATATCTGATATCGGCTTATCGATGGTTAAGGGAGCAGAAAATGGAGGCATTGTCATATCCACACTAACACTAAACACATAACCCTGTAAAACCTGATGGTGCCATATGTAATAAGAGACAGAAACAGACCAACAAAACAGCCATTACACTAGAAGACTGTTAGCCCCAATACAAGGCCTTATGTCCTGTCTGAAAATTCAAACAATGATGCTGAACCCCAAAGACTGGAAAGTGCTTAAAGCTTATCTTTGGATGCCTCCTAATACACCCTCAGTAAAATAATATAAGAACAAATTAATGAAAAACGCTCTGTTGTTCTGTTTTTGGAATGCATGTCAGTTAGACTGGTGTCCGAGGCGAATCAGCAGCAGACGCCTGGTGCTGAGATGGCAGCCAGTCAAGCCGCTACACTAATTTTCACTAAACAGCTAAATAAAGCAAAGAGTATGGCAGACACAGTGCCCTTTTGAGGACTTCAGTACTGTCTATTCCTTTGTCTTCTTTTTTTTCTAAACAGAAGAGCAGTCTGGCACACAATAAGATGAGGAGGTAAAGAGAAGAGCAAAGCAAAGCTCAGATGAGAGAGACGCGTATGGGGATACTGGGAGAATCTGTTCTCTGTGGAGAGTGGTGGCTAACCTGATGCCCTACCACTGTATGTTTGGACATGTGCTTCATAAGGTACGTCTCCTAAAAAAAAGAGAGAGAGAAAGAACAGGAATATGTAAGTTATGCATTTCGATATATTTCAAAACATGCTACAGTTCTTGAATCTGCTTTAACTGACTGGTCATGCATTACATTTCTTAAACACAAGCCTTGAATCCTGTTTACCTGAATCTGTACACCGAGTTTAGGAGAATATTCTAGATAACTGGCCCACTTGACATTTTCTGAGGTTCACCACATTCTGTGGTGCTAGCAATGTTTCCACTGAGTTTGTGCAAGGAGTAGAATGAGAAAGCAGTAAAGATGCTCACAAACTGTTTCCGTTTAATAGCTGCTTTTCTTTGTAAAGATGTAATTTCCTTCAGCAACCTGCTGTTACATAAGTTTTACTCTGTCAGTAAAAGAGATGATGTATGGAAAATACTACCAAAAATCTGCTTCCATTGCTTACATTATTAAAATGCCAATGGTAATCTGGCTACTGTTGGAAATACTCAGTATGGAAGTTGGTATAATGAACATGCATATTCCTAAACCCTCCCAGAACAATGAAAGCTATGGAGGTTAACAGCACCCGGCTGTTTCTTGAGAAGTGCGTCTCTCATGCCTCTCATGAACTGCCTCATGAGACCAGGTTGTCATTTAAATGGATAGTAACAACTCCACACGTATGATGGTTCACTCAGTAATGGTGACATCTACGTAACCTGGGATGCTGTATTGTACATGTTGCATACATGAGCAACTCTGGTGTCATGGGCACATTTATTGCTGAACATCTGGATGGAGCAGGTAAAAAAATGAACTTGTGCTCTCCCCTGCTTGAATCTAGGAACTAGATGGATCACCACTACATTATTTTCATTATTTCTGTTGCAAAATCTCACACAGAAAGTTCAGACAGGATCAAATCATTCATGTTTATAGAGTCTCCTGGACATTCAGTCATTCTAGGTTATTCCTGGCTGATACGTGATCCTAGGATAAAATGGTCAAAAGCAGAAATAGTCAACTAGTTACTGAGAATCTCAGACCATTGTCTCCAGAGCTAGTACGTCTTCACCTCCACAGAAAGCTCAGCAGCACTGAGGATGGACTGTGGGACCACAATGTACCACACATTAGCTGGTTTTTAGTGAGCGAGATGTAACCAAACGCCCTCTACATTTTCCCCTGGGATTTTGCTATTAACTTGCTGCTGTAGACTTTTCATTTGGCCTTCAGTGCCAGCCAGCTATTTTTTCATTGACAAGCACTTATCTGTGCACTGATTACAGAGGACTGAACCAGGTCACCAAGAAGATTCATTATCCCCTGCCTTTTATGCTGGTGGCAGTGGAACAGTTTCATGGAGCCAGGCGTTTTCAGAATGCTCAATTTCTCCACAGAGAATACCTTGTGATGCCTCACGGCTTGGCCAGCACCCCAGCTGTTTTCCACACATTTGTCAATCAAGGGTTTTGCTTTGTACAGAATGCTGTACCAAACACAGGTGACCAATCTTTTATTATTTTCATATAAATACTTAATGATGCGCACATTTTTATGATAGTAAAAACATGCCTTCTGTGATATGTCAGCTACAAGATCTTATTGGCCTTCTAGACTGCTTTGAGCTACTCCAATCAGTCAGTTATGTCTGCAGTATTCTTCATATTTAGTTGCATTGTATAGTATTGTGGATTTAACACTGACTGGGAAGTTGTAATGTTTTGGCACTTGGCGCAAGGTTTTATTCCTGCTTTTAGAGGTATGCAGATGGTCACTCACTGATGTGTATGCGCGGCCACACATACTGCAGCAGTAGGCTTTAGCGTTTTTCACGGCATGGGCTGACAGGTGGATCTGTAGAGAGGCCGAGTCTGTGTAGGCACGGTAGCAGTTCGGGCACTTGTACGGCTTGTCTTTGTTGTGTTGCCTCTGATGGGACTAAACAAAAAAAGGAACATTTGACTTGCATTTAAAAGAAATCAGATAACAGCAAAGCAAACGGTCATGCTAGTATGTTCTTTGGTTCTACAGTACTGGGCATATTGGGGAAAACATTCAGAGGTTAAAGCACTCTTTAATTAAGTCACTTTTAAAAATGAGTGGGATAAAAATTGGCTGAGAAAATGTATCTAGCCAGATATGGGTGACAGCCAGTAGTTATAGCTGATCAAGTAGGAACAAAGTAGGTATACATAACAAGGGAACTACTGTTGTGTAGTTTAGATTTACAAAATACTCATTGGACCTCTCCATTTCCTTTCAGTGAATCAAAGCTTCTATTTCTATCAAAAAGTCCAATTTTCATATTTCATTCCCATTCTTACTATTCCAAGTCTACATTAGTCCGTAATCCCGTAATCCCGTAATCGGTGCGTCTTTCTTATTAGTCCTCATCCAATTGGTCACACTTCGAATTTTTCTGATATGCTCACCTGTAAATTCGACAGCTGTGTGAATGCTTTTTCACATCCGACATGGCCGCACTTATAAGGTCTGTCCCCAGTATGAATCCTACATAATATAATAACCAAAAGTACATTAGTCATCTTGATACCAACTGAGAAATTTACACAAAGCATCTCTATACATGTTTGATGTCTGTGCACACAAAAATGCAGATTGTATGAACTATAAACAAATTATCTCATGACACAGATAAAATTTCTGAGGAGAGACACCAAGTATTAGGAAAGAAAGATGACTATTGTTTATCCAGGGAGTTGGCAGTTTGTCACGATTACACCCACAGTATTCCATGGGGGAAGGCATATAGCAGCTTCATTAGCAGGTTAATTAGTACTGAGAATGTTTCTAATATGATTTGGTAGCTTGTGATTTGGAACTTGACGTTGTCACTGGTTAAACACTAAGCATGCATTACCCTTATGTACCGCTCATTATTTGGTGCGCAGCAGAGCCGCTTTATCAAAATGACTTACCTGGTATGCTGTTGCAGGTGAGAGAGCTGGCGGAAAGAGTTCTCGCAGTAGGAACAGTGGTAAGGTTTGATCCCTAAGTGAATCCGCAGGTGTTGCGCTAGATACGAAGCATTGGCAAATGACTTGGAACAGTGAGGACATTTATGTGGTTTGGCCTCTGTGTGGGACTTGGAATGGATCTGCATCTCTGACTTATTGAAGAAGGTGAGTGGACATACTTTACACCTGCACAGAATAGATACAGACAAAAGTCAAGTGAGTGCTACTTTTACAGGGAAACGTTCATGTTGAACATCACATGCCACTCACGTTAGTCAGAAACAAACTACACTGCCACGTGTTAACAAGAAAACATCTACAATATTTGCATAAATATGTTGACATCAATTGACTAGTTAAATAAATGTTATACTGGTCATCGGGATTTTCAGTAAAGCATGTCATCTAATATAACTACCAGATATTTTGTCACTCAGCAACATAGGTTGGTAACATGCATTACAAATACGTTAGTAAAGTTCAGACCTGTAAGTTTTCCCTTCTTTGGCGATGGTGACTGACTGGTCAGGGCCTGATGCCAGAATGGGGTAGGGCACTACCAGCAGGGGACCTGTGCTGTTCTCTGCTTTGATCTTCTTGCGTCCACGTAAAGGTTTGGGCTGAGGCCCCAGCATACCCGCCAAGCCTGCGTTCTTTACCTGATCCATGCCAGGGACACTAGCCAGGCCGGAGATGACGTTCAGAGAGGATGCTGCTTGCCGGCTCTGACTGCTGGATGTGGTGATGGTGGACGTCATGGCCTGTGAAGTGCTGTGACTGTCTGCACGAGAAGTAGGTGCCAGACCTGTATGTGAACAAGTGGAACATATTTAGGAATTTGGTATTTAAATATGGTTGTCTGCATTTAGCCATTAAGAAGTCATTTCTAACCATCAGAAACATGTCCATATCCAGGATCACAATTCGTATATGGTTCTGTGGTTCTTAACCAGATGGCCTCATCTGCTTCACTAAAGCCACATTCACTATATTGAAGCACAATTTGCTGAAAAAGTTAATGCTGGCTATGACAGAAAAGTTCTAAAACACACAGTTTACAGCAACTTGCTGCATATGGAGTTGCATAGCTGCCCTATGCTAATCCCTGTCCAACTCTGAAAGCACCTACAGTGGGCACATGAGCATCAGAACTAGACCATGGTGCAAGGGAAGGTGGTCACCTGGTCTGATGAATCAATTTTTCTATCATGCCAACAGCCTGGTGTATGTGTGTCAATTTCCTTGGGCAGAGATGACACCAGAATACACTGTTGGAAAAAGGCAAGCTGACAGAAGTTGTGATGCTATGGGCAATGCTCTACTGGGAAACAGTGGGTCCTGGTATTCATTTGAATGTTACTTATACACCTACCACCTACCTAATCATTGTTGCAGACCAAGTACATCCCTTCGAGGCTGGTGTTCCCTAATGTCAGTGGACTCTTTTAGCATAATGCGCTCTGCCACACTAAAAAAATTGGCCAAGAATGGTTTGCGGAACATGATAGTGTTCAAGATGTTGACCTGGTCTCTAAATTCCCCAGATCTCAATCCAGTCAAGCATCTGTGGGATGTGCTGTACAAGTCTGATCCATGGAGGCCCCACCTTGCGTAACATGTTGGCCATATACCTTCAGAGGTCTTGTGGAGTCCATGTCTCGACGGTTAAAATCTGTTTTTGAAGCAGACATATGGCTGATCGGTGTATCTGCATAGATAATGCTTCCAGCACCAAGGGCAAGTCTCAAATAAGCTGTTTACTGACTGGCAAGACACAGCAGACTCCCTTTATATATCTGTTGCTGAAAAGATGCTGACACACTACGACACTGTTTAAGTGGTATGCAGAAATGACTGGCAGGTAGACCTTAATGGTGGACAATCATGCTCTATTGTCCATAGGGTCATACAGAAAAAAACATAAATCAGTCTGAGCACTGATAAGACACTAGCTGGAAAGCCTTATCTGGTGAGACACTATTTCTGATAAAAACCTGCCCCTCCCAGCCATATAGTGGATGGAGCCCTTGCATTCTCATGCGGGAGCCCAAATGCCTGACCTCTGCAGATTCCAGTGAATTGGGAAGACTTCATGGCAAACAGTATTTTGCAGCCATTATTGTTTGACCAACCATTTAGGAGATAATATAGCTTGTTGTCTAAAATCTGACCAGCCAGAGCTGGAGTCTGGTAGGAGTGATATATATACAGGCACAGTGGTCATAGACATAGACAAGTGACTGCCATCTAGTGGTGAAGCAGATACACTGAGCTACTATGGGTGATTTACCTGCAGGGGATGATTTATTACACTGAAAGTATTTTAGACTATAGCCTTTATTTAAAGTCTAGGAGTGATGTGCCAACAGGTGTACAAACACTACCCAGTTACATCTTGTCAAGTCTAATTTCCCTCTTTTTTGGCAGGCCAGAAAGAAAAAATAAACATATACCCAACGGGTGGGTTGATAGAGAACCTGATCTAACTCCACCTGAGACCACAAAACAACAGGCAAGGCTCTTTCTTGTGCCTTTGGGGTAAGGGAGGGTGTAGTTGGGGGGTTCTTAGCTGTGGCAAATGATATCTTACCCCAGGACTTGGGCCTGACAGAACCTTGACCACATATGGACCCCTAGGAAGACACCATTTAAATGCCTCATCTATCTTCTTGTGACCACATACTTACTACATGAGGGCTACTGCTGGCCCAATGAGAGCCTGGCCTGGATCCACAGGTCTACCTGTAATGTGCTTTGCCTCACTCTCAGGCAGGCAGATTGACCCAAAGGGTATGTTTGTTTACATCAGAACCTATGGAATGCTCACTGGCCTGGACAGCCTGGTAGGCAGTGCAAATGACATGGCTATTGTCTTCCCATATCTTCTGTATGGTCAGCTTTGTAGGCTGAATTTACAGCTTAAACTGCAAAATATACAACTATGCATGTGGTCTGGATGATTGAGGCAGATAATTTCCCCCATTTTCTTGGGGAGGGCAGGTTTTAGTGGATCAGGCAGGCTTCCTTGACAGGGGTTAAGGGGGCTCAATAGCTGGTAAGGTTCCCTTGCTCCCCTTGGACAGACTGCTGAGTCTCAAAGAACTCTGGGACTAGTGTGGTCTCACTCTGAAAGCCATGTCCAAAATGTTGTAGAATGACAAGAGAGTAATGTTGAGGTTGTGATAAACAAATGTTTATTATGTAGGGTGACTATGGTCAGGTTTATTATGCCTGCAGTCAGGACAGGCCTCTCCTCAGAATTGGATACATGCTCCTGTCAGGCAAGCCACATTCAGTAGCCTGGCTTCACCTGTCTATTGCTCCCAGCTCAGTTTCCTCTGCGGTTATTATCTGGAAATGCTCTTCGCAAGATGAATTGCTAGGCCATTCTGCAGTACCCACCAATTAGCGACCAGTGGAGGTGGCTACGTGCAACGACCTTGAAATGAAGCATTTGTTTTGAAATGTAGGTTCAACAGTGGGGGCAGTGCTAGAGCTATATAAAGCAATATCAACAGTAGTAGCAACACTTATTAGATATTCAATATTAAGATATTGAAGCTGAAGTGAATGTCTGAGAGCAAAGATGTTGTTGCCTTACTACCAATGGGATTTGGGAAAAGCCTAATATACCCCACTGCATTTGTGACAGGATCCGTTAGATCAATGCAGTGTGTTGTGTGGCATTTTTTACATGCTGACTGAATACGTTTCCAATGTTACCCACAGGTTTGAGATCAAATATTACTTTTGAGTGGTGCAATGCTCCGTGTATCCTTAAATTTACAAAAACTGCAGTTGTACTCTCACTCACACACTTGCATTGGGTGAGAGTCTCTTAGGGTTACTTACAGATTTGTGAGTTTCGACTCACAACAAATGTCATCTGGTGTTCAATGCCAATTGGTCCAGCAGTTATTAAAATTATGAAGTCTACACCTATTAGGATGCAACAACTGGAAACAATTCCAGTGGAATGCTACCAGACCCTATTATTCACAAAGTGAATTTGGGTCTGGTTACAACAAGCTAACAGATAACCCTGCCATAGATGGAGCTCAAAGAGAAAATGTTGAAAGAGAACTGAAGTAAACAAATAAAGCTTTATAAATTAAAAGGATGGTCTATACCTGCACGATGGTTTGCTCTAACAGCCTGATCCACAGCTTGGCGCATGTGCCAGTCTTCCCATAATCCTTTAGCCTTCACAACTGATTTGTCATCCATGGTCACCTCTTTTTCACCAGAAAGAAATTGAACAGCCATTAGCACTACTGGTATCATATCCACCAAAATATTGCATACAACACACAATAGTTCTGTATTACCTAGCAGCTACAAACTACAAAACCTGTTTCCTAAATACACAAACCCACACTACACATTAAAGAGGTCCTTAAAGTGGTGTATGTCATGTTCAGTACCTGGAACAGTACTGGAGGCTGGGCGGGCGTGCAGGGCTATGTCAGGTTGGGTGGAGTTGTGGACCTGCAGGCTTGGCAATTGCTGCAGTTTGGGGATTGGCATCATGTGCTGCGCGGCGTCAGAGGGCGATGAGGCCACCAGCAGCGTCTGCTGAGAGGGAACAGTGGTGGGTGGCAAATGCGCAGGTCTGATCTTTTCTGCCATCAGCTGCTCTTTGATCTTGTCGATTAGTACCAGGTTATCCAGCTGTAAGAATCATTGGTTATGCTCAAACTGGGGACATTATGTGAAAAAAAAAAAAATACTACCAAGCTGTATGATCATATACAATGAAACTGGTATGCGTTTTGCAATATCCATTATGGTTCACCATAAGATGATTCAAAATAGTAACAGCTGATAAGAACACAGATGGCAGACTGGTATCATATAAGATACCAAATTAAGAAACAGCACACAATATACCCATCAGATGTTTGTTGAAATTGAACAACAGAAATTCTTCTTACAGTACCCTGACTTTCTCACCAAAGATGAATTGACATATAATAGGTAGTATATTAGTTACACACAGGTGAGTTCAGAATCAGAAAACATGCTACATTCCAAAGGTATTGTCTCACCTGAGCAGGCATGGAGGGAGGTGGTGGCCAGAAATAAGGATTATTGAATCGAGGCTCTGCCATGCCTTTAAGGGAAGCAAAGTACAGCAAATTTAAAAACAAGCTGAATACCATGGTGCACAGCGGGGACAAATGAGAGCTAATTATAAAGACAAATTTGTATAAACGCCATACTGTTTACATTTCATAACTAGTCATTTAAAAAATAAATCAGGGCTGCATTCAAGCTATCGGTTCATTTGATGAATTTATGTAAAAATAGGAGTTCTTAGATGTTTTGTACCTTTGATACATTAGATTTTACTGATAAGATTTACATTTACAGCATTTGGCAGACACTCATCCATTTACACTCATCCATCTATCTCATTTACACAACTGAGCAGGTGAGGGTTAAGGGCTTTGCTCAGACGCCCAGCAGGGGCAGCTTGGTGGTGCTGGGATTTGAACTCATGACCTTCCGATCATTACTCCAATGTCTTAACCACTGCCCGTGTATAAGAAAGATTATCATAAAAAAGGGACCGGTAATCATCCGTTTCAAGAGCGACACAGAAATTAATCCCAGGTAAAGATTTTAAAGCAAAGTTCTGACCAGGCGTTAAGGTATTAACCAGAGGTTATGGTTTAAATGGTCGGTTTGCTAAGATGAGTTGCATGAAAATGAAGATGAATATAAGCAAATTGTTTGTTCATGTTTATGCAACCAGAAAGTTGTGATGCACAATATGGACAAAACCCTGTAGTGCAATTGTCATATTGCTTGTAAAACAATAGTCAGCATTAGAGAGTGTGAGAGGAATAACGATTTGGCATCCTGTGTCATTTGACTGGAATTTTGTAGTCAATTAATTACACAAATGCAACAGACCTCATAGAAAAATAAAATATGTATAAAAATATGAAATTAATATGAAAATATTAATCATTTTAATAATGTAATTATTCTCTTGGGCAAAACTTGCAAAAGCCCAAACCTTTGTAAATGAGTGACAGATGACTCAGATAACTCAGTATAGACTGTTTATGGAGAGAGAGAGAGGAAACAGAACAATTTCTAAGAACTCTCACCAACAGATGCTCACTTCTAGAGCAGACTAATATATTTTTTGAAGAAGCTGTATATTTTGACCTAAATGTGAAAAAAGTTGCCGGACTTGCTCCAGTGGTGTTTGGGGAGGGTCATTACTGGTCAGGTCGGCGGTGTGTGTTAAACCTGATGCGGGCCTCCTCGCACTTTTACCAAAAAATCAGACAAAAGAAAAAAAAATGGCAGCCTGTCTTATTTTCATATGGAACGGCGCCATATTTCACACACCCTCCACATTTTACGCTGGGTCCGTGTTTAACGGGGACAACACACAAAGTGCTAATGTGTGTATTTGTTTACACAGATTTGCACCTTTGAATTGCCCGGCCCCTTTGAAAAAAAAATGTCACTTCCTACAACAATCATGCCGTGCAGAAAATGGCTCACAAACGCCGCGCCGTGCTCCCAGCTGGAATGAGAGACCATCCGCGTTAACGATTGCTTTATAACGCGGCATAGTGAAATGTGCACAGAAATATTTCCCAGCTGCAGACGGAGCGCCTTCGCATAATGACATTTGGGGGCAAATTTAGCATGTCTGTGCCCCGATAAAAGACAGTCCATCTCCGCTGGGAAAGCTTTCCTGACAATGAAACTGTCCATCGGGGATAAGAAAGGAGGAGTTAAAAAATGTTGCACACAAACCTGGTGCTCGGACTGCAGTTTCCCTCGCAGGAGAAGCTTAATAAAAGCTAAAAGACCTCAGTGTTCTTTCTGTGCGCCTCCACGCTGCAGCGCTTCCGGGTCGCCCAGCGTTCACTTCTGGTGCGTCTCAGGGAGCCGCTAACACTCCCAGCGTGCTAACGCCGAGCACAGGCGTGCCTGAGAGGCACATACATGCTCCAAAGCCAGTGCTGAAAGCTTCTCATTAGACCTTTGATGCGGCTCAAAAAGTCGTGTAGAAGACGTTATGCATGTACAGAACAGCAGCAGGATAATACATTCATCCTGAATTC
>JAOVVG010000018.1:9806608-9817527 GCA_028566375.1 Leptodoras nelsoni
CTGATGGTATGGGGGTGTGTTAGTGCCCATGGCATGGGTAACTTGCACATCTGTGAAGGAACCATTAATGCTGAAATTATTTTCATTTTCATGTTGTGCCAACATAGATTTCTACATTCTCAAGACATAATAAAACAAAGATTTCTTTTACAGTGTAGGAGGAGCCCACTTGGATAACAGCTGAAATGTTCCATTTTTTCCTTGTGCTCCATGGTTTCATACGTTTCAAATCCTGTGATGTCCAATAATGAACTGAGCTCACATGAAACAAATGTAGGCAGCTGATCTTGGTATTGCTGTCATAGATAGAATTGAATTGATTATATCAGATGAGTGCAGATGGAAAAATGGCCAGGTTTCACATGGTCATAGTCTTCAATCATTCCAGTGTTCAAAATATGTTAGGCTTTAAGACATAAATACGCAGGTAAAGATTATATACATGCAAGAATTCCTCAGCATTAGCAGCATATTATATATAATCAATACTACATTATGGCTGGCACTTTTGCTATTATGATTCACAGTCATAGTTTTTTCAAGTGAAAGCCCACATTACTTAGGCTTGTGATGACAACAGTCAAGCTACCATATTTGGGCTTTTTAAGTTTCAGAATGCGCAAGACAGTGGGAGAGGGTTGGGAAACAATCACTGTATTTAAGGTTGGGGTCATTCACTCATTGTTCCCATTACCCAGAACACAGATGCTTTTTGAGATTTGCCTTCCAAGGATATGCCAAATTTTACCTTTTGGCCTATCACTAGCACCATGGTGTTTTTGAGATTTTGGCACATGTTGACTTCTGGCTCCCTTTTGTGGGCCCACCAAGGACCAGTCTGTTCAGAGCATTTCCATGTCCTCAGTCACATTCCACTACTCTGTTTAATGGAGAACTCAGAAAAGAGATTCCTAACAGGCCACATAATTTATCAGTATAAAGCTATTCACTGAGTTCCAGCAAACCCAATAGAATTACCACTTCAACAGACTCTAACTGGTTAGTGCAATAATGTTCACCACATGTTGAGGTGACAGGGTGGATAGCATTCTCAGAAATGGCCTGCAGCTGGACCTCAAATACCACAGACATAGACATGTGCTTGCTCCTTTGAGAGGCTCTATCTTGCTGGTGATACACAGCTTTCTATAAAAATGGGCTTACATGGATGTGACACATTGGAGAGAGACCGTCACTACAGGTTCATCGCTGAGTGAGGTTGGCGTTGGGGTGTCAGTATATGTCATCTACATGGAAACACAGTAGGTCTAATTTGATTGAGATTGACTAATTTGAGAGGATTGTACATTGGTGCAGTGAAAATGCTGTTGATGCAATGTATATGCCTGAGAGAATGATGTTTGCAGCCAGAAGTACTTTGGCAAGACACAGGAAGAATTTTGCCAATGACAATGATTGTACTTCATCCTAGTGGAGCCAGACAGACACTGCAAAAAACATTGTGTCTGGAACCACTGTGTGCCTTTCCATCTCTACCTGTGATTGTTCCCGCATTACACAGAATTCAACAATTAGGCTACAGGCACAGATTTCTACTGTTGACAACTAGCTGGCTGACAAGGCCTTGGCTGCCTTTGGTACTTTTGCTAAAGCACAGAACACTCTATCAGTTTGCTCCCTGAGTAGATCTGCTATCCAAAATTGACAAAGTTTTGGTATCTCTAGCCAGATTATTTGTCTATGGGTTCTGGTCCAGGAAGAAGCATGGACTAAGTATTATTGTAAATTAGTAATCCAAGAACTATTACTGCAAGATCTCCTAGTACACAGGCCTCGTAGGGACACAGAGGTCGCACACAAATGTCATGAGGGCACTTAGGGATTTTGAGGACTCTAAAGAGTTTTAACTAGTTTCAAGGTCTCGAGAATGATACACATTACTACTACTCATTACTAGACAAAATACCCCATACACATTTGCACAATGGTTCTGACTTAATTGTCTTTTTGAGAGATACACCTTTGACATAAACTGATGCTCCACAGAGCCTCATGGTGCTTCAGTCATCTGGTCAGTTGTGTTTTTTGTACAGATCTGTTCATTAAGGCAGGAATAGTCAGAGACATTTGAGACCACAGTATACCCACAAACTTAAATGTATTTTACTAGGATTTTATGTGATCGACCAACACAAAGTAGCAAGTAATTGTGAAGTGAAAAGAAAATGATACATAGTTAAAAAAAATTTAATAAATAAAAATCTGAAAAGTGTGGCGTGTATTTGTATTCAGCCCCTTGTACTCTGATAACCCTAAATAAAATCCAGTGTGGCCAATTGCGAAGTTGAAGTCACCTAATTAGTAAATGGAGTCCATCTGCGTGTAATTTAATCTCAGTATAACTACAGATGTTCTGTGAAGACCTCAGGGGTTTGTTAGAGAACATTTGTGAACAAACAGCATCAATGAAAACCAAGGAACACACCTGACAGGTCAGCGATAAAGTTGTGGTGAAGTGTAAAGCAGGGTTAGGTTATAAAAAAATATCCCAAGCTATGAATATCTCATGGAGCACTGTTCAATCAATCATCTGAAAATGGAAGGAGTATTACACAACCGCAACCCTACCAAGACATGGCCGTCCACCTAAAGTGACAGTCCAAGCTAGGAGAGCACTAATTAGAGAAGCAGCCAAGAGGCCCTTGGTCACTCTGGAGGAGCTGCAGAGCTCCACAGCTTAGGTGGGAGAATCTGTCCACATGACAACTATTAGTCGTGTACTCCACAAATCTTACCTTCATGGAAGAGTGGCAAGAAGAAAGACATTCCCATTTGCAGTTTGCCACAAGCCATGCAGGAGACACAGCAAACAGCTATTTTGCAAAGAAGACTGGCCAAAGATTTCAGTCTGTAGATGTGCAAAGCTAGTAGAGATATACCCCAAAAGACGTGCAGCTGTAATTGCAGTGAAAGGTGGTCCTACAAAGTATGGACTCAGGGGGGGCTGAATACTTGTTAAATGTTGAAATACATTTATGTTTGTGGTTGTAATGTGAAAAAATGTGTATGAATGAATACTTTTGCAAGGCACTGTATCTATCTAGCCAACAAACATACAAGTGATTGATTTCTGATAATGCTCTTTTCTATCTATACTCAAAACTCTCTGAGAGAGGCTTGCTCTCAGAATGAACAGTTTATTTGCAAATTCCAAGAAAGGTCAGTAAACAAAAGGAAAATTATTTGTCCCTACTCATAATGGCCATCTTTATAGGATCACAATGAAGAAACAGTGATTTGTCTTATATATATTAACCATATCCCTTACTGCTATATTTCTATAATGTGACAGACCATTTGGTAATGAATATGTAATTCAAATATGTGTACTGTAAGTGTTTCTCTTATTTATTGACTTTTATTGCACAGATAACTTATACGGTAGAAAACTAACTAGTGGATTATTCGAAAAGCCTGAAGCTGAGCGTTTGCAACCGTTTGTAAGAGTAAGTAAATCTCGCCATCTACCGAGGACATAGTGCCACTGCAGGAGCATTTCCAGTGGCTCAAGCTCAAACTGAAATACCGATTAATTGTTAGTTGCAGTACACCCTGATTATGGTCACCACGTTTTGAGAATTGAGATACTTGAGTTGACTTGAGCTCACTTAAATAGCCAGTCTGTAGGGTTAGGATTAGTTTTGCTCAAGTAATGTTGCTAAACATTACATTTTCAGCATGTAGTGTTTTAAATCTGTACTGTACTGTGACATTAATAAGGTTGAGAACTTTTTAAAGCAATACTATTCTGCTACAAAAGACTGAATAAAAATGTTCTGCTCCCAACCCTGTGATTTTAATGCAATCTTATATACAAAACCCATTTCCAGAACAATTGGGACACCTTAATTTGCAATAAAAACAGAAATCTTGGCATTCACACAACAAGATTTCCCCTGAGTCCCTGATCTTTTCTTAATATTATGAACCATAGATAGTTAAAAACCTACATTTTTTGCAATCTTGTGCTAAGCAACATTGCATTTCAACTGACTGACAATTCTCTCATGAAGTTTGGCACAAAGGGGTGAAGCACATCCCATCCTTACTTGCAAAGATTAAGCCTTTGGTTGATGCTCCTTTTATACTCAGTCCTGATGCCCTCTCCTGTTAACAGTTAAACTGCTAATTGAGAAACCTTCCAGTGTTATTGTATAACCTATTCAGTCTCATTCTGCCTCTGTTCCAACTTTTCTTGAGTATATTTTTATAATATTTTCTCAATGAATATTTTGTTTTTAATTTAACAAATAGAATTAAGTTAATCCTTGAAAACACTGAAAAGCTTTTCTTTGTCCTGCCTATAGTGCAGGAAACATCCCAATTTAATCTGTCTATCCAATTAAAATGATACTATGAAACAAGTGAAAGGAGTGTGGTAGAAATTGACACCTTAGAAAATCCATGCGTTTCTGAGATATCTCTTGTAACCCAGATGATGTCTATATTAGTAGGATGCTCTTATTAAACAGCAAAAAAAAAAGCTTTCTAGCACCTCCCTCCGTTCCAGCGCTAGTTCTTTACCATCTGTCACACAAAGAAAAAACATTCATCTAGAAAAATTATACTTTTTCTTTGTAATCGTGCCATCTGCTAGACTCTACTACAAGATCAGTAATAGCAACAGGAATAGCTATAAGAAGGAGGTACATTGCAACTGAAGTAGGACTAATAATATTCTAAAAAGTGCATATGGAGCACAAAAGAGCTCAGAGTGAACAGATGCGAGAATGGCTGCTGACTCACAGGGACCTCAGATAAGAACTGTCCGAGCCCACGCTGCAGTATTTTGGGTGTCAATTTTAAAATCAGTCACTTACCCACCAGAAGGATTCTCATCTCTCCTGCTCCTCCAGTGGCATGTATGGGACTGGAGACAATAAAATACAAAAATCTCCAAAGGCCTTTGCTCACTGATTACATGATACCATAGAAACAGACCTTTACTAACCAAAACCTTTAAACTGAAGTGATCATTGGAGACATGCACCATACGCACAGTTTTTTTCTTGCTGTACTTGTGAGGACTTTCCACTGACATAATTATTACAGTGGATAATTAATAAATCTATGCCTAAACCCAACCCTAACCTCATTAATCAAAAGGCAACTTTTTGGCTGTTTTAGTTATTTATTGTATTTTTTTGTTAAAACCTACAACAAAAACCCACTTTCCTTATGGGGACTAGCTACACCCACCCACACAGACACAAAGCAGCACTTTGGAGAACGCAATCCACCTGTGAGAAATGTTTTTGGAAAACTAGAGAAAGGCCAAAACCCGCAATCTGTAATGCATTTGCTTTTGATTAGAGATTTGGTGGAGCGGACTTACAATTTCAAATATTAATACAGTTCTAAGCAGTCATTCACGAATTCTGTCTAGGTTTAATCCTTGCACTCAGCATGCAACCGAACACACTTAATGGAGCTAGAGTATCCATTAAGAACACAAGTTTGCTTAGAGAAGGCTCACAATGGTATGAGGCACTTTTTGTTTTCCATCTCACACCCAGTAAGATTCCTGGAATGGTCCCTGAAAACATTACTTTATATATTACTATGCGGTGAGTAAGCACAAAAGGCTGTGTTCATTCCGCATCATGCCAGATGCCAGGGTAGCTCAAAACAGCTTGGTTCTTGGTTTGGTGACCTTGTCCTTAAAACAATCGGAACCTCAGTGAATAATGCAAGTCAAATACAAGCATGGGACTTGTTCATTAATTAACACACATACAGCTTTATTTCCATTAAGCGTTCTGTTTAATTGTTGCAACAAGCACACCTTTAAATCTCTTTCCTTCAGCAAAAATCTGTACAAATAACAATTGCCTTAAGTCTCTCTTTGAGATGAATTAGTGATCTTAACTTTAACTGTAGTACTCTTAATCCCTTAATACCTAAAAAGCTGTAGAACATTGACACAGTGCACAGACTTTTAAAAATAAGATCCATGTCAGAACTGGCAACTGGATAAACAAGACATGAAATCAGTACAAGAAGAAAATTAGGACAGAACCGTTTTATACTGTGCAAGACTTTCGAAGGCGAGAATATTTTTCCAAATGCATCATTGCTTTCACTATAGTGAATTATTAGAATAATTACTGAAAGCTGACTTTTTATAGTAGACGATGGTGAAAGCAGTAAATGGGCTAAGCTCATCATGAATTCAGTAAGGCAAATGAGTATAATACAAATGTTTGGCAAAATAACTACATTTTGCAGGAAGATGACTAACATTTAGACACAAAGTCTAAAAGTCTTCGCCTTTTTATAAAAACACTGCAGCTGCTTGGGGCTTGACTCTGATATGGATCTGATATCCTATATAATCAAACTAAGGCCTTCAGCATTCAGTATTACTGTTACAAGTTGCACTAATGCTCATGTAAAGCCCTCTTACACTGTAAGGACAATATGTCTGTATGGTTGGTAATGTGCATGTAGTGTTTTAGTGCTTCGTAGTGCAAGATACTCAGGTTGAAGTCTTTGTGAGCATATAAGCTGTGACAGCAAGTGTTACAGCGGCGACAGGCATCCACTTGATCCATCTTTCCTGAAACAGCAAAGACAGAGATAACACTCCAGTCAGCATCATTTCTTCTGTCGGAGAACATTAACCCACACTGAAGCACACAGAGTAATGGAAATGAGAACAAAGCACTGAGAGCCAAATACAGATTAAAAGCAGACTGAAAGCTAGTGTGTTAGGAGCACTACGAAGAGCAGCCTGCAAGTAAAGACAGAGAACTTTGTTAACATGTCAAGCAGAAAAAGACTCATGTCTGTCAATTATTATGCAGACCCCTAATAATAAAAACATAAGCATTTTAACAATGAACTGTCAACACGTGCTGGACATAAGTGTTTAGTATGCACAGGCTGAGCATGGCGGTCCCAAAGGCAGATAAATAAGAAGCGAGGGGACAGAAGCACTGTGTACCTTTCTACCACAATGGGCCGAAGCACCAATACAGCAAAGCCAGGACAAGGCCGATGACTACTGCTAGGATGGGCGGCAATAAAGACAGCTAAAGGAGGCAAGGGATATTACAAAAATCAACCTGGGAAGACTGGATTAAATTAAAATGATGTGCTGTGGAGTTTCAATCAGAGGAGAGAGAAAGCTACTCTCTTCAAAAACAGACAAAAAGACATTTATAACAATGGAATCAAGTAAAACTGAAATAAAACCTTGCACTAAAACTACAGAACAAGGTCACAACATCAGGGGCATGGAGCAACATGATCTCTCCTCTAGAACTGTCCCTATTGTCAGAACCCTGTACTGAAATACAGGAACATTGTGGAACTCACTTGGTTGCTTTTCTCCTGTAGAGACTTCAGGCTAGATTGGCACTGCTGCAGTTCCAGGCTGAGAGATTCCTTCTCCTGCTCTACCTGCTCACACTTCTCTTTCAGGCTTGACAGCTCTGCTTGTGTCTCTTCGTACTGAGAAAGCACAGAAAAAGGCAACAAAGAAATAAAGAAAAGGAATAAGGTGAGAGAGAGAGGTGAGTGTGTGTCTGTGTGGGTGCGTGTTAGAGTCTAGCGACAGGCAGAAAGAGAAAAAGAGCAAGAGTGATGGCATTTGGAAAGTACAAAGATATATTTTCAAAATAAAAAAGAATCACCATCTTTCAAATTGCTCACATTTTGCTGCTTTAAAGCCTGAAAACACAAAAATAAACAGGATTTTTCTAGCTTTTTAAAATAGATTTTTCTGATGACTCATTGTACCTTACAACATCTAAGCAAAAGAAAAAAAAACAGCAATGTTTCTATAACTAATCACTGTCTGGATCGCATACCAAGGTAAATGGCTTCCAACTGTAATGATTTTGATTAGTTCAGAATAAAAGCAGCTATTCCTAGAGTCCAAAACAAACCTTTTTAGACTCATGTACCCATGGCAACATGTTAATACAGCTCATCATCCAAAGAACATTATGCCTACAGCAAAGCACGGTGGTGGTAGTATCCTATTTTCGGGGTGCTTCTCTTAAGCAGGGACTAGGGCACTTGTCAGGATAGAAAAAACAATGGATGGAGCAAAATACCAACAAACTGTTAAGGATAACCTGCTGCTCACTGCCAAAAATGTGAAGATTCAATTAAAGGTTCAATTCAATTAAACTGTATTTGTTGCCACAAAGCAGTTATAGAGAAGTATAGAAATTTGACATATACATTTTAAATGTGTAAAGTTACTCCTAATGAGAAAAGCTCCCTGAGATTAGATGAAGAAACCTGGAGAGGAACCGTTTGCCTTTTACCATAACAATGACCCATAGCATACTGTCAGCTTTACCATGCAGTGGCCCAAAGAGAAAAAAGTGAATGAAAAAACTGAATTGAAATATCTGTGGAATGACTTCAAGATTGCAGTCCATCTGCGGTCACTGTCCAATTTGACTGAGCTAGAGCAGTTCTATAAGGAGGAATGGGCAAATACTGCTCAGTCTAGGCATGCAAAATTGGGAGAGTAGTACCCAAACATGCGCAAGGCTGCAACTGAAGCAAAAGATGACTTAACACAGGGGGTTGATCCTATGTTAACTATCAGTTATTCTTTTTTTAATTTTCAGAAAAATTAATTTTTTTGCTTGTGCAATGGATTAGCAAAGAAGGGGAAAAATCCTGGGTTTTAATTTCAAAGCCAAGGATCATTAAATTCCATATTCTGAAATACTGATACTGTGCTATTAGGCCTTAAAGTTCAGCAGATTCAGGCTCAGGATTTTTCACATTCAACTGCACACACTAAAAGAGAACAAACAAGAGAATCTACCCCAATACTCTCACTGCCTAATATGAACACAAACATTAATTTGAATTTTATAGCATTTTCCAGATGCTTTGTGCTCATTATGGCATCAGTGTGCTTCCTGCTTACCCATAAACTGCTTTCTGCATCATGAATCTATGGCAGAACATACAGTACATGCACATGATACACAAAAAACAATACAAAAATAACATGCCTCAATAAGAGAAACTAAGTGGAGAACATCACAGTCATTCAATTATTTTCCGTCATCTCCTGGAAAATAACTTGTTTCAGAATGATAAACGAGTGCTGCGCTCACCTCCTTCTGCAGCTCTTTGGTTCTAGTTTTGCTCTGCTCCAGCTGGCTGTGAAGCTGGCTGCTGTTTTTCTGGTGCTCCTCCTGCACAGTACTCAGGCATTTCTCGAGGTCAGCCTGCGTTTTCTCCAGAGCCTTTGTTGTGCTGCTCAGACCTGCAATCTGCTTCCTAGAGCTGCAGAAAGCCAAACCCACATCACACACAGACCTTAAGCACCAAGTTACATACTTTTCTAAAAGAAAACTGTCATAAAGTGCAGTTTTATAACAGTTAGGTTTAGCAAAGCTTTCTTGTTTTAAACCAATGAGATGTAAAGTGGTGTGACATGGACCTGTCTAGCTCTTCTTCTAATTGCTGCAGTTTCTTGTGAAGCTGTTCATTCTCAGAACGCAGTGACATGCATTCACTCTGCAGACCACTCTTTTCCTTCTGCTGCTGTGCAGCCAACTGCTCCCGCTCTGACCTGAGAGACTGGCACTCCCTCTGCAGGCTCTCATAGTCCCGCTTCAGCTTCTCCATCTCACTGGCTGAACATGAATTAGGAAACAATTCAGGTAAACCACACACACACACACACACACACAATAACCAAGGAAAACATACTTGAGCAAAATTCACACATACATCACAAGCTATCCAATTTTACTGCATATTTGGCAGTGAGAGGGAACACTATGAATCGTCAAGAAAAAAAAAAACACTGGGCGGAAACCAAAATGCAACAGGCACATAAATAAACACACTGAATCAGTTCAGACAGTTAAATAAAGATGGCATCACATGCCTTGGAGTAGGCACATAATTGCTTTCCCTGGCTGGTAGCTGCTATATGATATGTCTGATGGATGGATCAATAAAACCTATTAATAAAACTTTTCTGATAATCTTTTCAGCTCAAATTTTCAATCCTGTATGAGTAACGTAACATTCTCTGGGATAATGTTAACAGCATCAGTTCAGCTCTTATTAAATTGGGTCAATTTTACAGCTACAGTAACTTTTGATCCAATTTTTTCTTCTGACACCAACACAACATTATCACACTGTTGATAATGTTAGCTAAAATGATCTAAAAGAATCTATAATAAGCTTATGAAATTTACCTCTGGGATTAATAAAGTGTTATCCTATCCTACCTTAGCCCAAATTGATGTGTATAGTGAGTGAGTGACTGTGGTACCTTGCTGTTTAGCAGTTTTGTCTCTCTGCTGGTTCTGTTGCTGGTGATTTGCCTGCAGGCTGTCAATCTCATGCTCGTACTTATTTGCAGCCAACTGCCATTTTCCCAGCTCAGCAGTCAGTGTTGCCAGGTTGCCCTTTAGTGCACTGACCTCGTGCTCCCGCTCGGCTGCAGCCTTCTCCATGCTTCGGCGCAGTACCTGCATTTCCTCTTGAGCTGCGAGTGCGTCCTGTTGCATGCTTAATATAATACTGTCCTTCTGGTCCCTGAGATTTTCCATTTCATCCTGCACCTTCTGAAGCTGAGCTTTAGACACAGTAAAACATCCACATGACATATTAACATCCATATTACACACATCCACACACATATTCAACATCATGATGTGATCTACAATATACTACATGTACACAGAAGTCACTCGCCTTCACACTTACTCTGAAGAATTTTCATTTGCTTTGCAGACTCCTCTGTCTGATGCTTGCTGGCCCGCTTCTCCTCTTCTAGAAGTCCTGTGATGGGTCAGGGGGTCATTTACATATTTTATATAAAAATGTACAGGGGTTAGACAATGAAACTGAAACACCTGTCATTTTAGACCACAATAATTTATTAGTATGGTGTAGGG
>JAOVVG010000018.1:9851773-9865289 GCA_028566375.1 Leptodoras nelsoni
ATTAGATTCATTGATTAAACACAGGTGGAATGAGGTGTGGCTTCTGCTTGGTTGGAAGGAAAACCTGCACCCACACCTGCCCTTTGTGGATTGAGTTTGAGACCCCTGCTCTAAAAAGCTAAAAAGAGTTTGAATCAATTCTAGTTTTTTAAGGTTTTTATTTGATTCACCCTCATAATATTAATTGGCATAAATTACATATTAGCTGAGTGAATTTCCCAACGAACAAATCCGATATGCCGATATCACAACGTACATATTTTTCTGTTCTGCTCTCCAAAGTTTGCTTCATCATATAAGAATGGTGGTATTTAACAGATCTGACCATTCCACAGAAAGTCCCGACTGTTCAGTCCTGGCTAGATAAGGCCAATAGTTCAGTGGTTGATGCTAAACTGGCAGACCACATTGTCATATGGGCACAGAGTACAGTGAGGAATGCTGTCCGTGAAAACCTGGAGGCGCCTGCAAAACACTTTCAGCATTACTGTAAGTTTCTCACATTTTTTAAATCTTGAGCATAATAGCACAGATTAAAAAACCTAACTGGATGCTTTCTTAGAACTTCTGTGATTACCAGGGTGGTTCATGAGGACTTGCTTGTCCATTTACCTAAAATTGTATTTTCTGTAGTTGACAGCTATGATTGGCTTGTCAATGGGAGTGCACAGAAACTGGTAGAGACCTTTATGGAGGAGGAGCACAGTTTTGATGAGTATACTGAGGTAAAGTTCACCATTTAACATAGCTTAAATTACAGCATGTTAATGTGTAATGTGTTGTGTATCTGATTGTGATGTTTTATCTCAGCAAGTAGAGGTGTTCCGTGCTCTTTCTAAAGAGATCTCCGACCTCCCATCAGTGGCTTATTTTGATATGATCCGCTTAGACTGCAAGGAAATCAAACAAGGGCTGGCAAAGAAAGCACAGACTTTTGCTCAAAACCTTGTGGCACGACTCTTCAGCAAACATCGTGAACAGTGCCTTCAGTAATACTCCCTAGACTTTTTTTTTACAATTTCACTTCAATTTTATTGATCAGTTTTTATATTGAGTTTATTAGAAAGTCTTTGATGTATAATTTGTTTTGTATCAATTTTTTTAAAAGAATCTGTAAAGACTTTGAGACCATTCGGGACAAGGCAATAAAACAACCAAAGACAACAGAAGACATGATTGAAATGATCGAGTATATCGCTCATGCAAAAACCAAAGGACTAGAAGAGCTCAGCAGTAAGATAACGGTGAGCTCTTAGCATCTTATTGTTATCTACACAGTGTACAACTGCAAAAATAATAACAGGCACAATCAATATTTCTTCTAGGAAATGCATCGTAGCTTAATTTATCTACTACATGTACACATATTTGATGCAGAAGACTTGAAACTTCATTCAGCAGTACTACTGTGGCCACAAAATATTAATCCATATTTTGAGCTCAGTGCTGAGGTAATGTTTGCCTTTTAGTGATTCAGATTTGGTCATAGATATTTAGATTTAATGAAAGATAAATGTAATTCTTGTAAGCAATATGATTGTATCCCGCCTGTAGTAGTTTTGTTTCTGTGGTATAGGTGTTAGAAAAAGCCAAGCAGAAAGGAGAGCAGGAACTGTTGGGCAGGAAGGAGAAGCTGATTCTAGAGCTGGAGAAACTTGGCCACAGAACCAAGGAGTTTGCAGAATGCTCCGAACTGGATATGATGCAACAGGTAAAAAAAAAACAACAGCACAATATCTCCTACAAATGAGGCTTTGTAATTATCATCAGAGTAATTTGATGCCTAAATTTTGATTACAATATTTCCCCCATTCTTCTTGTTCAGTACGTGAAAGATGTAACAGCAGTACAGATGAGGCTTCAGAATGTCGAGGAGTCAATTGTCTTCATCAACAAAGAGGAGGCTCTGTACAACTGGGACCTAACTGTTTATCCAGTGGTTGATGTGATCAAAGAGAACATTGAACCATATCAGAAGCTGTTTACAATTGTACTAAAATGGCAGCAAACTGAGAAAAGGTTTGGTCAATCCTCAGTGTATTGTATATTATTCAGCCTTCTTATTAAAGGGGACATATTATACCCATTTTCCCACAAATTAAGATATTCTTTGGTCAAAAAACTAGCTTGTTCCAAATGCTTGGTTTCAGCACCTATTGCTAAAAATTATTTTCTGGGTCAAAAGCGCCGTAATATTTACATTTCTCAACCGATTTCAGTGAGTCATTTTCATATTCAAGGGTATATGGATCTACATGAAGTACAAAATATTTTTGTCTCCAGTTGCTTTGAATCTCAATAGTACAATTGCTGCTAGATGCTCAAGTAATGCATGAATTACTTAACTGGTAGAAAATTGTTACAAGTAATTGTAAAAACCTGTGTTTTTATTCCCACAACATCCTGCATTATACTGACCCAGGTTGTAAAAGGAGTTAAATTATTAAGCACATGTGCAGGTTTTTGCCGAGTGGTTTTTGGGACATTGCTATCAAAAATAAACTTTATCCACTCAGCTGCTCTGTCCTCTGAGGTTGAGAGCTGATGTAGTGATGTGTGTTGGTCTACAACCAACCAGCCCACAGCAGTGCATTTATCATACATTTTTACATTCATGGCAATTGGCAGACACCTTTATCCAGAGTGGCTTAAATTTATCTAATTTATACAACTGAGCAGTTGAGGGTTAAGGGCCTTGCTGTGGGGCCCAACAGTGGCAGCTTGGTGTTGCTAGGATTTGAACTCATGACCTTCTGACCACTTTTTCTTAACTTCAACTCAATGCCGGTGCATCCGAGACTCATGTGAAATAAACAAAACAAAAGAATTAACTGACTAGGTTTACATGTTTTCAGGTTTGAGGGTCAGTAGGCATTCCAGAGAGCTGACTATCTAAAGCTGAAAAGTGATTTTTTTCATATGTCCCCTTTAATATGATGCAGTACTGTGTATGTCTTTTGACGTTGAGATTGTTACGGACTGAATTACTTTGTCTAACTCAATTCATACCTACTTTATGTGTGTCTGTTCTATCTCTGATCATGTTCAGATGGATGGATGGTTCCTTCTTAGAGTTGAATGGTGAAAAAATGGAGGTAGATGTGGATGGTTTTTTGCAAGAAATCTACAAGAGTCTAAAGTTTTTCCAGCAGAAACAGAAGAAGGCTGAGCAAGAGCAGGAGAACTTGTCTGCAGTAAAGAGACGGCTTGGAGGAGATGAAGACAAACAGGAGAATGCTATTGTTGGGGTCTGCAGCAGAGTCATAGAGCAAATGAAAGAATTCAAGGTACACCAAAATATATATTTCCACATTCTGTATTGTAATTTAAATTGTGATGCTCTATTTTGTTGCACCTGATTCTTTCTTGTCTTAAAGAACTATCCCTCCTTTTTAAGATTTATTCTAACAGCATCTCATAGGATGGCACATTCACAATTTTTTATCCTTTTCTATTTATAGGAGTTCATCCCAACAGTGTCCATTCTGTGTAATCCTGGACTAAGGGTTCGACACTGGGACCAGATGTCAGAGATTGTGAACTATGACATGATGCCCAACTCAGGCACCACACTACGTAAAGTCCTTAAACATAACCTTGCCCCTTACATGGAACAGTTTGAGATCATCAGTACAGCTGCCAGCAAAGTGAGACATTAAAGTCCATAACCTAGCATTGCCATTTAAAATGTTTCTCTCACTGCCAGGTCTTTTAACACAACATATTCTTGATATCTACAGGAATTCTCTATGGAGAAGGCCATGCAGAATATGGTAGAGGCCTGGGGTGAAGTGTCATTCCATCATCATCCATATAGGGAGACTGGTGTGTCTATCCTTTCTGCAGTGGATGAAATTCAGACCATGTTGGATGACCAGATAGTGAAAACCCAGACCATGAGGGGTTCCCCTTTTATCAAACCTTTTGAGGCAGAGGTCAAGGTAATTTGGCTTTCTCAGTACTCTCAGTGCACGTTTTTATATTAAAATTAATTTACATTATGTGTTGGTGCGAGGTGTGTGACTATTCAGGGCACCAGACTAACTTTTCCAGTGGTAGCACTGGTGCTAGCAACATTCTTAGTTGGTTGCACCAGCACATGATTTGATCACATTTGTGTGTGGTTTTTTTTATTAACAAATAAATTAATTTACAGCCTGGAATTTTAAATATAGGCGAGATAAAATCATGCAGTGATCAATCAGGCTTTATTATTATTAACAAATAATAATAATAATAATTTTACATTTCATTTCATTTTATTAATGTTTTTTAAGTTTTCCATTGTGATAATTTTAATTTGTTCATGATAAAATCTTGTCAAGATGTAATTTAATGTATAAACTTAATTTAATATATAGCATTTATTTAATATGTAAACTTTATTTACCATGTAAACTGATATTTGAGCTGATGCAGCTGTAAGTTATCTTCATTCCTCACAGTACACACATCTACCTCATCTAGCTTTTCATGTCTCACTGGCAGTTATTTTGTATTTCTGCATTATTAATGAGTGGCTTCTGATTCAGCCAATTAGCGTGTGAATGGTCTGCGGAACAAATCATTGTCCACTGACTTTGGAGAACATGAATCCCATGCAGTGCTGCTACATGCCTCACTCACTGTGTTTAGGCACCTGCTCTTAATGCTCTCGCATAAATGTGAGCACATGAATTCTTAACTCGCACACATTTTGGTTGCAGTCTGGAGCCCTGCTAATGTGGATTTAAAATTATGAGGATTTTTTTAAAAAGTCTTATGAATTGTCTATATCTGGATCTTCAGGCTACTAATAAAAAATATTGATCACGGTTGTTGCTTAGGCCTGGGAGGAACATTTACTCCATATCCAGGACACCATTGACGAGTGGCTGAAGGTACAGGCCCAGTGGCTCTACTTGGAGCCTATCTTCAGCTCACAGGACATCATGCAGCAGATGCCTGAAGAGGGACGTCTATTTCAGATAGTGGACAAAAACTGGAAGGAAATTATGAGACATTGTGTGAAAGACCCAAAGGTAATGATAGCATGCTGGTCTCATCCCAAAACTCTAACGCCAATCAGTTTTAGTCATAGTCATGCATTTCTAAAGCTGTTTTGACCTTGAGCACACTGACACTGTGTGTTGCAGGTTTTACCAGCAACTTCACTCCCCAGATTACTTGAGAATCTTCAGGACTCAAATAACCGTCTGGAAAAAATTATGAAGGGACTGAATGCTTACCTTGAGAAGAAAAGACTATTCTTTCCACGGTAGCCTGTTTGAAAACTGCATTATTTCACCCATATTACTTTTTCACTCTACTGACAGTACATTCAGTACCCTTAATTGTACCATTATATTTCTTACATTTTCTATTTCACAGTTTTTTCTTCCTGTCAAATGATGAGATGCTGGAGATCCTCTCTGAAACCAAGGACCCTCTACGTGTACAGCCTCACCTGAAGAAGTGCTTTGAAGGCATCGCCAAACTGGATTTCCTGCCTAACTTAGACATCCAGGCCATGTACAGTAGTGAGGGTGAGCGTGTGGACCTGATTCAGCAGATCTCCACTACAGAGGCACGAGGAGCGGTGGAGAAGTGGCTTGTGCAGGTGGAGGATATGATGCTGCGTAGTGTTAGGCACAAAATTAACTGTGCCAGACTGGTAAGATTTTAAAATGTGGTACAAATGTATTCTGTTATCATTCACTTTTATTCTGTTATCACTCTCATACAGTATGTAAGCAGTAGTGCTGGCTCTGTGACATATACACATGTTTATACAGTCTCCTTTGAAAGTATTGGAATGGCAAGGCCAATTTTGTTTTTGCTATACACTGAAGACATTTGGGTTTGGGATCAAAAGATGAGTGCGAGACAATACATCAGAATGTCAGCAAAAACAGCCTGCTGTTCCAAAACTGTCCAAAACATATATCTTGTAGTATATAGTATATAGCAAGTATGTCCAAAAATTGCAGATTTACAGTATAAGGCAAAAATGTTCTTTAATTCTAATGTAAGTATTATGATATAATACAACATTAAGGGCAGCTACTGTGTTCGAATGATGAAGAAAATTTTAAATAGAAAAAAATGGAGATAAGTGGTTATTTTGGACAGCAATGATATATAAAGTTTACATATATTTATACCAGCTTAATTTCTTACCTGTTTATATTGCAGGCTTACCCAGAGTCCAAGAGGAGTCAGTGGGTTTGTGACTGGCCTGGCCAGGTGGTCCTCTGTACCTCTCAAATATACTGGACCCTAGAAGTGCATGAAGCAATAAGGAGTGGAATTAATGTAATGCTTATAGTGTCACACACAGTAATTACAACAGCATTGTTTACAAAACAGTTCTTAAAATAGTGTTGTTATAAGACTATAAATAGTCTTGTTACTTTTGTTGGCAGGGACTGAAAAACTATTATGATCAGATGCAGAGCCAGCTGAATGACATCGTGGAGCTGGTCAGGGGAAAACTGCCTAAACAGACTCGTACTACTTTAGGAGCCCTGGTCACTATAGACGTGCATGCTCGTGATGTTGTAATGGAAATGATCCAGAAAGGTTGTTTAGATTAATTTGTTAATTAAGTTGATTCTCATAGATACTTTATTGTACACTGTGTTGTTAAAAATAATCCACTTGTGGGTTTTATAGCATATCGGCTGTATGCTGGCATTACTTTGTAATTGTTATTTACTTAAACGTCATTTGTCCTTACTGTTTCGTTCTTTGTAATATTCTTATGATTCTTATGTATTTTACTTGTTTTTCTCAGGTGTTTCTTGTGAGACAGATTTCCAGTGGTTAGCACAGCTCCGTTACTACTGGAAAAACGAAAATGTCCGTGTCTGCATCATAAATTGTGATGTCAAGTATGCTTATGAGTATTTGGGAAATTCGCCTCGTTTGGTCATCACACCTTTAACAGACCGATGCTACCGAACATTGGTAAACTAAAACTCTAACACCAACCATTCTTTGTGATTATCTAGTCATTTTCTTAAAAGAAGAAGTAGAATTTTTTAAATCAACATTTGACTCATGTGACTTTCATATCTCCATTGCAGATTGGAGCTTTTTATCTGAATTTAGGTGGTGCTCCTGAAGGCCCTGCAGGAACAGGAAAGACAGAGACCACTAAAGACTTGGCCAAAGCCCTTGCTGTGCAGTGTGTAGTGTTCAACTGCTCTGATGGGCTTGACTACCTAGCCATGGGGAAGGTAAGTAGAGCAGCTCTCGGACTGAATGAGCTGCTTTTAGGCTGGATCTGAAGAAAGGAATATTACTTTTACTCTGACTACTGTAATATTATCTACTTTAATTTGACTCATTTTTTGTTACCTGACGCAGTTCTTTAAGGGCCTGGCATCCTCTGGGGCATGGGCATGCTTTGATGAATTTAACCGTATTGAGCTGGAGGTGCTTTCTGTGGTGGCACAGCAGATCTTGTGTATTCAGAGAGCGATTGAGACGAAGCTGGAGATTTTTGATTTTGAGGGTACAGAGCTTCACCTCAATCCCAACTGCTTTGTAGCCATCACCATGAACCCTGGATATGCAGGAAGATCAGAGCTTCCTGATAACCTTAAAGTGAGAATTTGGCTGTTTTTTGTGCTTAATTTCTTTTTCTCACTTACCATTTTTTTCTGCTTAAATGCTATTATATTTCTCCTGTGTTTTTTTAGGTTTTGTTTAGAACAGTGGCAATGATGGTACCCAACTATGCTCTGATCGCAGAGATCTCCCTGTATTCTTATGGCTTTTTGAATGCCAAACCACTTTCAGTGAAGATAGTAATGACCTACAGGTTGTGCTCTGAGCAGTTGTCCTCCCAGTTCCACTATGATTATGGAATGAGAGCTGTTAAAGCAGTACTAGTGGCAGCAGGAAACCTTAAACTCAAATTTCCAAATGAAAATGAAGATGTTCTTGTAAGGGACAATAAGTATAGTGTGTCTTGATGTATTAGAAATATTAAACTCTGTTATTTGGGTCAAGACTCATGTGCTGTTTTTACTGGTTAGCTTCTACGTTCCATCAAGGATGTGAATGAGCCCAAGTTTCTCTCCCATGATATCCCTCTGTTTAATGGAATTATCAGTGACCTCTTTCCTGGAGTCTCTCTGCCCACAGCTGACTATCAGGTGAGTATTTATGGGTCTTGTAATATTTCATCGAATCATGATGTTTCTACATGTCTTACCTTTTTGAAATTATTTTTTCTGTTTCATTAGCTCCTTCTCACTTGTACTCATGAATGCTGTATAAAACACAATGTCCAACCTGTGAAAGCGTTCCTGGATAAAATTATACAGACTTACGAGATGATGATTGTACGCCATGGGTAGGTATACATAGTTTCACAATGCAGCAAATATGCTTAATTTAGATTCACTCAAATTGAACTGCCAACTATATATTTATGATCCATGACCAGGGGTTAACTAGACCAAAGGCATAATAGCATTTTAGTCCAGGTAGATGTAGCCAAGTGCATGACTACCAACAGCTCTTAAGGAATGATGTGATAACTTTCATGCTGTAACACTTGTAGTTATCATTTAATACAGATCTGTACAGAAGGATGAAAACAAAATTCTGACTATGACAAAGTGACAATATTCTGCTTTTTTAGGTTCATGCTTGTTGGTGAACCTTTTGCTGGCAAAACCAAAGTGCTCCATGTTCTAGCTGACACCCTCACACTTATGAATGAGAGGGGCTACAACGAAGAGGAGAAAGTCCAATATCTCACCGTCAACCCTAAATCCATTACAATGGGCCAGCTTTTTGGTCAGTTCGACCCAGTGTCTCATGAGGTGGGTATCCATCTGCCAGATTGGTCCATCTGCCAGATTGGTTCAACTCTTGAATGTGTCTTCTATAACTGTTCTTTCTTTTTCAGTGGAATGATGGGATTGTGGCAAATACGTTTCGGGAGTTTGCCTCAGCTCAGACCCCAGACAGGAAGTGGGTGGTGTTCGATGGACCAATTGACACACTTTGGATTGAGAGCATGAACACTGTGCTGGATGACAACAAAAAGGTAAGCTTTTGATCTACATTTAATTTCATAACAGATATAGATAATGAATTTTTTAATGAAAGTTTAATGGTGTATATATATTGGTGCATTTAAAATATTGATTGTAGTAACTAGAAATCCTCTATATATTATCCAGTCTGTTGCTTAACAAACTGTATGATCAGGTGACAAATTAATATTTCTCTTGCAGCTGTGCCTCATGAGTGGAGAAATTATCCAGATGTCCAATCAAATGAGTCTGATTTTTGAGGCGATGGACCTATCACAGGCCTCAGTAAGATACTTGGACTTCTGATCTTTTGACCACTACTGGAACTATATTGTCTTATATACTGCTATAGTACTGCTATAATCTAAGTTGTAAAGGTTCATTAACAGGATTTGCTGACCAGGTTGGGGTATACTGTTACACTGCTTAGTGCAATATTGAGCTTCTGTTCTAGCCAGCCACAGTGAGTCGTTGCGGAATGATCTACATGGAGCCATCTCAGCTGGGATGGCTTCCTCTGGTGTCATCCTGGTTAAAGACTCTACCTCAGCCTCTTCAGAGCCAGGAGAATTCAACACTGCTTCTGGAGCTGTTCAATTGGTTGATCCCCCCAGCACACCAAATGTTAAGAAAAAACTGTAAGGTATGTGTATATTTACCAACCATTGATTCTTTCATTTGAAGAAATTCACAAAAATTATATTTTTTTAGTATGTGATTATTAAATTATAAAAATTTTAAATTATTAAAACCAGCCCTGATCATCTGTTTCTGTTACAGGAGGTTGTCTCCACCAGTAACAGTCACACTGTTATATCTCTCACACGACTCTTTGAAATGCTTCTTACGGAACCTGTAAATGAAGAACCTGGAAACAAGAATATTCGTGCATGGATCATGGCAAGTGCTCAAAAGTACAAAATCGTTTTTAAATGTGACTTAGGCAAATCAAGATTCCAAATTGTCACCTGCTGTTTTCCAAAGCTATCTGAATGTTGCTATTTTATCTGACATTATATTTGATCGTCTTTATATCAATTCGTACAGGCGGGTCCAGAAGTATTTGGACAGTTGCGGTTGCATCTGGACGATGCAGTTTTTGTAATTCTGCCTCTGTACACCACCACAATGGATTTGAAATGAAGCAATCAAGAGTGATGTGTAGACTTTCAGCCAAATTCAAGTTGCTTATCAAACAAATATTGCATTAACCGTTTAGGAATTACAGCCTTTTTTGCAGTTTTCAAGGGCTCAAAAAATGATGGGCAGAGAACGTTATGGAGAAAGAAAGGAAGGACTCATGATCCAAAGCATACCATAACATCTGTCAAACAGGGAGGAGGCAGAGTTATGGCATGGACATGTATGGTTGGAATTGGGTCACAGGGGTTCACTGATGATGTGACTGTTGATAGAAGTAGCAGAATCAGTTCTGTGTATAGAGATATACTTTCTATTTGGTGCAAAAGATTTGCTTTACAATACAGATGGATAACGAGCCAAAATGTACCACAAAAGCAATCTGAGAGCTTCTTAAGGGGAGAAATGGAATTTGTTTAAAAGGCAGAGTCAGTCATCTGACCTCTACCCAACTGAGCATGCTTTTCACTTTAACTGAAGACAAAACTGAAGGTAGAAAGATTCACTATCAGGCATCAGTTGAAGGCAGCAGCAGCAAAGGGCTGGCAAATCATTTCAAGGGAGGAACCTGCATCTGGTAATGTCCTCAGACTTAAGGTACTCATTCACTGCAAAGGATTTCTATCCAAGTATTAAAAATAATCCATATGTTTATAATTGTTAGTTTGTCCAGTTATGTTTGAGTCTGTGAAGGGGTGGGTGATATGTAGAAATGGCTGTAATTCCTAAATGGAGTCATTATTGTCTACAGAGGCAAAATTAGAAAAATTGTGTCCGTGTCCAAAAAATTATTGACCTAACTGTATATATATTTTTATTTATTGTATCTTGCTTCCTGTAAACTGTTTATATAGGCCGCCTTTGCCTTTTCTTTGGTGTGGTCTGTTGGTGGATGCTGTGATGGTGACAGTCGTGAAAGATTCGATACCTTTCTGAGGGAGATCCTAATGGGAAATTCAGACAAGCACCCTATTCCTGCTGCTGTCTCAAAATGGGAATGCCCTTTTGATACAAAGGGTCTTGTTTATGACTATTCTTATGAGGTGTGTATTGTGATTAAGGTGTCTTTAATATTGCTCTGAGACAGCTCAAAGGCTCTTTGAGAAAATGTACCCGGGCTCGTGACCTTTTTTTGTTCCAATTTACAGTTCAAAGGGAAGGGTCGTTGGGTTCATTGGAAAGAATCAATAAAGAATGTAACATCATGGGACAAGAACACCAAAGTGCAGGACCTCATTGTCCCTACAATTGACACAGTGCGCTACACCTTCCTAATGGACATCTGTATTAATTATGGAATGTAAGTATTAAGCTGATTGTAGATTGTATGCTGAAACACTTTAAAATATATTGCATTGTGTATGCAATTTTCACATTATATATTTAAAGCTGTAGTATATTTTTCTGACTTGCTCATTTTTAATAATTTGCATTTATGATAAAAATGAATACTTTTATCATTTTCTTTTCTGTGTTTACATGGTGTAGACCACTTCTTTTTGTTGGTCCCACTGGCACTGGAAAGTCTGTTTATGTGAAGGAGAAACTAATGAACAATCTAGACAAGGACCGCTACCTTCCATTCTTTGTTAACTTTTCAGCTCGCACTACTGCTAACCAGACTCAGGTAACTGCAAGGATAAACTTCTTCAAAACAAGACAGTCTTACCATGTTGGTTGCCATTTTAATAATATAAGTGGAGCACCATTTCCTCCTCTCCTTTTTAGAACATAATTATGTCCAGGTTGGATAAGAGAAGAAAAGGAGTATTTGGACCTCCAATGGGAAAAAAATGCATTATTTTTGTGGACGATATGAACATGCCTGCAATGGAAGTGTTTGGTGCACAGCCTCCTATTGAGCTGCTTCGTCAGTATTTTGATCATGGCAACTGGTATGTTTTAGAAATTGTCTATTATTATTTTCTAAAACAAAGGTTTGGTATGTTAAAAGTGTGTTGATCTTTCAGGTATGATCTAAAAGACACTTCCAAAATTGGTTTGGTTGATCTGCAACTGATTGCAGCTATGGGTCCCCCTGGTGGTGGGAGGAATGCAGTGACCCCTCGTTTCCTGCGCCACTTCAACATTTGTAGTATTAATGCATTCAGTGATGACACCATGTCACAAATATTCTCTACTGTTGTTAACTTTTACTTCCGTAACAATGGTTTCCCAACTGAGTGCTTAACCATAGGCAACCAGATAGTTTCTGCTACCTTGGAGGTAAACCAAAATCTGTACAGTCATTTGACATTCTGTCTGTACATTTGCAATTTTAGTCTAGAGTAAGAATGATCCATTTAGTTCATAAAATATAATACTCTCTGTTTTGTTTCTGTCATATGAACAGGTTTATAAAAAAGCAATGCAAAACCTTCTTCCCACCCCTGCTAAATCTCATTACACGTTCAACCTGAGAGATTTCTCACGGGTAGTACAGGGCTGCCTGCTGCTAAAGAAGGAATCGCTGGAGAGCAAGCACACCTTGATTCGCCTGTTTGTTCACGAGGTATTCAGAGTCTTCTACGATCGCCTGGTGGATGACCAGGACCAAGCCTGGCTCTATGGACAAATGAAAGTCATTGTAAAGGAACATTTTAAGGAAAACTTTGACACAGTCTTTGAGCACCTCAAATCTGACCAAAAATCTGTAAGTACCAAGTAGGCGATTTGGGAGCAGGTTATAATTATTATTAAAAACTATTAACTGAAAGCATGTTGTAAATGCCATTAATGCACCCTAGCTGTGTGAAGAGGACATGGGGAGCTTGTTATTTGGAGACTACATGGCTCCTGATGTGGATCCCAGTGAGAGGCTATATGCAGAGGTTCTCAGCATGGAGAGCTTCAGTCAGGTGGTGGAGTCCTGTTTGGCAGAGTACAACCAGACACACAAGAACCATATGAACCTGGTCATTTTTCGGTACCTACTATTTAAAATATTATTGTGAGCAATAGGAACAATATTTATGATATAATTATATCATATGATATAATATTTATGACAATATTTAAGTATACAACACATGTACTTGTGAATTCTGATGATGACAGAGATGTAGGTCATATAACAATATTTCATATTTCTTAAAGAAACTAAGCCAAGCACATGATCATGGAATGTGTTTAATATTATTCCTCTTTTAGCAAAAAAATTATAAATCTGCTAGAAATGTAGAAATTGACTAATCTGTGTCTATGGCATCTGTATTCCTGTCTGTATCTTATTGGCAGTTACTAAAGACAAAAGATTTTCTACAGATTTCCTGTACTGAGAGACTTTCTTATGGTGGATGCCTAAAGGCAGCCTTTGAATTTTGTTAATAAACTCTTAAAAT
>JAOVVG010000018.1:9895260-9911434 GCA_028566375.1 Leptodoras nelsoni
GTGCTGCCGGTGGCCGCTAGGTGGCGCTCGGCCACTTGTAAACAGAGTGACGCCAGAGTTTTCGCAGCGCAGGGAAGCCGCACGTCAGAGGCATAATGGCGGAGGCTGGCTGAGAAGGAGAATTACTCCGTGAAGCGGCGCTGAAACCAACTTCATCGCCAGTCGACGAAGTGATCGGTGGCCAAAATGGCCTGCAATCTGAACGAAGACAGAAAACACGACCGGGACGCCAACAAGACCAGCGGCTTATGTCTGGACGGCAGCGAGAGCCTGGAACAATTGTCAGCCTCTACCACGACTACATCTAAGCAAAATGGCGATCAAGCTGGATGCGAGGACGAGCAAATGTCTGAACAAGATGCATGTGAGCGGCGGAAAAGCGGGCTGTCAGACGCCAAGAACTGCAGCACTTCACCGCCTGTGCTGCACAAATCAGCCGAGGAGTGGTCGCGGAAGACTTTCCAAATCCCGCGGAAGCTTAAGGAGCGCAAAGGTTGTGTCCTCTTCCCTGGCAGCCCTGAACCCGTGCTGGGCTTCTCGCTTCAGTCTGTCCTGCATGCCTGCTGCCTGTAGTAACCGCCACCGGCTTTGTTTAGGTGGCCTAATTAGTGTCACTTGAGAGTTTTTCTGGAGGTTGCTTTGTTTTGCACTTCTCTAATTAGCTGTTTTCATCGAGCTTTTTAGCCACCACATGCAAATCTCAGTTAGGTAGCTAACTAGCAAACGCTCCAAGACGGGAAGCAGCAGAGAATCTGCTTCGCCCCGCATGGCTTTGCTGATATGCAGCAGATTGTGTGTGTGTGTGCATGTGTTATGTTACGTTATCGCTTACTTCTTTCTCGTAATTTGAGCCTAGCCATGCTAAGTTGCTAAGTGGGTGCGAGCCACACAGCTCCTTTCACTTCACTTCACTTCTGCCACTCCTCATTCAGCACTGCCACTGCCCACCTAGCGTAATGTAACCCTGCAAAACATCCCCTCAGTCCCTGCTTCATCTCCCAGGCTCTTACTGCATGGCTGCAAGTGTCTGTAAAGAGCAAAATCAGACAGCCACCACAGGCCTCCTCGAGAAACCCCAACTTTAAGTCATGTGACCCTTCAGCTCTTAGTTGACCCTTTAACAATCAGTGCACAATGGCTCCATGTTATTCTTCTAGAGTTGCTCTGAATTCATTAACTAACCTGCAGCAGGTACTGTAAATGTCATGCCACGTCCTGTTACTATTAAAAGCGCCTTTTTGTGTTGTTGATATTTGCCTTAAGCTGACAGGACCGAGATGTGCTCCTTGTTTTAACATGCACTAGCATGTAAATGAATGAACGCTGCACCATTTTTGTACTCGTTTACCAGCAGCACTGGATGAAAGAATACGATTTCTATATATTGCTCAATTCTCAGTACAAATAACCTGCGGCTGTTTGACAAGATGCGCCTCTCTTTATTTCCTCTGATTGCTCTTGATTACTTTCATGCATTTCTCTCACGAGTTATAAGAAGGCTTCTCTCTGCATCTAGAGCTCGATGCGTTTTTAGCAACCTTTTCCCTGTTCTTGCAGCGGCCGCCCTGAAGGATTGTCGGTATATTAAATATTTCGTGCTACGACACACTTATGCTGTTTTTTCTCTTTCCGTTTTCCAGGTTTGCTCCAGCAGCTAGTGCCAGATTCATGGGAGTTTGACGAGCTGTTCAAGCTCCTGTCGTCTTCGTATCTGGACGCTTCCTCTCGAGGAGCTTTCATGTACACTAAAGCATGTCTTATTCACAACGAGCTCCTGGAGAAAGAGGTAGGCTTGCTCAATAGTGCTTACGCACTCGTATTAAACATAATGGACTAATCTGTAGTGAGGACTGGAAATGGCTCATTCCCATCCAGTAACACAGGCAAGTCTATTTTATAGGCAAGTCTATTTTTTTTGTTTATTAAATGAGGGTGGAGGAGGTATCAGTTGTATGTTTTCATTAGGAAGTTATTTAAAGGTCTTTGTTGTTGTAGTGACACGACTGACTATCATCCTTTAGCTGAACATGTCTCTGATGCGCATGTGTAATTTGTCCAGTACACAGAGAAGAAAAGGGAGCTCAAGCAAGCTGGGAGGACAGACGCTGAGCTTACCGACTCCTACGCCTTTCTGCTGCCTGATGCAAAAAAGGTGAGTCGAATATGTCTCTGGTTGCTTTTTCTCTTCTTTCTTTTCTTTTTTTTATAACTTAAACTGAAGTAACTACACTCTTTCTTTCTTTTTTCTTTATTGTCCGATTTTCATCCCCTAATTCTGTTCACATTGAATTCCCACAAATCGGGAATGTGTCTCTGGGTTGTTTTTATTTACTTATTATTTTCTCTATTTATTCATTTTTTACATAAACCAAATCAACTATTTTCTATTTCTTTAATTAATTCATTTATTTGCTAAATTTGGTCACGTCAGATTCCCACCCATCAGGAATTCTCCCATATCACACGACAGCTACCGATCAGGGAGGGCGAAGGCTATCACGTGCTTCCTGCGAGACACGTGATGCCGCATCTTTTCGTGGTGCTGCTCACATGCAACATCAGGGCGTGGTGTAACACGCTTAGAGGAAAGCGTTCCCGCCCACCTTCTGTATGCATGACCTCATAGACACCCATGATTGGCTACTGATCAATCTGATTGATATGGGAGAGAAGGTATACCCCTCCCACCCCAATCTCCCGATGATGGGCAAATTCTACCTCACTTGGGAGTTCAAGCAGCTATATTTTAATTAAGCTGTCATTACTCCTGCTTGGGTTCTTAAGAGAAGTCTAGTTGTGTGTCCAGAGAATCCAGTGTGTTAGAGCTGGTTAAAGAAGTGTAGTGTGAAGTATTGTGATGGTTTTGAGTCTGTATTGAAGGTGTGTAACAGTTGTACCTCTTGTTGCAGACTCGCTGGATCTGTGAAAAGGGCCTTTCAGTGGGACATGCACGTATTAACAATTTGGGAACTCCCATTAAAGGTAACATTAGGCCATACACAAATTGAGTTGTATTTACATTTACATTTACATTTAGCAGATGCTCTTATGCAGAGCGACTTGCAAGAGCGCTTAGTCACGTTTATCTGCTCCATGCTACAAGATTTTGCAAATAATTGATTTTCATGGTTTTTGTCGAAAAGGCTTAACTGCAACTTGAATGTTCTCAGATTTGCACTTGCTGCTCAGGAGCATTAGATCTGTAGTTTGTTGGTAAACTACACAGAAGTAAGCATATTGTAATTAAGTGCTTGTGTCTGGGATTCCTTGGCCTGCTCTCACTGTCATGTTACAGTACTTAGTGCAGCACACGGTTACACATATGTGCACATTTGTTTTTCTGGTCCGTTTTCTCTTTTTTCCCTTTATGACTGAGATGGACTGGCAAACATTCTGTAAATAGATGATATTTGTCAAAGAGAAGGAAAAGTGGAATGGTTTATCAGGATTGTTTTCTCTCTTCCTTTCTGTTTTAGGAGTATACCTTTCAAAATATTCGGATTTGTTGCAAATGAATCCATTCGAAGCAGGTGCTTCTGGCGACATAATCATATTTAAAGTCATGAAGGTAGTGTTTCTTTGATTTATGTTTCAACTGTAAAATCTAATGTGTATTTTTGTCTCATTTTTTAAGACGCCTGTTTTGTTTTGTCTTCAGGGTCGGTTCAAGAGCATATTTGAAAATACGCCCAAGAGTAATTTGGAACCTACGCCTAAGTTTGATTGCCACATGCACAAAAACGCCAGCAAAGTCACCTCGTTATTATCATATCGGGCCTTTGAGCTCACTCAGGTATTGTGCTTTGGTCATTTCTATTACTGTAGCATAACCCAGTATTTGTGTGAATTATTGCTCTATGTTCTAGCTGGGCTTAATTATTTCTTCTTCTTCTTTTTTTTTTTGCATGCAGCAATACTTTTATGAGTTTGCGTTCGAGGAGCTGAGGTCACGGCCCAGACATGTGTGTCCCTATGCTGTAGTGTCCTTTCAGTACAAAGGCAAGGAGTCAGCCACAGCTGCTCACAGGTACCAGAACTCTTCTTTGTTGTACTAATTCCTAAGAATCAGCTCGCACTAAGATTAGCTATTCCTGTTATTCCAGGTTGAAATATTTCTCCAGTCAGTTATAAAAAATGATGGTTGTAACTTTAGAAATTGTAATTAATTCTAGCTGTGTTTACTAACTACAGAGATGCTTTGTGCTATTTAAAGTCTTTCTAATCTTTTATAGATTAAGCAGTGGGGTGTATGATGCACATAGAGGTAAGCTTCCTCCATCTGGACTGTATGTGGTTTGCATTATTAATAGATATAATAACAGATTTTTTTTCTTACTTTCAATAAAAGCTATTTACTCTTATTTTTGAACATGTTACATGTCATTATTTTATGTTGGACATGCTGACTGGTGTCTTGTGTTTGGCAGGATGGCGTAGGTATACAGTGTGGAGTGGCTCGTTAGTGAACAGGGGAGAAGAGCTGTGTCACATGTGCATCCGCTCGTCCAATCTCCCCTTTCTGCCCCTCAAACTGTAAGTGGCTATTATGGTAATTCTTCATTATTTTTCTAAATGGAGACTCTTAAACGCTATTAACGACATGGCATAATACAGTTCAGTTCCATGATGCAGATGTGTCTTCCTAAGTGGCATTTTACTGAAATGTGATTTTGTGTCCTTTGCAGTCCTGACAAAATTGACATAAGCATGGCAATGCACCTTGATCAAGTGAAGAGGAAAATTCCTTCTACGCTGCTTTCATGGGAGGCATATAGTGGAACACAAGAGGGTAAAATAATTACATAACCATTACTATACAAATGAAGTGCTGATAGCTATAATTTCTACCACCATATAATAATAATAATAATAATAATACATTTTGAGGCAATGAAGCAGTATGTGCTTCTGTGTTATTGTTATGTAATGATTTCTATTATTTATTGCTGTTTTCTATGGAAGTAATGAAATGTGGGATGTACTGTAGCCTGTTTGATGTCATGGCTAAAACCAAGCAGGGAAACTGCCTGTCTGGCCTGCTACACAAAATGGAGAAGGAAAAAATGGTGAGGATTAATTAGTATTGCATGCTTTTGTTGTTAATGCTTATTACAATGAATGTGCCAGCATATTTACAGTAACAGTGGATGCAGATAGACTGAGGAACTTCCTTGCTCCATGATCTGTAAAAATACTTCTACTGATGAAAGAATTGTTAAACATTGCTGAGCTTGTATATTCTCTTTCTACATTTTCATTCAGGTTCTTGTGAAGCCACTGGCAGAAAGAGGTTTTCTTCTCCTCCTGTCATCAGCGCACCTGCACAGTTCCAATGGTACAATCGTGGTCTAGATTTCTATCTACACATCTGTTGTTTTTTTTTTATTATGGGTTGTTTATTACACCATACAATACCATTCTCCCTTTTTTTCTGAAATGTAGAGAAGCGAGGGAGAAGCGACAGAGGGTTACAGGCACTTTTTGTTTTTCAAGAATCAAGAATCACAGGCAGGTTAAGTAAGTGTAAGCCTCCATAGATATAATTTGGAAATGTTCTGGTATTTCGTTGCCCCTTGTTGATTACTATTGACTACATTTGTGTTCTCTTGCATCCCTTCCAAAGTGTCCAAGCATGCTGGCCAACACGTGGACTCTCTGGTTCCATTAGAGCCCAAAGATCCAATCACTGAGCACCTAGAGACATTTTCTCCTGCTCTGCACCATGCTTTCTTTAAACTGCGCCCTAATCAACCAAAAGATCTGGCGAGTGCAGTGAAAAGCCAGGCTCTGGACTATATGAGTTTGAGGGAACACGGCTCAGGACGGCCCTTCTCTGTGCCCGAGTACAGGTCAAGCGTGGACGAACGACCTGCGCCATATCCACCACAACGGTCCAAGAGCCTGGACTCAGTGTTGAAAACGTATGTCCTTGCACCTACAAACTTCCAGCTGGCCATAAAATCCCTGCAGCCGGAGGTGGAGGACACTGGGCCTGCCATGGTTGACGAGTACAGTCCAGTGTCTGACTGGAGTGGCTCGGGCAGCACTAGGACCGGATTGGCACAGCCTAATGGTGGTGGTGCTCAGAAGCCCCCCAGCGAGTATGATAAAGATAAGATGGAGAAGCTGCTGAAACTGATCCAACTACACAAACGGTCACTGGGAAAGGAGGAAGGAGGCGTGCAGGAACGCAGCGAGGACTGGGAGACTGCTGGGCACAAGCGGAGGTCTGAGGGTGCCCTCTCAGCCGGAGTCAGCAAGTACTTAAAGACAGATGCCTTGAGCAATGGAGAGCTGGGAAGAGGTGAGATTTCATAGGACCAAGAGAGTGGTTGAGAGAAATACAGTATTCTTCAAAGGGTTTTGGATAATTAAGGGTTTTAACTTTCTGAATAAGTTTTATCTGGTACCCTCCATGATGGGGAAACCCTTTTCTTGTTCTACATAGGGCTCTACATTGAATCTCTAATGTTCTCCAGATGGACAAACTGGAGCACCATTAAAAGAGTGACACATAAACTATATATGAGAACAGCAGAAATTTCATTAAATCTGAATTTTAATTTGCTTTTAATTTTATATTGTCACAGATACAGTATTAACAGTGTTAGTTGTCTTAGCTGCATTATGCATTTTAGCTTATAAAAGAAAAGAAAATCACAACCATCTGTAATTCTATCCTACACGTTTTTCTTGTCACTAACATTGAGCTCGAGTTACCATTTGTAAGGCAAGGTAACTTTTTACCTCTTAACTAGTCCGTATACAAGAAAGTTTTCTTAATTTAAGCCTCCTTCAGCACACAGGCAGGCCAAATCTGTATATTGTAGCTTCATAGAGTGTTACCTAATACTGTATTTTATAACTTCACAAGATCAAAAACTCATTTTCAGGCTCAGAGTTAAAAGAACTGTTTTAATGCATACGCTTCTGTTAACCCCCCGTGCTGCAGGAAAGCCTGAAGCACATAGGGGTGGAGCTACAGATAAAAAAATTAAAAGATGTACAACTTGTGGAGCACCTGCTTGTCCTAGATACACTGTGAATTTACAAGTGTGTGTTCTTTCATTCTTTTGCATCTCGCAGTACCTCAGGGCGAAACGTCCATGTCCCTGTCAGCGGTGATGGACAGCATGGGGATGTGTGACACAGACCTGCGTGACAACGTTGGCCACGTCACACCCATCCAGGATACACAGACTCTGCTTACGATCTTTATTTCTGCTCTGAAGAAGGTGTCTCAAAGCTCTGCTTCTGCTGCTTCTGCTGCCGCTTCTGCGCATATTATGCCTCCCACGCCACTCCAGGAGAGCCTGGTACCTGAGCGGACATGCGAGCCAGCTGAGCCCACTGCTAACTATGAGCATGGCCTGCAAGTCAGACACACAGAGGAGGAGCAGGCTTCATTGGATTACCTGGAGGTTTGTTATTTACTCTACATATCCGTACATATTTTAATTTTGGTTTTCACACAAAGTTCAACTGCAGTTTGTTTGGCAGAAACGTTGCATTCAGAGCACATTCATATCCTCAATTGTAGATCTCACATTTGTTTAGTCACAGTCTCTCTCTTTAGCATTCTGGTATAGATAAAGGAGCTTTTAGGATTTTTCAGTGGATATTAATCTAAATTAATCAGTGAGCTGCCTAACATAGCGATCACCACTGCAGTCCTGCAGGATAAAGAAGATTAATAATTGAATGACTGTTAATGTATTGTAATGTACAGTATCTTGCGTTCAACAATGTCAACAGTCAGAACATGCCTACTACATGCAGGGTTTAAATGTTATGCATACATAATGAGTATGTGTGGTGTTTTTTTCTTTAATGAACAGTGGGAATAAACAAACCCATTGACAAATTGTTTGTTTTGTTTAGGATCAGATGGCATGCAGTATTGGCAGTATGGACTTGTGCAGTCCGTCCAGCTTCGAGCAACAGGTGCAGCTCCCTGCTGAAGAGAGTTATAATCGCTTACAGTGGAGAACAACCTCTACAGGTACATAATACCCTTCTGCTTTATTTATAACATGATCACAGTACTGTAAGACTTGCACAAACACAGTTACAGTCTTAAATCTGTTTTGGCATTAGCAAATATATGGACGAACCCAAATATGGCAAAGCAAATTTACACTGATGTACCAGAAAAACTGGTATATCAGTTAATACATGGAAGATCCTCCACAGGATCTTGGTGAAAAAGTTGCACAGTCTTCACACTTTGTTGAGGCCCCAGCATTGAATTACAAGTCTTTTTTTTACGGCAATGCGGCAATAAGTTCGAGGTTTTGCCGAAATTCTTGTAGTCACGGTACAACCTTGAAATGCTGTGACCCATCTCACAACCTCCAACTATTAAACCACGGTGAAAATCACAAAATTGTATTAACTTGCTATTTTCATAGCGGAAACAGCTTTAGAAGCTTTCATAGATATGTCTATCGCTTCATATACGCACTGGCGGATGCAACCGATGACGTGCATAGGTGTTGTTTCTATGTATTTTGCATAGGCTCATGTATCAGTTTTTCTGGTAATTCAGTGTACCCCAAATTGTTGTGTGTTTTTATTCTGATTGGTAATGTATGAATGCAAAAGTATGACAGACTCAGTATGTATTTCTGTATTTTACATTGTGTTTGTAAAATGAGTTACCATTATTATGCAAGTCTTAAATTATCTTTATGTTTTATTCTACATATTTTCCAATCTTGTGCTACAGATAGAAAAGATAGAAATTATTTTATTTCTGGAACATTTTGTGATGATTAGACTGATTACTTCATAACTGGTTTCTGTAATTTCTTACTTCTGTCACATTTCCAGGATTTTTTTGTGATTTCTATTTATTTTATTTTTTTTATGTCTTGTTTTGTATTCCAGTAACTCTGCTTTAATATTACCAGTGTGCCAAAGGATCACTTTTTGTAGTTGCTTTAATGAATTGTTTTCTGTTTATTACAGTCCCTGTTTCTGTGGATGAGGCAGGGACATCAGGTACATCAGTGAAGGACAGATCAATGCCGGCAGCCGGACAAACGGTAGACTCTATCCTGGACCAGGAGTTTCAGTCTCTCTGCACAGGCATCCAGGAGCTGATGGAAAAGCAGCAAATATTTTACGTTTGCCAGCCTGCACTTCCTCGGGATGAGACTACGCCCATCAGATTGGAGTCCACCTTCTCTCCGTATGTCTCGAAATACATCTCGCCTCTTCCTGTACAGGGGTACATCAGCATGCTATGCGAAAAGATGGACCATATGATTAGCTCACCTGCTGGACCTCTCCACCCTGTTGTTCCCAATGATGCAGTTCACCCTGCTCTTCCTCCTCTACCTGTTGCACCTGCACCTCCTGCTCTTCCTCCTCTAGCTGTTGCACCTGCACCTCCTGCTGATACTCCTGCTGCTGTCCCCCCTTCCAAACAGTCGGCTTTGAAGGCTAAATCGCAGGAGTCCTTACAAAAGCCAGCCACCAACCCACAAACACCTGCGTCAACCCAGACACCAACTCCTACCCCTACTCCACCTCCTCCTGCCCCCAAAAAACAGCACTCCCCTCCCAGAAAATCTCACCCAGGGAAAAAGACAGATGCCAAGGTTCCAAATGTTGCAGACAGTCCCAAATGCATGCCCGAAGTAAGCACTGGTCTCCCAGTCATCCCCGAGGTGCCCCCTGAACCAGCCCAGGCGGGTGCCCCAGGAACTGAAGTGATTGGCCAGATCAAGCCAGATGTCCTGTGCACACTGGTGGAGATCATGCAGATGAATGCAGTAAGGTTTTACATTCAGCGAGGGGATGAAGAGGAAAATGAACTCTGCAATGAGATTAAGGTAGGAGCCTTAAGTTGACCTGTACTCTAATATTCATGATTATTTAATGTAGTTTACTCTTGCCTAACCTACATGTTCTGTATGCGACTCAATTCATCACAGAGTTACTTGGAAAATCTTGGCAACATTGAGTGCAATCCACTGATGTATCTGGAAAAAAACTGTCAGCAAAAGTTTATGGTCATCATTCAGAATGAAGACATAGCTTCTCATGTTCACAAGGTTTATTTTATTTTATATGTATATTTATTTATTTTCTACATTCATGAATTCTATTAAATATTCAGGAAATTTAGGAAGAAATTGTTTCTAAATCTTTCTAAATGCTCTTTTAGATTCCAGGGTTGGTGTCATTAAAGAGGTTGACTACAGTGTATTTTGCTGGCGTGGACAGCCTAGATGATGTGAAAAATCGCACTTACAATGAGCTTTTTATGTCTGGAGGCTTAATCGTATCAGACGAGCTCATCCTAAACCCAGACTTCATCACTTTAGGTAAGTACCTGAGACTGGACAAAGAGAGATATCAAAACTTATACTGGGTTGGAAAGGGTCAAAGTTTGAGTACACTTAAACTTTTTTTCTTTATTTACAAGGTTTCTGCTTTCTCTGTTCAGTCTAAATAAGGGCTGATAACTGACTATTTTATGCCCGTATGGCTGGCACTTCTTTGATTCATGTTCGGGAAAAAAAGTATTTAACTGAATTGTACTGTAATGATTTCATTTTAATTCATTCAGTCGCACATCTGCATTAACCCTTCAATTTCTGTGGAGTGGCTTAATGTTGTATGTCGGTGTTGCAGAGAAACTTCAGTCATTCCTGCAGTTCTTGGAGGAGCAGATCGTGCCATGGAAGTGGAAGGTTCACTGCAAGTCTCAGAAGAAGCTGAAAGAACTCAGCAGGTTGGTGCCTTCAGCACAGCAGAATAGTGTCTTCTATTATTTCTACTCTGACGTTATTTTAGAATGTGGTTTATTATTTACCATCATTTGTCTAGCTATGACTGAAGTGGTTTCGTTTTGAAACGGCATGTTTGTTTTGTTGTACGTCTTTTAAAGGGGACACTATAAAAAAATCCCGGACAATACTAAGAGACCAGGCTCCTGTTGTTTTTATAGATGCTGATTCCTGTTTGATGCTGATGCTTATTCTTTGCTGGGGCTCTCTGACTAATGCGCCATCTCTGCTCTTACAGGTCAAACAGTGAAGCTCTGGATCTGCTAAATCTGCTGACAGCTTATCAAAAAAAACACTTGGTGGAGTTCTTGCCTTACCATGAGTGTGATGCTCCGTCACGACAAGCTCCAGATCTGGACTGTCTGGTGAAGTTACAGGCCCAGCACACCCAGCTCCGACACATCATTTTCCTCACGGGTATGGGCACTCCAACACTAATAGACTCTAATCTATTTATGGATCCCCTGCCTGTTTTTTTTCTATGTTTACTTTTACTTATTAATGCTATTAAAGGAATTTGAGCCTGAAGTAATTTAAAATCATTAGCAACATCATTTGAGATTTTCATTAACACTCCAACAGCTTTTTAACCGCATGCATTTTTTTAACAGATAGGTCCACTGATGTGCCCAAGTTCTCTAATAATGGGATCACGACTGCTAGCTTGAATGACCTCATGTTAGACTTTGAGAGCCTGATAAGCAGGACTCAAGCTGAAGGCTCCACCCTGCCCATTGTCCCAGCTCCAGGTAATAGCCGCAGTGTGTAGTTTGTGACTAGTGAGGCATTTGATTCCACAATGAATGTTTTGATGGCTTAATAGCAGATCTGTGCTATAGCAGATTGTTTTATGACCTTTTTGTGTCCTTGTTCTATGTTATTTTCTACATTTGTACCTCCAGAGTATCACTTTTTCTCCAGAAGTCACTCACACTTCTGATTAGAGTTGTACCATAATGGCTAAAATAATCGCAGCTATTTTGCTCTGTATTTAGTTAAAAAAAACAGTTGATTACACAAACCTGCTTCACTTTCTCTAAACCTGTCATGAGAGATTTAGAGTTTTTAGAGTGTTCTGATTTTGTTCAAATTAAATTGCTGTATAATTAATATTGCCTTTCATGTCCAGCTGAACCAGATGCGTGCATGGACGAGGAGGACATGTCCCTAGACTCGGATGAGGATGCAGCTGTGGAAGCCGAGGACAGGGCAGCAGAAAAGCAGACCACTTTGCCTCTGCAACCTGTGAGTGAGGACACTCTGCCCCCTCCCACTGAACCACAAAACACAGACCCTGTGTCGTCTTGTCCTGTGGATTACAGCGTTCTCAAGGCAGCCATCTCACAGTATAAAGCTTCTAAGCAGGCTGGAGCTGATGAGGAGGACAACTTGGTTAGTTTTGGCGTGAACCCCCACCAGAGCTACCTGTATCCCAGCTCGGCACAGTGGAGCCCCTATTCCGGTTCTCCTGGCTATCCCATGAACTCTGCCTATTCTTCACCTGCGTGCTCGACCTCTCAAGGACAAGAGTACAACCAAGTGAGCAGCATGAGTGTAACCCTGGCCAACACTGCCCCCCAGTCCCAACCTGCAAGTCAGGGTAACCCTAACTCTTCTTGTGTGAACCCATCTGCAAACACTGTGCTGCCAGGCTTATCCCAAACCTCCTGCAGCAAAGGGGACATGGATTCAGATGGGCCTTGCCCTCAACCTTTGCCCCAGCCTCAGCCTCAAACTCAGTCGCTTGCTGACGACAGTCAGCCATTGTTGCCTGGAACTCAAGACACACAGACTAAAGCCATGGAACCACCTGCCCTCTCTTCTGTACCTTGCACTTTGCCCAGCTACCCAGATGCTCCTGTATTCCCTGGTCCCATACCCACACCCCCTGCACCACCAGTGTATAATTGGGCATCCCCTACAGGGGCACAGGGCAGCTATGCACCAGGGGTGAGCCAGGCACCTTTCGGGAAGAATGAAGGTGCAGCTTCAGCTGAAGGTTTATGTACAGGGACTGGTGATGGTTTGACTCTTACCAGTAATGTTGATGGAAGCATGTCTGTCACACCGCCTTCTTCCGTGCAGTTCCATGACAGAGGGACTGAGAAGAACAGTACATTAGGTAGTGTAATGCCAAGCAGTCAGGGCAGTAGGACATCAGTAAACTCTTGCACAGAGAGCCACAGAGGTGGCATGATGCCTGCCCGTGGAATGGCAGGAGGGTGTATGCCTAGCAACCCCAGAGGGCTCCTACCCCGTCCTGGAGCTAACATGCGCCCTGTGTGCCGAGGAGGGCCACATGGGCCCGTCTCACATAGTGGGAACCGCATGTTTGGCCCCCGAGGGCCCATGCCAGGGCCTATGGACATGAGGCGTGGAGGCTTCAGGGGGAGAGGAGGGCCCCCCATGCCCATGAGGTCCAGACCTGGCAGAGGGTCAATGTGGGGAGGAACACACTGTAACCAGGGCTACGGTCCTCCGAAGGATTACTACTCAGACTACACTTACTAAAATGTTGGGAGCAGTCAGTACTTGTAGACTACTGCCATACAGAATGTATATATTCCACATGAAGAGCACATTTAAATTTAAGGAGAAAAAAAAGAAAAAAAAATGGTTTTGTACCATTTAGATCAGCAAATCAGTCTGACCAGGATCGTGTCACTCAAAAATGCTCTTCTTTAATGAGTTGTTTGAAACCTTGTTCAGACCACTATATTTATATCGCCAAGAAATGTAATTGCCTTTCAATGGTTTTTTTTGTGTTCTAATTTTCAAAATGGTTTGTGAACAAGGGGTAAAACGCAGACAATATTTTTTTAAAAAGAAAAAAAGTGAATCACTCTTCATTTTAGCTGCTTTTGTTTTGTTTCGTTTTTTTACATTCTTGGTTGTACAAATGTTCTATTAAACAAGGTTGTATCAAACATGTGTTGAGTATATTACCTTGAGATTCTTTTATTTATACTTTATATGTTTAATGCATTTCAAAGGATGGTTCTCATGCGCTTTTGCTGTCTGGCCAGCAGAGGGCAGCTTTTCCTCTCAGTTGGGACAGTAGCAGCAGTGGAATTATGTTTGACTCTGCAAAGTTGATTTTGTTTTGTGTGGTTGTATTTTTTTTTTTTTTTTTTTTTTTTAAATCGTACACTTTTGTAGGTTTGGAATACAACTGCTCTGTTTCATAAATTTCTCTTAAGCAGGGAGACAGTATTTGTCTTTATTTTATCAATGTTTTGCCTTTTGTATGTAAATCTACATACAGTATTATGATTGAAAATGTGTGATGTAGTTTCTTAAAACAATGTTTGCATTTGTGTCTGAATGAGAGTATCTCAGGGCAGCGTTGCACTTTTTTTTTTTGTTTTCTGGTAGACAGCATGTGGTTACGCAAAGTACAAAGCACAACCTGAGCTAATGTCTATAATGCCACTATTTCACACACTATATTGCCAGAAGTACATGGAAACCTGTGTGTCACCCCTGTATGTGCCCGACAGATAAGGATTTCCACTAGATTTTAAACAGTGACTGTGGGGTTTTGTGTTCATTCAACCACAAGAGCATTCCAATTCATCCCAAAAGTGTAACAACCCTGGCAACCCATGTCTTTATGGCCCTTGCATTGTGCACTGTGAAAGACAGGTTGTTTAATGCACCTTGGCATTTTTCATGGCATACAGAATGTAACTTACTTATTTTTTCTCTCACCAAATCCTTTAGTTTCTGACAAATTGCTACCCAAAGCTCACAGTCATATTTTTACCAGACTAGCTTTCCTAACCTTTATGATTTCCTAACCATCCTGTTCAGTTATTTGGCAACGTACAATACCAAACTGAACAATTTCATTAAAACCTGATCCCTTAGGATCCAGTAATTTGTCTTACAGATTTTGCACAATAACCTTAATATTCATATACAGGTCACAGTTAAAAAGTTGGCACCAAGTAAAGCCTACAAACTACAAACTGATCTGTAAAAATGTAGTGGTGATGAGAAGTTCAACAAACTCTTCCGGAGCAGTGATTTACAGCAAGGAATGTACATGAAAAATGGATCAGTACCGTATTGCTGTATGTTAATTTATCACGCTCCACTAATGCTACTTATTTTTTCTCTCAAGGAAAATATCGACTACATAATAACCAATTTAACAACTTTCTTACCTAAGGTGATGTAAATAAAATGAATGTGCTCCTCTGTCTCCCTGTAGGGGAGAGCTGGGGAAGGTGTCACTGTGTATGGGAGAACTGGGTAAGGTGTCTCTCTTTAGTGGAGAGCTGGGGAAGGTGTCACTGTTTATGGGAGAACTGGGTAAGATGTCTCTCTTTAGTGGAGAGCTGGGGAAGGTGTCACTGTGTATGTGAGAACTGGGAAAGTTGTATCTCATTAAGGGAGAGCTGGGTAAGGTTTCGCTGTTTATGGGAGTTGCAGACAAAGTTGTCTATGGGAGAAGTGGGTAAGTTGTATCTCATTAAGGGGAGAGCTGGGTAAGGAATCACTGTTTATGGGAGAACTGGGGAAGGTGTCTCTCTTTAGTGGAGAGCTGGGGAAGGTGTCACTGTGTATGGGAGAACTGGGTAAGTTGTCTCTCTTTAGTGGAGAGCTGGGGAAGGTGTCACTGTGTATGGGAGAACTGGGAAAGTTGTATCTCATTAAGGGAGAGCTGGGTAAGGTTTCGCTGTTTATGGGAGTTGCAGGCAAAGTTGTCTATGGGAGAAGTGGGTAAGTTGTATCTCATTAAGGGGAGAGCTGGGTAAGGAATCACTGTTTATGGGAGAACTGGGGAAGGTGTCTTTCTTTAGTGGAGAGCTGGGGAAGTTGTCACTGTTTATGGGAATTGCAGGCAAAGTTATATATGGGAGAAGTGGGTAAGTTGTCTCTCTTTAAGGAGAGAGCTGGGTAAGGCATCACTGCTTATGGGAGAACTGGGAAAGTTGTATCATTAAGGGGAGAGTTGGGTAAGGCGTCACTGCTTATGGGAGAACTGGGAAAGTTGTATCATTAAGGGGAGAGTTGGGTAAGGCGTCACTGCTTATGGGAGAACTGGGAAAGTTGTATCATTAAGGGGAGAGCTGGGTAAGGCATCACTGCTTATGGCAGAACTGGGAAAGTTGTATCATTAATGGGAGAGCTGGGTAAGTTGTCTCCCTTTAGTGGAGAGCTGGGTAAGGTTTCACTGTTTATGGGAGTTGCAGGCAAAGTTGTCTATGGGAGAAATGGGTAAGTTGTATCTCATTAACGGAAGAGCTGGGGAAGTTGTCTCTGTTTAAGGGGAGAGCTGGGAAAGTTCTCTCTCTCTATGGGAGTGCTGGGGAAGTTGTCACTTGTCATAACACTTAATTTTCAAGTTAGCACATTCTGTATATATG
>JAOVVG010000018.1:10044955-10060544 GCA_028566375.1 Leptodoras nelsoni
CTTCTTGCTGTGAGGCGACAGCGCTATCCACTGCGCCACCGTGCCGCCCTATCAATAGAGTAGTAAATATCAAAACAGTTCAGCTGACAGGAAATTGGAATGAAATAAGCAGTGCCTGTTTAAGCATAAAAATTAAAGTCAAAATTGTCTTAGTCAAAACACAATTTTGATAATGTGATTGTTTAGCCTGGGATTTGCAGCAGAAAGAAAACAAGGGCCGAACAGTGAAGAGTAGCCAAAATAAAGCCCTATTTTGACTGCTATAGCCAAGGAAGCACACACAGCAAGTGTTTGACAGTCATAGCAGTGTAAGATATCATGCCAGAAATTAACAAAATAATTTCAGCCTATTCAGTTTAAGTTATTTGGGTTATAAATTGTCTTGTTTGTAGAGTTTTTTTTAGAATAACAGCTGTAAAGCAACAACTGAAAAAACCCTTCACAGAACAGTGCCCAAATGTACACTTAACCTCACATTGATTGCACTAACATTTTGGTGTTGCTTCGTGAGTTCTTTAATTACATTAATTTTATTAAATAAATTAATTTCTATACATAAACTAAGTGGGCACTAGATATGTTCAGCTTGCTACTTCCATGTAAATAGGAATATATTTCTCAATTAGTCTACATAATACAACATACCGTATCAGACAGATTCCCATTTGAACAATTATACTAACAGCTGCTGAAAGCAACTCGCATCTCACAAGATGAATTACACCTGGATTATACTCATGTGCAAATGCAGAACCAGCGGCAACAGGAGAGACACCGTTTTACGTACTTGCTTGCATGCCTTATGCATGTATCATACATATACACTAATGCTTAGATTGCATTTTTTAAGCTGACACATCCTTGTTTGGTCAGTTTCCATATTGACTGCAGAGACATTTAGCACTTTCATGCCAGCTATTCCCGGGACATTGTCGAAGCAGCAGCACAGAGATGTTAACCGCATGGATGAACACCATTAGTTTCTCTTTATAACTTTCCACAGTTATCTTGATTATTGTCATGAGCTGTGACTAAAACTATCCTTTACAGCACTAAATAAACACTAGTCATAGGAAATTCATAACTGTCTGTCTATAACAGTAAATAAGTATGCAATGTGAGATGCATCTCTAGTTTGTTAAGTCTGTTATGGACTTGAATATACGCTACAAAAAAATGTGTAAAAAAAACTTTCTAACAGCAGGGATGCCAGAAATTTCTGTAAAAAACAGGAATTATCTTAGTTAACATAATATACATAATATATTAATATAATACAAACTAATAACAATTATATTAGTTAACATATAAAATAAAAAAGAGTTTTAAATATGCTTAAGTAAAGTAAAGCCATTGTAGTCAGGGGTTGGATGCCTTGCTCCACAGTGCTTTAGTCATGCCAGTTCTGGGGACCATCCCAACGATCTTCTGCTTACAATGCTGCTTGCTTAACTATAAGCCCACTGCTTAGCTATTAATGTGTTATAAAACATAGCATAAGATCATTTTATATATAAATTATTAAAACGTAATTTCACACACGTTTTTTTCATTTAAATCCATTATTAAACTGTCAAAATAAAAGCACTTTCTTTCTCTAAATGTACGTTAACTGTACTCTTACAGGTGTAAATTACAGAAAATGCTACTACATTTCTCATTAAAAAGTTATTTATAACTTTCATGTATTCCATTTAATACAGTGTTTTTTTTTATTAACATGACAAATTTGAATAAACAGTTCATTTGAATTCTAATAAAATGTTCCTGTCATTTTGAAATATAAGGAAAAACTGTAAAAATAATATTTTTATAGTGTCTGGACAGTGATACTGACAGGGTTGTGGACAGTATCTCCACCACATTCAGTGAATGAATGCAGGATACCCACAGTCATTCACATACGCCTTGTTCATAGTAAGCCATTAAGCTGGTCATAATGTGTAGGTATACAGATCCCTGAGCTCTGTTTGTGTTTCTCCATGGACATAGGAAAATGGGCTTATGTATGAATTCTTGAAAACTGCAGCATGAGTGCATTTTGAATTGCTCTTGTTCCGCCCCAAAATTTTAATGAACAATGACCTATCAGTTTGGGGATGGCCACCCTTAGCGCCTCCCCTGCACAAAATAGATTTATGCTTATTTTAGCCACAGCTGGAAGAATACCAAAATACTGTAGCATTTTTTTAACACACACTCAGTAGAGAGTCTGCATATTGCAAGTAGCTGGAGCTATATTGAGATTCCCAGAGCAATAATGAGGGCTTGCGTATAGTGTGCCATGCCACAACTCATCTCGTCTCAGTGCTGCTTGCAGACACCACAGTCACGTTGTCATTTTCTGATTACCTCCCTCAGGAGCTCCTGTGGCCCTGCATTTGTTCTTCCGAGAAATTATGATGACAAAAGTCACCCCCAGGATCGTGCACATGCTCACATCATCTGCGCTTCAATTTGAGTCTCTATGGAAACCAGTATAACTTAGCCATGCTGCGTGATGATGCTGGTCTCGCCACCAGACCTCATGAAGACAGAGAGACCATTCTACACAGTGTGTTTCTACTAGGGAAATGAAGAAATGATCTTGCTAATGTTGAGAATCGAAAATTATTCTGTGGCATGACTGAGATGGTCTTCAGACTGTATTGCCTGTATTGGGGCACTGCCTACATTTCAGGGATTTGCCTCATCAAAGAGTTTATGAGGCAGAATCTATGCACATGCTGCATAATTTTTTACAGATATCTGCAAGGTGCCACCTGTCGAAATCCACATTAGCCCCCAGACCCAGCAGGTGGCAGGTGCTCTGTCTGAAAGAAACATCCGCTCTCATTTGTGTATGCATGCGAGAGTGCAGTGGAGTGACAGGGGTGCCGTGATAGTGTTATGTTGATTGAGCAGCTGTAGAGGCAGGCTAATGATGTGGCTGTGCTGGGTTCTCAGAACATCTGTCTAAGAGCGTGAAAGCCCCTTCCTTCTTCATCCAGCTCATCGGAAATAAACACATTGAATGCTCTCAAGCACACTTTCATTCTTATTTATTATTTTATTAAGTAAAAGTAAAAGTATCAAGTAAATTATGTTTATGGGAATGGGAAAGCCAAAATCACAACATTATTAATTTTCCAGCTTCTTCCAAACTTTTACACATGCAAAATATTTTAATCATTAAGCACAAAACTGTATGCGCACATATGTTCACCCTTGTGTTAACATGCTTTTTTGTGTTGACTCAGGTAATCAGCCATCGCCGCTGGCCTCAGTAGAAAGTTATAATAATGTGAAGAGGAGGTGGGAGGCTGTGGCTCCGATGCCCACCCCGCGCTGCTCCTGTACCCCTCTACAGACCATGAACATGCTGTTCCTAATCGGAGGCGTATCGCAGGGTCCCAGCAATGCCGTGGAGGCCCTCTGTCTTCAAGAAAGTGTCTGACACACCAACCTGCTCTCTTGCACCTATAAAGGACTTGTGCTGGTCTCTGCAGGAATAAGAGACATGCAGATGAAGCTGCAGATTCCTGCTCCACCTGAGTCCTCCTCCCAGGTACAGCTGACAGTTCAGTGGAGACTATCTACAGGATTCTGGACAGCAACTTAATCTCTGGATGGACTAACGGTTTTGAAGTCTAAGACAAGCAAGCAAAAAAAAATATCTCTATGTACACACAGAACTACACAGGCAGAGGTGCAGAAGCCTTTGAGCTGTACAGTGTTTTTTTTTCAAAATCAAAGCAGGGTACTTTTCTGGCTAAACTCAAAAAGGAACTTAGGGCCATATCCACCACGCTGCTGCAGAGTTCACCTGCAGTAGCACGTTTAGCACTTTTTTATTGCATTAGAGAAAAAGCAGAGACAGAATGGATTTTTGCAGGAGTGGAGGCGTATGTCTGTGCGTTTTTGTACCTTCACAGCCATGCATGTGTGAAATTCAGCACTATTATTCTTAGAGCGAGAAGAACATGCTAATGGTTAATAATCAATGCCTGCGCTGTAGCATGTTATGTTATGGCTTAAGGCAGTAATGGAGACAGAGTGAGTCAGGATTAGAAAGCAATATCATGTGTTTTCTAGGAGGTGTCAGAGCCCTGCATAATGCATTTAAAAGTTTAAAATTGCCACATTTCACATACCTGTAATTCTCCCTAAATGAGCACTTGGCATGACAGCTGATGGTTTCAGTGAGTGGGTAACACGTAACATCTCCGAAGTTTTCTAAATGTGGAGACGTGAGCAGCATGATGCCGGTGTCATGCCATGTCTACAGTTGGTCATAATAGAAAATAGAAGCTTTTTTTAATAGAACTAAGGTTGCCATGTAGATGCTCAGAAAAAAACACAATCCTGTCAGGTAATATACACACATTTACTGCTTGGATACATGCACACAAAAAACGTACATCACATTATTACATATGTTTGGTATATACATCACTGGTGCTCCTGTGTATTTAACCACGGATTACTGGAACATGGCAGAAGGCTAATCTGCAGGTATGTTGTGTGTATAAGAGAAGGAGGTGCAAATAGTGGTGACAATACTTGCTATAAAAGAGCCCTAAAATTCCAAGGCTGTCTGATGATTGGCTGATGCAAACATTGCAGTCAAATGTGCTTTAAAAAGTAGAGCTGGCAACAGGAATGCACATGCATTCCAGCCCTGAATGACAAGAAATATCTACCGATACTAGAAAGTGTCAGTAGACCGTGTTTGTAATTTTAAGAAAAGAAGACCTTAAGACAACAAAAAAACCCTGCTTACTACTGTTTTAAATAGTATGTCAAAATAGTATCAAAGTGTTGTTAGTATCTATAGTGGTGTACTGTATACTTTGACATACTATGTAGTGCAGTAATATGTAGTTGGGGATGTAGCATGCCACTGTGAAACAGCTTCCTTGGATTGTAGACAGTGCTGGGCCATTTAATTACGAAAGGATAGCTAGTTAAAGCTGATGAACAAAGGGTTTATCATCTTGAAAGGGTAATTAACTGGCTTTACTTTCAATTCTGTTTCTTAGAATGTACACGGACAAGAAGGACACAGTAAAAAACTACAGGGCAAACAGCCACCAGTGTGATCAGCTTGGTCTTTTATGGCCCTGAGGCATTATAATACCCCAGGCTTGTCTCAGAACCTACCCTTAATAGGACAGTTGGTACCTGATAATAAGACACCTACATATTCACATTGTCATTTTTAGACTGTCTCTGTGGTTCACTGCTGCCTCACAGTCACGTCTGTGAGGAAGGGCTAACTGTCTCCAATGAGTGCTGTGTGGATGACGAAGACATTCATTTACCTCCAGCATTCGAACGACACATGGCCTGGCGGTGAACATGATGATCAAAGAACCAAGCACATATGGTCCACGCACACATGTACACACCCACTCTTACTGAGCATGTCTTGTTTGTTTAGATTTACACGTCCCTAATGAGACAACTGTGATAGTCTGCAGGCTGTAGTCTTTTGCAGCATGTCATAGTAGAAAATGGGATAGCTCATCATGGCACTTTACACTGTGCCTGTGTAGAGATAGCATGGGAATGTGTAGAAGGAAGAGTGCTATTTCTACTTTTACAAAAGGATGGCTTATTGTCATTGTCCCGCTACACCATCACAATCTACTGCACTACAAAGTCAAAGCACACTCCTTGCATTGTGCATTGTGTGTGGCTTGAAGGCTTGAAAAAGCTTTTAACAGAATGCAACAGCCTCTGGGCTCTGTACAGGCAGAAGATGTATGAGTGCATTAATTAGATGATGTTGAAAGAGATATACCTCTTTTTTTATATACTTTCAGTGAAACATGACCTATCAGTGTATTGTGTTATACTCCACTATTCTGAACACACACACCGTAGTTACAGCCCCGGTAGGAGCAATATGACTTTCTTTCTGAGCATCAGGTTGTAAAGAGCATAGTGGTAGGCATATAAATGAATTAGACAGTTTTATTGTACTAGGTGATCTGATTGAGCGTGAAGATATTGGCCCGTTGAAGTTCTAACAAGGAAAACAAGGTGTAAAGATCACTTTGATCTTGAGTAGCAGTGTTGCTGTGATTTTGACCATGTTTTCTTTGTCATGCCTATTCCCCTGTGGTGAATCTCTAGTTTGAACCAGTGGTTTTAAGTCAGCTTTCCCAGTGGTTTGTGTTTGGTTGGTCTACATGTTTGTTTTGTTCATCTGTGATGTGATAAGTTGTCATTGTTCACCATTTTCTGAAGAGTTGTGGTGCTGGGTCTGTCCTGTTTCTCTATAATGCTGTGTTTTGACATTTGTATTTGGTGTATAAATGCAGGTTGTGCTAGCTGATGGGTGCTGATGGTGTCGGACAAGACATTACGGTGCCACGTTCCAGAGCACAGCTGAGTATGTACCTCCTGTTCAGAAAACCTGCCAAAGAGGATCTCAATCAAAGAACAAAGAAAATACCACTATAAAAATAGTTGTCTAGAGGATATGTAGTGTATAGTGAAAGGGTTTGTAAAGTGTGCAGTTAAAAATCTCCAACTAGAGAACAGTTTTATATCTCCAAGTCTGTGCCTGTGTCAGGCTTTCGCTGTGTTTACATCAGAAATGACGAAAGCCTACTATGGTACAAAACAGATACAGTACACTTAAAGAAGAAAAGCAAAGGTATGAGTCCTTGTTCATCAAAGTTGTGTAACTGGTCGTAAAACGAGAGTACACAGATTCCAGCCTCTCCATCGAAATCCTGTTTTTATCAGTTTGGTGTATCTGTGCGAAGCTCTCGTCTGCTCAGAGTGTGTACTTTTCAAAGTGGCATTTTAACAACCTGAAAACTGATTGATTTGCAGTTAAATTATTGTCAGTAGCAGGTGGTTGAGTAGCATACGTAATAACAGTAAAAACAAAGTAATTTCATAATCATAGTTACATAAAATCAGGCAGATACAGATGAGCGCTTCAGTTAATGTTCACTTCAAACATCAGAATGGGGAAAAAAGTGATTTCAGTGATCACAACAGCGGCATACTGTAGATGTTTATGCAAGATGGACCAAGTTGGATTTGAGTTTCAGAAATTTCAGACATTTCGGATTTTTAAACAGAACAGTTTATAGAGTTTAAAAATGTAACACACATACATATACACCAAATATATCTATAAAATTCATGCCTATGGACACCAGAAGAATCTCACAATGCACAAAACATCGGACCATGAGACCAGAAGACCACATAGGGTTCGACTTCTGTCGGCCATGAAGAAGAAACACGTGAATTGGGTAGTTTCTGTGGGCCTGAGCCCACTGTAGCTTCAGATTTCTGTTCTTAGCACAAAGAACCATGGCACAGAAAAATTCACTATGGTCATATTTTTCCCCATTATGATGTTTGATGTGAACATTAACTGAAGCGTTCAGTTAAACCTATTCACAGACGTCAATTAAACCTATTCATGTTCTAAAAGCTATAAACAGATTTGGAAGGAAAGTTAAAAAATGTACTACCTAATTTAAAAAGTTCCGACATTCATGTCTGCACTTCTATATACACTTATATAAATTAAAAATATGAATACATGAATACAAAATCCAAATTTATCGGATCATAATATCTTCTAATGAAACCGTTAACAGTTGGTTTTGCTTCATTTCGAATTTTGTGCACACTTTCTATGTCATTTTGAGGATGCCGGCAGCAATACTGCACAGCTCAGCTTCACTGAAAAGTATTTTCTTCTAGTCCACTGAGTGCTGCCTTTTTTTGGCTCACTGTCACAATGACTGAATAAATTAGCAAGCTTGACGCAGCTGAAGTTGATTCATCAGCTGTGGTTGAGGCATCGTTTGTGCTCAAATCACCATTTCTTTTGGTGTCAAGCAACAGTTGTATGAATAAAACTCAGATTTGCTTGAGCAAGTCTCAAATCGCTTGTTGTGTCTTGGCAACTTTGATGAATAAGGGCTAATGCGTTTGTAGTGTTTTGCTGCTTTCATTAGCAGGACTGTTAACCCTGCAGGCTAAACCTGCACCTTCAACTTCATTATAACAGACATATTAATAGCAGAACATTGTTCTCAGAGCTTTTTCTAATAAGAATTATGAATATGAATTAGCATTAATGGTATAGGAGGAGGAGCACTGATATCCCTACTCTCTCCTGGATCATATTTCCAATATGCTTCTACTCTTCTGACAATCAATCTGAAGCAATTTTAAATGAAACCATCTAAACTGGCATTAATCATGAATTTTTTGTTTAAGACCATTAATTTATTTCAGCCAGACACATTAATTTGTACTTGAGTAGAAAGACAACACTCGTCTGTGCTCGGGCAGTTAATGAAGGCCGCCACTGCGGCTGTGGTACTTGGCGAGTTTGATTTATCACATTACTAACTTTATGTGGAAAAGCTATTATAGGCAGCTTCATGATGATGTCAAGAAATTCAGAATCACCATTTGAAAAGTATCAAATTCACATTGTAGAGAAGTGGCCTAGTGTTAGATATTCTTCTAATCCATTGTTGTGCATAACCTAACACGAGTCCATGGAGATAGATGTTTTTTTTAAACTAAGTTTCTGACTCAAAGTGGCATCAAGAAAAAAAAAAAACTTGAATGTAACAAACACATACAGCATTGTCCTACAGTATTTAAGTGAACCTCATTAATGACAACCTAATTAACCCCTCCATTTTCCAGTGCATATTGTAAAAGCATATCATACACAAACCTTCACTCAGACTGGCATGGTTGCTGACAGTGCTCTGGGATAACACGGGTTCGTGCGAGTTTGTGCCAGCAGCTCCAGTCCAGTAGTTCAGTGCCTATATATGTGAGATAGTGCCTCTACTATGACTCTAATAAAAGATTTGACCATTGCTGTTCAGTACTGTTTTACTCTGTGTCTCTTTTGCTTCCTTGCTTTCTTTTCAGCTGAATGTGACAGCAGCCCCATCATGTGTCCTGTACCATGTACATCTGGTCAGCACACAGAAAATATGACAAATGGATTGTGCTCAAATGTCACAACCATTCATTATAGATGAAGTAGAAGCCACCAGAACAACTTCAAAGGTTGCCATGGACTCTTGTAAGAGAGGCGCAAATAATTTTCTGGCCTTGTTGTCTTGCCTGTTATTGCTTCAATTTATGACTCCAAATTCAACAGCCTGGCAGTTAAGGCTCTCGTTATTGGACAGATGATCTGGTTTGGTGTGTAGAAGTATTTTTATAGTATAAGGTTTTTTTTCACCAAGCATTTCATTTTGTTCATTTAATTAAATTCAGTACAGAATACAGTACAAAGTGTACCGAAATCGTGTGCTTGTCTGCTAGATTTTTACTTGATCTGCTTTTAGGGTCTGACCTTTTAGGAATATTAGTCTTGTCTAGGTAAAAAAGACTAGATATTACATTTTTTTTTTGGTTTTAGTATTTTCCCCTTCATTGACCAATTTCAATGAAATTGTATTAATCATGAGGAATAAACTGTGGGCTCCTTAACATTCTGCCTTTATTCTGAAATTATGTGTGAGAAATATAGGGAGAAAATGGTATTTTTGTATCTGCTACCCTGGCAACTAGCCTTGACATTTTGCGAGATTTCATATCCTGAACAGAATATGCTATCATGGGTTTTTGCCTCTTCTGCGTTCACATTTATGCCATGCCAGATCCTGCTTTATAGTGATGAGCAACAGGGTAGAGAAAAGAATGTAAAAAATATGCTAATTTGAGCATATAATATTACATGGCTTTATTGATGGTTACACCTAATGTTAAGTGGCTGGTTTTATACAATACATTTTAGGTTAAAAATTTTTGATCATCACTTAGAGATCTATTCTGTGTCATTTCCATATCAGATTGCATATGCTTATTACTCTTTTACAGAGGTCGTCAAAGAGAACACAACAACCCAAACCTAGCAACCAATAACACCCTGTGCCACAATGGACCCTATGAAGTACTGACATCTAGGGACATTTTCAAATATTGCACCATAGGGGAAAATAATCAAGATTTATTTAAGCAACTGGACTGAAGTTAGAAATTATTTGCTCCAAAAAATGCAATGAACATTATAGAATTTTTAAAAGCTCATTAATGTTGGCTGCAGTTTAAAGAATTACAGAGGAGCATTAGATCTATTTTTCAGAGTCGTATTGTTTATATGCACTAGCTTCTTTCAGCTTAAAATACCCCTAACAACACAGGTATTCAAATTCAGTTTTGAATGCAAATTATTCATTTCAGAAGGGAAATACACCGACTGATCCTTTATCTACTATATCATGCAAACCTGATTACTCCTCCCTGACAAGGAGGCAAAATTATTTTTAAAAGTCACTAAATTGTTTTTTACTTATGTAACACACCAGGAAAAATTCATTACTTCCAAATAAGATCTTTATAATTTCAGCAAGGTGCCATGTCACCTACCCATGATACAGCAAAAAGGATTAGCGAAATTGTTGTCATTTTTTTAGCTGAGATATTGCGGCCTGCTTGTCTCCCTCTCACTTCTGCCAGTGTGATGGGGAGTAATCCAATAAGGACATTCCTTAATGCCTTGATTGCTTTGACACTTCTAGGGTAAGAGAGCTTATCCTTGTGATATATACAGTCAGCATATTGGAATAGGCCACTGAGGTTTACAGGCCTCAGGGTATTTCCTCAATGCTACACTGGTTACATATGTATGATAAGGCATACACATTACCTGTACTATACTCAGATACTCAGTATAAATTTTCACAAATTAACAACAGCAATTTTTTTGGAAAAAGACACCTTAACAATACAGCAAAACAAAGCATATATTTCAATACTGAGCATGTCTCTACATTTCAAACATTAAGTTTAACTAGGAAACACTGCAGAAAAAACTGAGACCTTTGTGGACCTAGCTGTTCAAACAGATGTAAATTAAGCATATGATCTGTCTGTGGGTCAAAGGATTAAGGCCATAGCTCCATTCTTTAACCATTAATTTTGAAAAGAGCAGAAAGAATTGTATAATATGGATATCTTGAATAATTCATCATATTGATCGGGTTTCTATACTCAATAGTACATATATTCCTGTATAAACTGTTCTGCCAAGTCCTCCAATAATGATAAAGGAATTTCTGACACTAATAAGGATGAAAGTTATAAGTTATAATAAAGTTCTAATAAGTTTAGAGTGTTGTGTACTCTTCCTAGAATACAAAAATAGCATGGGAATAGTACGCTCTAAATGACAAACTCATCTTGATCTCCCTCTGAACTAATTGAGTGAGGCATGTTGATATGAATAATCCCTGCTGTCATGTGATCTGAAACAATCCTTGTACCAGATACCAAAACAGTAGGGTATAAGCACGAGGTCAAGGGAACTCCAACCGCTTTTGTCTATGTTCAGTTCTTTTCAAAATAGGTTTTTTAGTCATACATGTGATTGCTAAGTAGATACAAGTTACAAGATACAAATCTGCATTATTAATGTTGTACGGGATGAAATGTAAGAATGAACATTTTTGGCTGAGAAGCTGAACAAAAGCTGAAAAAAACTCATTGCACGATGGGTCAGCGGCTCAGTGACGAGACGGACGATAAGGAAATCGATGTTGCCGAACTGCAGGAGTGGTATAAAAAGTTTGTGGTGGAATGCCCAAGCGGAACCCTTTTCAAGCACGAGTTCAAGAGCTTCTTCGGCGTAACCGACAACCAAGAAGCAGCAGACTACATTGAGAACATGTTCCGTGCTTTTGATAAAAATGGGGTGAGTAATGCAGAAATGTTACTGCAGTGCTGTTGATTTTAATGGCTTTTTTTTAACAGCAAGACTAATGATGTCTCCTTGTGGCTTTAAAAGACTTGAATTTGAATATTATAGGTTTTTATAGTATCCTTTTTTTCTGTTTTTCATAGGACAACACTATTGATTTTCTGGAATATGTTGCAGCCTTGAACTTGGTATTGCGAGGCAAGCTGGAGCATAAACTGAAATGGACTTTTAAAATGTATGATAAGGATGGGAGTGGTTGCATTGACAAGACAGAGCTAAAGGAGATTGTGGAGGTAATCACCTCCTGCTGCTTGATCATTATTTATTCAGACATTCAGGCTTTCAACTTTAAGAACCTTTATAAAACTGTCAAATGAACTGAACTGTTAAAGACCATGATTAACGCAATGACATTATGCAACAGATATCCTTTTGTTTAAGAGTTAGAGAATGACAGAAGCTGAAATTCAGTTTGACCTACAGATATAATATAATAGATATAATAGATTAGACTTTCCCAAAATCAGTTCATTAAATGTGTGTTTATATTTTATCATATTTTACTGTTCTTAAGCTGCTTCACTTTGTAATATTTAGCCTGATTTTGTAGTCAATCTATCGAATGAAGAAGGCCTGCCATGGAGAGCTGGACGAGGAGTGTAACCTACTCACCCCAGACCAGGTGGTGGACCGAATATTTGAGCTGGTGGACGAGAATGGAGACGGTTTGATTGTGTTTTTTTATTCTTTTTGTTTTTGCAATGCCTCTCTTTTATTAAGGTGGTGTAGGAAAAGACTGACTCCGTTAAATAAAAGTGTAAGGACATTAAAAAAACCCACAAGCATTAAATTCACTGCACAGAAAATAGAGCAATAATGCTTTAAAGATAAGTTTGAAGGGGGAGCGCTTCTATAGACCTGTTACATATGAAACAAATGGACTCCAGACCATTTGTAGAGTAAAGAAACTTCCTTTTATCACAGATCCACTAAATGAATTTTGAGGGTAAACCGTTTTTCAATGCAGGATTAAATGCTGGGTGTGAAGACAAGTATAGGAAATTATATCTGACTTGGACAAGTCAGTACACCAAAGCAAAATGTGCCAGCTGTGAATATTCTAACTATTAAATATTTAAACTATGGATAAACAATATGACTCCAAAAAATGGGCATGACCAAAAGAGAGGGAAACCTGGTTAATTTGGATAATAGCTGTGGATATATTTCTATGCATGCCAGGTTTAATAGCAAAAACAAGATAGCTCATATTTTTTTAAACAATAATCTTTAGTGTGTCCGTGCTATTTAAAGAAGAAGCGATGTTGTGCTTGTTCTCTTTTTACACAGGGGAGCTGTCACTGGATGAATTCATTGATGGCGCACGCCGTGACAAGTGGGTCATGAAGATGCTACAGATGGATGTGAACCCAGGAGAGTGGATCAATGAGCAGCGGCGGCGGAGCGCCAATTTCTAAACCAAAAACCAAACATCTCTTCAGCCAAGATTTCACGCAGTCTGTTCACCCTTTATGATGTATCATGAACACTATTCCTTCTGTTAATAAAGGTTATGCAGTTAGGCAACCTTTTCCTGAAGCAAAAGTCGACCTTCCAAACGGCATGGAGATATGCACAAAGGAAATGCCAAATGTTTGGTTGTTTTTGTTTTTTGGGATTTTTTTTTTATTTTCTGCTCTGCTTTCCTGTACATCTGTAATACTTCTGTATATTAAAATTTGCATGTATTTTCTATTTAATTCTACCTGGCTTGGGTTGACGATGGTAATTAATGCAACACAGATGAGGCATATTTTAAATTTAAAGTAGGTTTCATTTTAAATAAATTGAGTAAACATCATTCCATTTTATGTTTTGGGCCTAATCTACCATGTGGGTATTAAAATGTTTAGAGCTTATAAATAAGGTGTGGATGTGCAAAAATATGAGGCAGTTTTTGTGAATGTTGCAAAACTATTTTGTGTTCACACAAAGACATTTACTGTGTAAGAAGAAGATGATTCCCACTGCAATTAACAGTGATACTAGCCAGGGTTGAGTTGGAGTTAAATGCCCTGGATATGAGTATGTGTGTACTCACTGAAGATAAACACATTTAATAAAAAAGGTTTGCCAGATGTCAGACTCTGAGTCATCACAATAGAGACACTTCTATTAGAAAAATAGTACAAATTCATTGCCTTTAAATCAGCCCTGAACAAATGCTGTGGCAAGACACTCAACAGTTTAAATTTATGTTTTAGATTTTCAGTAGCAAAACAAGATTTATCACATCACTAACAAGCTTCTGAATCTAAACGGAATATTTTGGGTATGAGATAAATAACATGAAAAATAAAAGTATCATGAAAAATATTGAAAAAACAAGCATCACAAATTAATACTGAACAGATGGACATTAAGTGGGTAGACTTAATGTAACTGTGGTTATGTCTGATAAATCTGTGGTATGGGACAGTTCAGTGTGGACTCAATTGCAAAGTGGAAAAGAAGGTTAATTAATAAGGGCCACTCCATGAAAACTACAGCCAAATTGTGACATGTGGATAAAATTCCAGAAAAAAATAATTTTGAAGGAAACTCCTACCGTTACACTGACATTACCTTCAGACATAATGGAATATGGGGCAAGAGATAACATGTTCACTCAAACATAAGTTATGAGATGTTGCACATCAATAAATAGCATTAGCACATGCTTGAATAACCAAACAAAGATGATGCCAAAATGGCATCCTCAAATAGATAAATACATTATCAGACTGGTGAATCTTTAGGCAGTTGTTTCAAAAATGTAAGTGTTAATAGTTTATTTTATTAGAAGAGAAATCTAAATCAAATCAATATTTGGTGTGACCACCTTTTGCCTTCAAAACAACATCAATTCTTCTATGTATGCTTGCACACAGTTTCTGAAGGAACTCAGCTGGTAGGTTGTTCCAAAGATGGAGAACTAACCACAGACAGCTCTTCTGTGGATGTAGGCTTCCTCAAATCCTTCTGTCTTTTCATGCAAACCCATATAGACTCGAAGATGTTTAGATCAGGGCTCTGTGGGGGCCATACCATCACTTCAATGACTTCTTGTAATTCTTGATGCTGAAGATGTATGTTTGTTGTTGTTGTTGTCCTGCTGCAGAATAGATTTGGGGCCAATCATACGCCTTCCTGATGTTACTGCATGATGGATAAGTACCTGCTTTTATTTCTCAGCATTGAGGACACCATTAATCCTGACCAAATATCCAACTCCATTTGCAGAAACGCAGCCCCAAACTTGCAAGTAACCTCCACCATGCTGTTGCCTGCAGACACTCATTATTGTACCGCTCTCCAACCCTTTGGCAAATATTTCAAATCTTGACTCATCAGTCCAGAGCATCAGCTGACATTTTTCTGCACCCCAGTTCCTATGTTTTTGTACATAGTTGAGTCGCTTGGCCTTGGTTTCCATGTTGGATGTATGGCTGAACTCTTCCATGAAGAACGCTTCTGGCCAGACTTCTCCAGACAGTAGATGGGTGTACCTGGGTCTCGCCGGTTTCTGCCAGTTCTAAACTGATGGGGATGCTGGACATCTTCTGATTTTGAAGGGCAATAAGCGTGATGTGTTTGTCATCTGCTGCATTAAGTTTCCTTGGCTGACCACTGTGTCTACGATCATCAGTGTTGCGTGTTTCTTTGTGTTTCTTCAAAACAGCTTGAACAGTACATGTTGAAACCCCAGTCTGCTTTAAAATCTTTGTCTGGGAGAGCCCTTGCTGATGCAGTATAACTACCTTGTTTCTTGTTGCTGTGCTCAGTCTTGCCATG
>JAOVVG010000018.1:10063015-10079732 GCA_028566375.1 Leptodoras nelsoni
ACATAATGCAACCCACCAGGCAGAAAATTATAGCTAGGTTGATAGTCAGGTGAAAAATCGGTTGTATTTTTACAAATTAAAAAAATGTGATTGCATAAGTGTGCGCACCCACTTATTATTATGTGTTCAGAATTAACCAGTTAGATTCAAACTCATGTTAAATACTAGCCAGTAAACACCTGCAACCAAATAAATTCATTCTAATTAACCCCATATAAAGTTCAGCTTTTCTATTAGGCTTTTCCTTACATTTACTTAGTTGCATATTACAGCAAAAACCAAGGTCCACAAAGATCTTACAAAGCATCAAAGGGATCTCATTGTTGAAAGGTATCAGTCAGGAGAAGGTTACAAAAAATGTGCAAGGCATTAGATATATGATGAAACACATTGTCATCAATAAGTGCCATAAAATATGACACAACAGACACAATACCAAGAACCGTGCGTCCCTCAAGAACTGAAGAAAATCTGGTCTGGGAGGCTGCCAAGAGGCCTACAGCATCATTAAAGGAGCTGCAGGAATTTCTGGCAAGTACTGGTTGTGTACTACATGTGATAACAATCTCCTGTATGTCTGGGCTGCGGGGTAGGGTGGCAAGACAGAAGCCTTTTCTTACAAAGAAAAACATCCAAGCCCAGTTACATTTTGTAAAAACCTACATCAAGTTAGGAAAATGATTAGATTAACGTTGAACTGTTTGGTCATAAGTCCAAAAGGTATGTTTGGTGCAAATAAACAGTACTGCACATTACCAAAAGACCACCAAACCCACAGTGAAACATGGTGGTGGCAGCTAGACAAAGTGGAGGGAATTATGAACAGTTCCAAATATAAGTCAAATTACCTTCAGGCCTCTGCTAAAAAGCTGAAGATGAAGAGCAATTTCACCTTTCAGCATGACAATGACCCACAGCTTACCTCCATATCAACAAAATAATGGCTTCACCAAAAGAAGATCAGAGTTCTGGAATGGCCTAGCCAGAACGCAGACCTGAATGCGTTACAGACACCCTCACAATCTGTCAGATTTGGAGCACTTTTGCAAGGAAGATTGGGCAAAGATTTCCAAGTCAAGATGTGCCATGCTGATAGACCCATACCCCATGTGTGCTGTACATTTATGCAACCACGTTATTGTAAGGTTTTTTTTCCTCCCTGAAGGATTTCAGTTTGTTTTTCAATTGAACTGTAAAGATTATAGGTCACATTAAAGGTGGAAGAAGTTCTGAAATGATTCATCTTGGTCTGATTTATTTTTTCATAAAAACACTGCATTTTAACATGGGTGTCTAGACTTTTTACATCCACTATAATATAGTGGTTTTCTAGTATAAACCTTGCCAAACGGTTTCATAGTTACTGCAAAATAAAAATTTAATATGCCTACTATAGTTACATTGGCAGTGGGCAAGTGCTCATGCTGCACTTAGTGTTAATATTAGCTCTAACCTTATTAAGCACCATTGATGAACTTTTGAATATGATTTGCAAAAACTTGAAAGAAAGCAACACTGGCTGAAGAGTCGTAAGTCAAGCCTACAAGTTGTGATGGAAGCAGTTTATTTTAAAAAACTATATATATACTATATATAACTATGTATATTATATTAATCACGTCACATCATATTCTCCTTTATGAATCAACTCCTGTACATGAACCCACTTGATTTATTATTGACTTTTATAAAGTTATAAGGCAAGTATTAAGCAGCATATTTTGTAACTTCATATTATTCTGTATTTGGTCTTAGCCCAGACAGAACCTTATAATACTAAGGTGAATTGTATACTACTATAAAATTCCACAGTTCTATAGTTTTCTGGAGCAGTGAAAGATTAGTTAATCAGAGATTACAGACCCTAGCAAAAGTAACAGGAGTAATTCAGTGAGTTGTACTTACCCTATGATGATCTCAAATGGAGGTAGTTCTATAGGCTCCAGTTGAAATTCTCCATCCTCAGCACCTCCTTCAGCCCCCTGGGCTGTCTCCCCATTTCCATTTGGCTTGTTGTCCTCTGACTCTGGCTTCTTTTTAACCTTCTCTTTTTCCTTTTGTTTGTCGCTATCTGCATTGTTTTCCAATTTCCTCTCCATCTCTTTTTCAGCCTTGCTCTCTGTGCTCTTCTCTTTCCTTTTTACTGTGCTTACCCTGCTGGTGGCCTTTTTGTCTGCCATGACTGAGATCAGTACCTAGCTGAGGTTGAAGAATACAGCACTAACCCAGGGACAGAGCTAGAGACTAAAGTCTGGGACTGAGTGTGTAGAGGTGATTTCAGTCAGCAGAGAATACGGAGCAAGTTAATGTCACCAGAAAGTAGAGCGGCAGCTGCGCTCTCCTGTTCACATGCTATAAAAAGAACCTAGGATAATACAAGGGGGCAGGTCAGCATGCATTTTGTTATTTTGAACCCTCTGCGTCAATGGAACCAGTACCACTGACAGTATTTCTGTGAACAGGTGTCCTGTCCAGCCCTTTCTTTCTTTTTCAATTGAAATTTGTTGTTATGTAGAGTGTACTTGTACATAATCAGACATAATGTATGTGTTTGACTCCCATTCTGCTGGATATTAATTGTATGCATACCAACAACACAGTTTATTAATAAACATTTCTGGCAGTGTGTCCAGGGTGAGTCAGTCCCTTCGAATACTGCTACACACTAAACTCTAAACCATAATACCCCCGCTTCAAGGCCAGCTAAAGGTCAGTGAAGCCCTGGCAGACGGGTACATTCCAGTCTGGCCAAATCAGATCCATAACTATTCATAAAACATTTTAAATAGAAAGAAAATATTATTCCCATAAATGTCTTCTTACTTGACAGATATTCTAGCTCTCTCTTCAATCGATCATCAGGGTGTGCATTACTTACAATAAATAAAAAGTATGCACACAGGATAAATGTCCTGGCTCTGTTATAATGCATTTGCTGCACTGCAGGATCACCTCCTTCTGAGCAACATAGCAACAAAATGTGTTTAGCTAAACTGCTTTGTCATCATTGCTTGTTCCATCACATCTGTTTGTTTCAATCCAGGTAGAATGTAACATGACTGAGAAAAAAATGTTAATGTAATATTAGGTTTATTGCTTTTGATATTTTAATGGATGCCATGGAGGAAAATGATCGTAGATCAGTTTATGACACACAGCGTTATTTTAAGTGCAGCATAAATCTGTAGTCATGAGAATATCAGATGTTGTGTATGTATACACAGCAGTCTTTGCCTGGCAATTTCAGGTTGGGAATAATATGAGAACACAATGACACATCATCAGTTTCAGTTAGGATAAAAATTGCCCACCTGCTGTCATTTTTATTACTCAGTAAATTGAATTTAAGGAGCTACTAGTCTTCTTTCAATACTCTAAATAAATATAGCATCTTATCTGCACTGCTCCACTGCATATCCCCCTCATAACACAAGTTGTATTTATAAATGTAAGGGTGGTTTATTTTAATTTCTTCTCCCAAGTCTTCACAAGCCTTCCTTCACTGTGCAGGCAATTTGATCAAAAGCATTTTTCACTGTACAATGTTTAACAATGAAACCTGACAATTCCAACCTACCTATCCTCCATCATACAACAGCTACCACCTGAGGAGGGTGATTGCTACCACATTGCTACTTCTGCCAAAACATGAAACCAGACAGTTTTTGAACTTCTGCTCAGGTCAGACATGTTATTTAAAGATATATTCCAAATTTCCAAATCTGAAATTCAGGTCTTGAAACAGTGATATAAAAAGGGCAGAAGTGGTGTGGTTCGAGTTTTTGCTATAAGTGTCTCCTTACCAGGTTTCCCTGGTACCTCTTATACAACTAGCAACAGAACAGATGTAAATTGTAAACTTATTTCACCAATGTAGTGGAGCCAAGCCTTTTTAAGCCTTTTTAAAAATTGAAAGGTTTTTATAAACCTACCTTACTCCAAGGACATCCAGTCTTCTACGAATAGTGAACTCCGAAGTCATGTTCAATTCTAACAGGTATAGAATATACAACTCTTGATGGGAATAATAATCTTGCCTTCACAGTCTTGGATTGGTTACTCTTGGCAAGTGATATCTTGATCCTGAGCTTACTGTGTCTGTACTCTGTTCTGTTCTCTCTGACTGTGAGAATGTTCTCTCTTTTGGTTTCCTCGCCTCCTGGAAGCATTGGTAGGTGGACTGGCTATGCTAAATAGCCCCTAGATGTGGATAAATGTGTGTACATTGTGCCTCGGATTTACTGGTGTCCCATGAGGGATGTGCTCCCTCCTCACACCCACTGTTTCCAGGATAGGCTCCGGATCCAACATGATCCTGACCAGGACAAAGCAGACACTGAATTTGAGTGAGCACTCTGGGCATCTGGAGGCCTAGCAATCTTCCACCCAAAGCCCAGAGACAAGTATCTTAATATTTTTCATATTAATATTTCATTCACTTTAGACTGAAACACGAATAAGTCATTTTTGAGTGATGTGTCTTCATCAAATGTGCAAACTGAGAGATTGGCATTGCATTTTTAATAAGGCAGAACCATACACTGTTAAATATTAAAAATGAAATGTCAAACAAGTTTAGCATTTTAATTTTGGCAGGCATTGTACATTGTTCTTAAAATATAAATATATGCTTACAGTCAAATATTGAATTATGCTGCCATTTCCTTGCTTTTTGGTGATAAGGAAAGCGCTACCATATATGTACCTACAATTGGCTAGTGTCACTTTGGTTGGCAAGAGAGTGTGTGCCCAGACAGCATGGTAATTATTGCTACTTTGGCTCCTGGACATGGATGACTATGGCATGCACAATGTTTTTTATGGGACTGTCATCAAACATAAACCATAACTTTAATTCATGACACACATCCAACATGAATTGTTCTTAAGAACTGCATTATGTCTTTGGAAACCAGGTTTTACATTTTCTTAAACCCCCAGGAAGGCTATGCCATGGTGAGGTTTCAAACACATGATCAACTGATGATAGGGCAAAAACTTCTACTGCACCACATGTGAACCCATTCTACATTTTCTTCAAGAGTCAATTGTTTCAAAGAGGAGTTTTATTGTTGTTAATGTCTCAATCATTTATTTGGATTTATAACAGGGACAGTTATAGGTCAGAAGCTAAGGTTCTCTTTGAGGATTGCAAGAGGGCCACCGTTGTGTCCCTGATTAGGCTCACATTCCTCAACTGCTCAGCTCTATGCTTGGATTACTCTGCATTAGAGTCTCATAAATAAAAAAAAGTAAATACAATAGAGGTAAAAAAAACAAAAAAAAACCAAGTAGTGATAACAAGGGGTTACATCATGTACATCATGCCACATGACTGATTTAAACAGTTTAATGTTACTTTCAGTGATTCTGCAGATTTATGCACATACATTTTGGGTTTGTGGTATCCTTGATTTAAAAAAAATCACAAATACTCCTAATCTACTGTCGGTATCCTGTAAATATGTTGTTTTTAAAGCAGTTAAGACCACAATATGCTGTAGTTGGCCTTCAAATAAATCAGTGTATCTAAGTTTTTTGGAAGGAGTTGGCAGTGTTCAGGTCTTAGGGTTTTGCCCACGAGGCAGAATATCCTTTCCACTGCAGTTGTTGTAGCTGGCACTGTAAAAACTTTCTTGGCCACTAGTGAAAGTAAAGGAAAATCAATAGACTTGCGTTTCCAGTACTGCAGGGGATTTTCTTCAGTGGGCTCCTCATGCAGGTATGCAGCCAGCTCCTGCTCCATACTCTTGGCTTGTGTGGATGGCCTTTCTTTTATGAAAGAGAATAGTCTGCTGCGTTTAGACTGGGATGGCTGAGCATCTGAACTGGAGTCTGGTGGACCCACTGGCTGGGTGTGCTTTCCCATCTCCTCCAGGAGAACCTGCTTGTGCCAGTCCCGGTCACTGCTCCAAGAAAGCTTGAACTGTGGGTCCAGGGTAGTGGCTGTAACAAACAGAGGATCTTCCAGGATGCCAGCTAATTTCTGGTCCAGTGCATGAGTCAATCCTGTTACCAGTCCTGCACACTGGTGTGTAACAACTTCTGCCAGATGCTTACGTAGGCCCAGGACACTTGGGAGGGCAAGACTGATAGACACATGCTTGTCTCCCTGGACCATATCTGTGGCTTCCTCAAAAGGTTCCAAGATCTCAACCAGTTCTTGCAGAGTGGCTTTTTCAATACTGTTGAGAGCCAAGTCATTTCTGTCCACAATGTCCTCCAAAAACTCTAATGATTCAAGCATTTGTCGCATTATCTTTAGCTGGGTGTTCCAGTGCCTGTCCAGAGCTGACGGGCGCTGACCATTTTCTATTGTGCCAGGACCAAACACTTTACTAAGTTTTTCAGCAGTCACTGTAGCAACCACACAGTTGTAAAAGCAAGCTGCTTTAGTTAGAGTTGTAGATATTTGAGAGGAAGCAGAGATCCCTTTTCGTATGCACTGACTCAGTGAATGGGCAAAGCAATCTATCCTACAACGACCTAGGCACTGATTTAAAGAATTCTGTTCTTCTGCTCCACTAACAGCATTCTTACCGTCGCCTGCACCATTTTCTTCATCGCTGCTATCTTCCTCTTCATCTTCCACAGCACCATTGCCATGGAGATTGAAACCAGGCAGGCGGAAGGTAGATCGGTTTTCACAAGGGGAGGGATCGACTACGATGCGAAACACTTTTCCTGAAATATCATGAACATGACAGATCTCGTCGAACTCAGTGAGTATGCGCTGAGTGTCCCTATAATTTTGGAGAGGAATACATGATAACAGCATGGATTTGATCTGCCAGTCTGGGGTTATGAAATGGCATGTCACTCCCAAGTAGCCAGAAATGCTGTTGACAGACATGGCATTGCTCATGCACAAGTCCAGGGTGATACTGCAGGACTCAACCCCTGAAAGAGCCAGCTTGGTCGCTAGCTGTACTTGGTAGCTGTAAGCCGGGAGGAGCTGCTGTTGTATGTAATGGCTTGTTTCTGGGACGTAACGAGGCTCAAGAAGCTTAAGTAGCTCACAGAAGCCCTCATTCTCTACAATCTGCACAGGTTGCAGGTCACGGATGATCATCTTGGCAATTGTTTCAGAAATGAGGGACTGTCGTGGATCACTCCGGTCAAATTTGGTTGCTCCCAACCCACTCTGAGAAGCTGTTCGACTCACCCCGCTTATAGGTGTGTAGGACTGCACCGCCCCAGACGTATAGGCCTCTCTTTTGACATCTTTTTTCCTCAAAAACTCATTGTACATTGCTTGATGTTTACGCTGAAAGTGGGAAAGAAAATGACTGTTAGTGATTATTGAATATTTTAAAATCAAAACACCAAAAACCTGCAGTATGTTTGTATTGTTTCTTGTTAATAATCCCTTGCAAACATAAATGCATACAGTATATTCCTTGTGTATTCAAAGATATTCCTTCATGTGTTCCTTGCTCCCTAAAGAGGTTGTGTTTAAACCCTTTATAACATGGAAAACCAACAACCCTTTTTAATATATATATAACCATTTGTCCATCGCTATGGCAGCATTTCCTGACTGCATTCAAATGCTAATTTAAACATGTATTTGCAGCACAATCATCTTTATTAAGGCGTGACATATTCTGAACAATTATTCAAATTCAACTACAAAACGTGCATTTGCATTTTTGCACAATGTTTAATGGCTGCCAAAAGAATAAAACCCATTTGACATTTCATTTTCCATGACTTATCAGTCATGATTCAGAAATTAAAAAAAAAAAAGTAATAGCAATTCCTCTGTTTGATATTGCATGTTTTCTTGAAAAATAAAACTATGTTCATTTGCATTTTGATTATCAACAAGTTAGCCCTGTCAGTCAAATGCAATGTGTGGGCTATTGAAGGGAAAGGATGCCTGTGCACAACCAACAGTCTTGCATTCTTCCCTCTAAAACAAGTAAACTGGATTCTTTTTATATGCATACCATAGGTGCATATTCTATTACACATGCATGTGGGCTATGATTAAGATTAAATGTAGTGATTTAACAGGTGAAATAGAAATAAGATAGGTCACTGCAGTAAATGATAGACTCTGTTCAAATGTATTATCATCATTGCTGTTTACTCATCTTAACAGAGATATACTTTATTTATGACAATACATGTAGAAATAGATAGATCGATAGATAGATAGAAATAACACCTTTATGACTATTTGGCAACCAATAACTGTGGGTAAGTGGGTTTTAATGGTAGACTTGACTGGTCATTTGAAAGCTTTTGTCACATGGACCTGAACCTGGACTCTGGTTACTGTCTGTGTGGAGGTTTCCCAGTGTCTGTGTGGGTTTCCTTTGGGTTCTCTGGTTTCCTCCCTTCCTTTCCAAAAATGTGCTAGCAGGTGGTTTGACTATGTGAAAATGCCACAGGTGTAACTGAATGTGTGATTGTATGTGTTGCCCTGTGATAGACTGTCCTCACACCCAGTGCTCTAAAGTGGTTCCTTTAGAACAAAACAAAGTGCAATATACACACATACATTCTGCAACTGAATCTGAATTATATCTCAAAATATGTGTCCTTATAAGATGAATGCAGTTGCAAATACATGTTTGAATACGGGCCTATACCATTTTCTAATAGGCACCTGGCAGAACTGAGTAAAGTCCAGAAAATGCTTAGACTTCAAGTCACTTACCTTTAAATGTGTAACGAAGTTAGAGGTAACTGTCCGCTTCGCCTGGATCCTTGTGCCACAAGCTTTGCAGTTAGATTCAATTTTGCCATTTTCGCCCTCGAAGACAATATTGAAGTAATCCAGAATGGACACTCGAGAATTTGACGCCATCTGAGAATATGAAGCAGCGACACACCTTTACACCATCACCGATCGACAGCTCTCTGCTCTGCGCTTTGTACAATACCGTGATGGCGTTCCGGTTCAGTGGTGCTGAGGATCTGTCTTTACCTTTGTCCTACATGACAACACGCTGCTTGTCTGCAACTGTGTGTTCAGATAATGTTACCCCAAACGCATTGTTTGCGCATTATGGAAAAATGTATGCAGTTAGCCTGCAAAACGTTTTGTATTCACAGTCCAGTGTCAGAATCAGACGACACACACTACATCTGGCTGCTGTAAACAGCTGTGTGTGTGTGTGTGTGTGTGTGCTAGTGTTTTGGGCAGCAGGAAGTGCTCGCTAAAGGGGAGGGTTTTTTCCTTCCACCATTTCCATTTCCACCTAGACGAGGGGAAAAAGACGCATACAAGAGGAAAAATGTATCTGCCTAGGCGTCGTGGTTTTATTAAGGTACTAGCTGGCTAAACGCTTTTTTCTTGGTAATTATTAGCGTTCTTTTATTTCGGCAACTTAGACATTATCATTAAAAAACAAATCTAACTTTTATAACTAGCTGCTTTCGTCCACAGAAGCCGAGGGAATTGAAATCAACATTGTCATTGTCAAAATGTACAATTTTAACAAAGGCGCGTTTTTAATTAATTCCTTACATTTTTATCCTTTAATTAACTAACTGACTGTACAGACAAATAACTAAGAAAATGTTTGACAAGGCATTTAACTTGATTTTACTATATTTCCTAAATATTTTTTAATTATTTGTTATTGAATATGTTTATGAAGTTTTATATATATATATATAAAAAATATTTTAAGGAGATCTTGCTTTAACGTGCAAAAGAAGGGCGGGCTTCCATTAGGATAAGTTGTTTTGATTGGACAAGAGGCCTGCCACGATGATTGGACAGGACAATAAGTAACGCGGGAAGTTAAAGGGGAAGTCCACCCTGAAACACATTTAATATATACACTGCATTATACTAACATATTCGTAATGTCATTCGTGACTTGAAATCCACCCAAGATTCGCATGCTGAGACATGCATTTCTTCATTAGATTATTGTTAATTTGGAATTCTGTCATCCATACATTTTTCTAACATATAGATAAATATAAAGGAGGCTATATTCTGGGGTCACTCTTTGGACCAGAACGTCAACACTGTCTTTCAAAGCAAACCAGAGTGAAATAAGTATAAGTTAATACTAGTGGATGGCCAGTTTTTTGGGGTTTTTTTTTTTTGTTACCAACATTATTATGAACATCTGATGCCAGTACCAATATTTTGAGAGGTGTCAAGGATATTTGTCTTTAATAAAACACTAATAATAATACACTACTTAAACTATAAAACATAAGTACCATGTCATCCTATGTTAAGATAAAGTCACAGGTAAAACTAAACAGCTACTGTATTTTGCCCTAATTTATTTGTTTAATATTTGCTGATCAAATATTTCAAGTAAAATTGATTAACAGACTTGGCCTTTACTTAAAGTTTCCTAAAGTTTTTTCTTTTCTTTTTTTAAACCATGCTGATTCTGAAACTTGCTTCTATAGAAGTAGCAAACATTCAGGATCAGCCCAGACAGCAAACAAATATATAAAAACACACCAAACTAAATCCTTTAATGTTACTTACAATGAAAACTCAACATGACCAAAAATATTTTGGTCCAAAATCTGTTTGTTTAGTTTTTTTGGCCATTTGACAGAAATTCTATATAAAAATGTCCAATTGGTAAGAAAAATGTAACAAACTCATTTAAAATATACCAATTAGCAAAATGAATATGAAAATAGTATGAGATTTATAGTATTATTATTTTTATTACTGTAGCTGATTGACATGTCTAAACATGCATTGATTAACCATGCCACATAAAAAGTATATTACAAGGTTTATTTTTATTAATTTCCAAGGGAAGAATCATTCACATTGTACTACATAAAAGAGACTGGTACAACATCTGAGAAATAAATATTAACTTAGGAAATCTAAACACTTGTGTGATGCTTTATTCTTTCATCTTCTGTTTATCCTTTGTCCGAGTTTGCATCTCCAGTCTAGTCTTCACAATCGCATTCTGCAAGGTTGAAATTTCAGCTGCTAGAGTAATGACTGCAAAAATATGAATAAAAATGAATATAAAAGGAATGCAAAGAAAAACAAACATGAATATCAAATTTACTATTGACTAAACAGTAAAAGCCTATAGATTAGTTAGGTTTAGCATTTACAGTGCATCACAAAAGTGAGTACACCCCTCAAATTTCTGCAGATATTTAAGTATATCTTTTCATGGGACAACACAGACAAAATGACACTTTGACACATTGAAGAGTAGACTGTGTGCAGTTATATAACAGTGTAAATGTATTCTTCCCCCATTAATGTCTAAACCACCAGCAACAAAAGTGAGTACATCCCTTAGTGAAAGTACCTGAAGTGTCAATATTTTGTGTGGCCACCATTAGTTTCCAGAAGTGCCTTAACTCTCCTGGGCATGGAGTTTACCAGAGCTTCACAGGTTGCTACTGGAATGCTTTTCCACTCCTCCATGACGACATCATGGAGCTGGCAAATAGACTTTGAGCCCCTCCACCTTCCGCTTGATGCTTCAAAGATGTTCTATTGGGTTTAGGTCTGGAGACATGCTTGGCCAGTCTATCACCTTTACCCTCAGCCTTTTCAATAAAGCAGTGGTCGTGTTAGAGGTGTGTTTGGGGTCATCATCATGCTGGAACACTGCCCTGTGACCCGGTTTCCAGAGGGAGGGGATCATGCTCTGCTTCAGTATTTCACAGTACATATTGGAGTTCAATCTGTCCCTCCCCAACACCTGCTGCACTCATGCAGCCCCAGACCATGGCATTTCAACCACCACGCTTGACTGTAGGCATGAGGCACTTATCTTTGTACTCCTCACCTGATTGCCACCACACATGCTTGAGAATATCTGAACCAAACAAATTAGTCTTAGTCTCAGACCATAGGACATGGTTCCAGTAATCCATGTCCTTTGTTGACATGTCTTCAGCAAACTGTTTGCGGGCTTTCTTGTGTACAGACTTCTTCACAATCTCTGCAGCAATGCTAACAGCACTTCTGGGCCTATCTTTCAAAGACAGCGTTTGGATGTGACGCTGAGCACGCACACTCAGCTTCTTTGGACGACCAATGTGACCTCACTGTTCTGAGTGGACCCTGCTCTTTTAAAACACTGGATGATCTTGGCCACTGTACTGCAACTCAGTTTCAGGGTGTTGCCAATCTTCTTGTAGCCTTGGCCATCTTCATGTAGTGCAACAATTTGTCTTTTAAGATCCTCAGTGAGTTCTTTGATATGAGGTACCATGTTGAAACTTTCAGTGACCAGTATGAGACAGTGTGAGAGCTGTACTACAAATTTGAACACACCTGCAACCTAGTAACTCTAACGAGTCACATGACATGTTGGAGGGAAAATGACAAGCAGTGCTCAATTTGGACATTTAGGGGTATAGTCTCTTACGGGTGTACTCACTTTTGTTGGTGGTTTAGACATTAATGGCTGTACATCGAGTTATTTTGAGGGAAGAATAAATTTACACTGTTATAAGCTGCACACAGACTACTCTTCATTGTGTCAAAGTGTCATTTTGTCATTGTTGTCCCATTAAAAGATATACTTAAATATCTGCAGACATTTGAGGGGTGTACTCACTTTTGTTAGATGTTCTACTACTACAATATTTTAGGGCATTTTGTTTATAATGACCCCACCATGAAAAAGTGGTTCTAAACCATGTAAAGGTAGTGTCCTGGGGCAATAATACACTATACTGTAGTTTGCTGTGGTTATTACATATAGACAGACAGGTGCATTGCTAATTTAGAGAGTGCCTAGTAACCTAATAATCTGCATAACCAAATTTTTCCATAATATTTCCAAAATCATGCCTTCAAGGTCTAAAAACATTATGATTAAAAAAAGCATACAAATTCAGCTATGAATTGTGTTTACTTTAAAAAAAAAATAGTAACACGTAAGGGTATTTGCAGGCCACTGTGTTTGTATAGACTTTCTATAGTTTTTCCATAGCTTACCTTCTTTAAAAGCTGCCTGAGCTTGCTTAAGGTTTTGTGGAACAAGGATCCCAAACCATTTCAGAGGATCCTGATGCTGACATGGCGATTTCTCATTCTTTGTATTCAGTTGAGGTTCCTTCTCACATCGGTCTTTGAAAGTATCTTTTTCTTCCACACTTTCTTTCTTCTGAACGTTCATTCGCTTTCTCAGGCCTGAAAACAACAGTGTTTTGCTTTTAAAAAGCTTGCAACTATAAAACTTCACTGTTGTTAAAATTCAATTTCTGTACATTTCTATACATTTCATAATTTTTGAGGCAAGTATTATTATTCTGATTCGCAATTCATTTAAAAAATCCAGTTAAAAAAAAACATTTCAGCCCTACCTCCTTCTGTTGGTCCAATGGTCTCTACTGAAGCGCTCTCTTTAACTTCTTCTGCTTTATCATCTACTCGTTCACACTTGAACTCCGCTTCACCCTTTTCTGACTGGCTGCATTTGAGATTAACACAAATGTATATGCAGTAAGTATTCAAGGTCAATTTGCTCTCCAGATTATTCCAACCACCTTTCACACTCTAAAACTAAATGCTACAAAATTAATAAATGGGTGTGTGTATATAATGCAAACGCAGTGATTGTAAAAATGTAACACACAGTCCTTCCAAAGAAACAAAATGCTTCACCTACTGCACAAGCACTTCTATACTTATGGCCTACCAACCTTCAGGAAGTAATTTGCTTGCATTTGTCATTTATAGACAATAATACATATAAATTATTTTGGTAATTGTGCACCACATTACGCAAGTCCACTGCAGTAACTCCAGCAACATGTATAAGCACTTGACCTGGCATAAACATGTACAAGCGGCTGCATCTCACTGGCGTACTGCATGGCTGAGACCTGCTTGTTCCCCATCGAGTAACGAGCCTTGGAGATGTTAAACCATCCCTGTGGAAGGGCACATTAGACTAGTTTAAAACAAGTCATTTAAACCCAATCGAGACAACACAATCTTTTGTTTTATGTTTGTAACACAAACTACAGCACAGGCGAGCACAGTTCCAGTTACAATTCCCTACCTCTTCTATGAGCGTGTTAAGTTTTTGTCTTTTCTCCTCTAAAGTCTCGAGCTGATCCATAAAATGAATTAGCTGCTGGTCCAAGCGCAGAGAGGCAGGATCTAGACCCATTTCCACACGTCTGACTCGCAGTTGAGAATTAACGAAAGGCAATGTATTGTATAAAGCGACAGGTACATTAAATGTTCGTATTTTGTGTGTTTTTATTATATGCTAGTCTGTATTTTCTCCGTTCACTGAGTCGCCATATTAGGTCACATGACAGAAAGAGTCAGCTGATAGCTGATGGCGACATTTCCGGGTTTCTGTCTCTGTAAGCAACATGGCCTCATTTACTGATTAATATAACACATTACTTGTAAGTTTTACTTGTATTTACGCCAGTGAACCATGCAAAATGTTTTACATAAACGACATCCAGTGAGATTCAACCGTGTCCGATTTTTTGTGTAGGACGGCTGTAGCCTTTATTTATGTGTACATCATAAATTTCAAATATATATATTTTTTTAATAATTAAGTAATTAAGTTATTTTTTCTTACGCACTGCTGTATCTTACGAAGCTGTGTTAAAATGAAAACAAAGTTTAATTATTCAAAATGTGAAAATTTTGATTCCCATACCGGGAGTCGAACCCGGGCCGCCTGGGTGAAAACCAGGAATCCTAACCGCTAGACCATATGGGACCTGATACGTGGGGCATGAACGGTGGCTAATAATAATTATGCTAGTGATTCAATTAATGAATAATTAGTTTATCTGTACTAGTTTTATCAGTGTTTGTGTACAAGACATTAGACTTAATGATCTGTCTATCAACCCATTTTTTACCTTCGTTTACAGGGTCCTAACCCGCTGTCCTGTGCGTTTTTGAGTTTTCCCTGTCGCGACACACCTGGTTAAACTAAACATGAAACTAACTGGCCTTCTTTAGTAGCGTGCTATACTAGGGAAAGCATTAATATGCGGATATGTGCACAATCATTAGGTGCATCTGTTATCTAGGCATTGTGCCGATTAATCATAAGTAATAAATCAAGTAATAAATAAGTTTGATCTGGTGTGTCTTTGAGCTGGTGAGAAATAGTGGTTTGATTAGTGTTTGCACAAAGCAGTCGTTTTCAACAAAATTAAACCAGCTTCATATGACTAAAATCAGAAAAAGTGACAGTGGTTGATAGTTACTGACATGCTCTTTAGGCGATCTTTCGAGGTCGTTTTCAGCGCCTGGATAGCTTGCCGTGATCGTATAGTGGTTAGTACTCTGCGTTGTGGCCGCAGCAACCCCGGTTCGAATCCGGGTCACGGCAATGATATGAAGGCACTTCTTTTCTTTCATTTTCTTTTCGATGCTTTTCTTTTCTTTAGTTATTTTAATTCATGTATACCATTTAGACACACATCATCTACATTTTGATACTTATAAATTTAGTGATTACAAAGCACAGGGAATTATGCTCTTTTTGTGAATGCTCCACCACTTACAGGAAGGTCAAACTGTGATAGGTTAATGTCAAAGTTAATGTCTGTTTACCTGGACATGAATTTCTAAGCCGAAGTCATTTTTGGGTTCACATTTCTGAGCAAATGTATGAGTAGGGTGTCTACCAGATGAGCAAAAAAAGACACCTATCGTCATACTGTCACCTATCGTCATCGTCAGCTGTTTTGTTTATTTTGGCTACAAATTAATATTACAAAATACTATGTTTATTACTTGGATGACTAACCTATATTTAACCATTGTGTGGCCCTAATCTTTTTGATCTTATTGGTGATGTTCTCTAGGTCAAATTCACCCAGGTCATACAGTACCTGTGGGTTTAACACACCACAGAGGTGGGGAAAAAAAGCATTTTTCCAGTGTATACAGGCAGGTCCATAAGTATTTTGATAGTGACACAATCATATTAATTTTGCCTCTGTACACCACCACACTTTGAAATGAAGCATTCAAGATGTGATTGAAGTGTAGACTTTCACCTTTTCATTCAAGGGGGTTTCAACTCATTAGCAACGCAAATAATGTTTTTCATATAAAAAAAAGTGGAACAAAATTTTCATGACTACTGAAAATTATTGTGTTTAACTGTTACTCTAAATTTTTATCTCTATCTTGTTATATTCAAAGTAGTATTGGTTATCATAAATGGCAGCTATAAGGAACAAATGGCAAATGTAATGAAATGTTATGAAAAATGAATGACATACTTCTGAAATAACATAGGATAAAACAGAACAGTGGGTGCACATTCATGTGTAAACATTAACCTAATTCTAGTAGGCTAATGAACTGGAGCAGTAGAAAAAACAAACATTTGAATCTTGCAGTCGGTGCATTACAAATGTAGGCTGCTTGCCACCAGCTTCAGCTTCCACCAGACAGAGAGAGAGAGAGAGAGAGAGAGAGAGAGAGAGAGCGAAAAAAAAGTCACACACGTGGTTTGGAGTAACAGGAGTCTTCTCCTGCAAAATGCAGAGGACCTTGGAATTGTTCTCTTCTCCATATACACCAAACCGTCATAACATTATGACCACCTCCTTTACTCTACACTCATTGTCCATTTTCTCAGTTCCACTTACCGAATAGCTACACTTTGTACCTCTACAATACTTTGTTAGTCCCCTTTACTCTGTTCTCTAATGCTCAGCACAGATCAGGTACTATTTGGGTGGTGGATCATTCTCAGCACTGCAGTGACACTGGTGTGTTAGTGTGTGTTGT